>VZQC01010470.1:0-150807 GCA_009823505.1 Rhizomys pruinosus | reverse complement strand
AAAAAAAAAAAAAAAAAAAACCAAAACCACACACACACAAAAAAACCAGTCTCCGAAGAACAAATACCATATGATTGAACTTGGAGGTACTGCCTAGAATAAATAAACTATAAACATAGATAGCAGAACACTGCTTGCTCTCAGTTGGGTTGGGGAGAAATGTGGACTCATTTAGTGAACAAAACGTAAGTTTTATATGGTAGAAAGATTCTGGAGATTGGTTGCTTAACAATGTGAATGTATTTAACACTGCATCAAAGAGAACGTATTCAACACTATTAACTGTATACTTAAAATGAATTAGTAGCTCAAATTTATGTTATGTATATTTTACTGCAATTCAAAGGAATCAAAACGGAAGGGAAAAAAGATCAAGAGTAGATAATGCCGGCTCTGCTCTGCCTGGCACCTAGCTCTGTCTTTTCCTTAAGTGTGAGAGCTCCACCTGTAGTTCAGCTTTGTTTAAATCTGAGAGATGGAACTATTTTTGTCTTGACTCTCATGGTACTTGTGTCTTGATCTTACAATGATGTCATCTTACATTACAGCTTTTGTTAATGGGTGGAGGTGTGTGGGGTAGAGGCAGATGTCCTACATCTCATAATAGATACTGGCCTGGCATCTCTAAGGCTAGGGTCCTTACTTGTTTTTCTAATCTATTCTCTTATCATTCAACTTGTCTCTGAGCAGGGCCTAACATTGAGACAACTTCCTACCAGTTAACATCCCCAAAGACAACTCATACCCACACTATCTAATCCAAATAGTTGGGATCAAATGTCTTGTCTTGGGTTTCCCAGGATTCTCAATTTTTTAGGGCCCAAAGTTCCACATCTGGAAAACAGGCTTGGCCAAATGGGGACGGTACGCCATTCTGTCTGCTACAGCTCTGTGCTATGCTGGTGCTCCACCAGGGCTTCTGCTGGAGGAAAAGGGAAGCTTGCCCAGGGAGCCGACAACCCTGCCTGGAGTTTGAAGCAATCAACTGGGTCATATATAAAAATCTTGCTCTAGGAGGACCTTCTAGAGAATGGGGAAAAGCTAAGAATTTGGAAGGCACTGGAGTTCAAAAGTGGAAAATCATGAAGAAGCCTGTGCTAAGAGTTGACATCAAGAACGATCCTGATACTGTTATAAATGAAATCTGATGACACCATTTTATAGATGAAGAAACTACCGAGACTTGGTGACACTGAATGTTCAACCCAGATCATCTGAGATTAACCTGTGTCCCTGAAAGCTCAAAATAACATAGCTGGTTGTAGTTTAGGAAACTTGATTTAATTGGTTTAAGGAATGTGCTTATTTATTCATCTATCCATTATTTATTCAGTTTTATTTTTAGGGACCATCTCTCCATTTCTCTGGCTATGTAGACTTAGTAAGCCTTAGAATTCACTATGTAGCTCAGGCTGGCCTCTAAATTGTAATCCTTATGCCTTAGGATTATAGATGTATACCACCATGCCAAACCTCAGAAGATTTTCAAGGTACACCCAGGATTTAGGAGCATGGCACTAACACCTGGCCTTCTAATTGCTACTAGAGTCCATCTTCTATGAAAGTGAAGAAAGGCAGAGAGGGGGAGGTTAGGAACTAAAAGAAAAGATGGAAGCATTGAGAACAGATTCTCAGATGATAAGCTGGACAGCTACATTATGTTGTGTCTTGCTTTTACCAGCACTCCATCAGTGAGTCAGACAGGTTTAAACCAAATTGTTCATGAGCCATTTGATTGGTCCATTTGTTGCCTCTTGACATCCTCCCCAGATGTCTTGTTTTACTGCACATGAAGCTGGGCGTGCCAACCTTTGTACTTGTTCTTTGTAACTGGGCAAGATCAGAATCAGGCGCTGGTCCCTTCTGGAATTCTTGCTTTGTAAAAGTCATTCAGTTTTCAAAAGAAACAAAACAAAGCACAAAAAGCAAAACAAAATGGAAAACCCTTTTTTTTTCCTTATCCAATTCCATGCTTTTCACCCTGTTGAGAATTTATTTGGGGGTAGTAATCATTTACCATCTCCTTGGGGGAAATAAATATTTGTGATATATGTCTAGATGAGTTATTTGTAAACCTATATGACACTAGCAGGTAGGACATTTCTTTTGCTATTTTCCCAAATAACTTCAGTGATGTACTATGAGAATAAGATATCCATTAGCACTGGTGCTTAGGAAACAATCAAGGGAAAGAAAAGGCTTCTATGGATAGTGCACACTGAGCTCTGGGCTTCAGTACTTTGGTGTGGGAATGACTTTTCTGGCAATGCCTTCTGTTACAAATGGGACTCTTAGCTAACCTTATAACCAAAATTAGTTTTATGTTTTGAAATCATGTAACATTATTCAAGCTTGTTTGTAAAGTAAATTCTCTTACTATACCTTGGGTTCCTCTTGTAAGTTAAACATACAGCTTTAACCCCTCATGACCTCAAATAATGTATATGTATGCACTGTGGAAATAGTAGCACCAAAAGCAGCCAATATCTTGAAAGTAATGAAAGTTGAAATCAGCAGGTGGGATTAGATTGATCACATCTGTTAGTGGTTGTGAGCGTTGTTCTGTGTCAGTAGAGGTCAGCAACAGGAAAGTCCTTCCCTTTTAAGGGGAAATTCCTCTTTTCCTTTTCAATATCATGCTGGATGCACTGTTTTCAATAAACACAAAGCAAATCCTTTGTTCAAGCAAACAGTTGAGAGAACTCAGAAGGAACAAATTCTAGAACAGATTAGGTTCACTCCTGGTTTTAACCCATGCCGACAGGTCAGGCTGTCTTTATTTGGGCACCATGGTATTGTGGCATCTTTCTGCTATACTTTGGGGATACTAATCATGTACAATATCCCTAGGACCTGGCCTATCTATAATCATGAAAATCAAGTTTTGTAAAAGTCAAATATTAAATGATTTGACTAAGATTTCAAATACTGTCTATGGACTCAGGAGCTTCAAAAAACTTCTTTCTTTTTCTACTCTCAAACTGAAAAGAACATACTATTTCAGATTTCCAGAAACTTCCTTTTTCCTACAAAGTTAAAACTTGAGTTGATAGTGTCAGAGGGCTAATAGAAAAACAGGGATAGATTGATCTTGCTTGTTCTTCTTGATCAGGAGAGCGATTTTGAGGCCAATTGTTGAGGTGGGACAGATGTGGCTCTGGCCCTAGGACAGGGGAAAGTGCAGAATCATTAGTGCTGTCTCTGACCACCAAGTCAAGGATCAGCAAGCCATGGTTACAGGCTAAATGGACGACCAGCTATTTTTTCATTGAAGCGAAAGAGTTTTATTGGAATATTGCTATCCTTATTTACCCTTATTTACCTGTTGCCTCTGGCTGTGGTAGAGTTAAACTAACAGCAATTACTAATTGTGACACAAGGCCTTATGCCCTATATAATCCACAAATACTACCTGGCTTAGAAAAAGTTTCCCAGGTCTGAAACAAGTTATTTACAGAATTAGGAGAGAACTGATTGAAAAACATTCATTATCTTTTTAACTTCCTTTGGAGATTAAGACCTAAAGTCAAACTGGCTGCCACTTGGCCTGCATGAGGTACCTTGGGATTTCAGTTCGGTTCCACCAGGCCTATTGCTAATGACTCACCATACTGGTCTCCAGTCAACACTAAAGAGTTTTTCATTTTCAAACCCTCATTTAAAAAATAGGCTTGTGTTTTTTAGAACTCAGTGAAAATCACAAACTAGTATTAGGTGCCATTTGGGTTTCTGTGCTAGTAAAAGGGAACTTCTCACCGGCCTACTAGAACCTTCCTGCACTGCCGTCGTTTTATTCAGCCCATAGGAATGCTTGCCATCTCCACCCCTTCTTTCTTTTAATATATTTTTTTTGAAATTCTGTTATCCCCTTGAGTCTTATTGTTCTCATATATATTTGTTTAAACTAGTGAGTCAGAGCCCTGCTACAATGAGAAAACCTTTGCCTCATAGACCCTTGCTGTGGTGTGGGATGGTGCTGAGGTAGAGTGGTCACTGCCTGCACTAACTGCAGGCCCAGCCATCTGCTCACAGACTGCTCAGACATTTCTCTGCAGAGAGGCTCGCTATGTGTCATGAGCCTCCTCCTCTTTCTCTGCCCTGTGCCCTTTACACCGTTCTGAGGAATCTTTCTTCTTGGGTAGGGCTCATGAAGCATTCCTGAATTCCCCAGGGGCAGGCAAGGCAGACTTAACCCTTTTGTGGAGGAGACCAGTTGCTGCAGGTGACCACTGACAAGCACAGAGCTGGCCTTCAAACACTCTGCACAGAGCATTTTCTCTTTCTCTGGTCTTAAACTGATTCGTTGTGGATGTGGGTGGAAGCCCTTTAGCTGCTAAGTGTGTGATTCCACAGGCTACAACTTTTCTATTTGCTTCTGTCTAGAAACAAGTTGGGCAATGTGGCTTACAGATTAAGTTATGGGAATGTGCATTTCCAATGACATGAAAATAATGATGGCATAAAGCCACTTGGGAAAAGGGCGGAAACAATGCTATATTTAAACCAAGAGGGATTGCCCATCTGCTTTAAAGTTTCCTCACTTGTCTGAGCCTGATGTACTTTATTTTCACAATTATCTCTGTTAGAAGGCAGGATCCTGAGTTCAGATCTATTCTCATTATTTACCTGCCTGCCATGACCCCAGGAATGGACTTAGACCCCCATCCTGCAGGAGGACATGTGCCCCAGCCCCAGAACAGCATCAAAAATGATGGCTTAGCAGTGACTCATTGTGTGACTGTGGAACATTCTGATTACAAAACAGAAAAGTCAGTTTTTCCCCGAGAAACATCTCACTGTGCTTCCCACCCATCTGCTCAGCCTATATGTCTACAACTGCCTCTGTAGGCGGGAGGCAAAGCAGAGACCACACAGTGACGTGGAGGGCAAGCTGCAGACAGCTGGGGCAACTCACTTGGCTGCCAACCTTGCCTTGTCATGGGTGACTGTTCAATAACGTAAGGCCAGCTGCTATAACAGATAAACCCTGAAATCTCTGTGGATCAACTCAGTGGAAATTTCTTACTCATGTTGGAGTCATTAGTGCTGGAGGGTGGGGTAAGATGGCATGGCTGTGTCCTCTTACACAGTCTTTAGAGGGTCCAGAATGAGAGACACTGCCATTTCAACACAGGTTTTACAGAAGCCCCTGGTTTAAACCTCCAGCCACTAGATAAAAGATGAGTGGTCATACGAGAAGGTGCTGTGGTTCAGTATAAGAAGAGAGTATGCGGGTTTTGCTTAAGTTCTAGTGCCAGATCTGAGGGACATGGCCAATGAAGGAGATGCTGGGACAAGGAAGCTAGTGTGTGCCCAGAAGGAAAAGGAAAGCAGTTTCATACAGTAACTAGTCAGCTTCTGCCACAGTGGCCAAAGCCTACTCCCCACCTCGGCAGCTGTGGGCTCATTGTAGGTGCTGGTCCACAAACTGGGGAATCTTGATGTCAGACTTTATCCAGTTTGATGAGGCTGATGGTAGAGGCATGGCGAATGAGATATAGCCCTCTGGAAATGACTTGGAAAAACCAGGCAGGAATACAAGTTAAGAAAGTCAGAGCCAAATGGCAGGGAAAAGTCGGAATGGTCTGAGGAACTAGTCAGTGGAAACCAAGCTGAGATTTTATTCCTTGGGCAATGCAAACAATTGGTGGGATCTTACCCTACCCTCTAGCACTGGGCTTTAGACAGGTGTGCAGGAACCAGGAAAAGGTGCTCTGAATATGGCTTTTAAAAAATCTTTTAATTAATTAATTAATTAATTAATTTATTTATTTTTATGTGTATGAATGTACTCTCTGCATGCAGGTCTGTGCACCCGTGTTGTGCAATGCCGTGGAGGTCCAAAGGCGGTGTCGGATTCCCCTGGAACTGGAGTTACAGACGGTTCTCAGCCGCCATGTGGGTGCTGGGGATCGAACCCGGGTCCTCTGCAAGAGCAGTCGGTGCTCTTAACTGCTAGGCCATCTCTCCAGCCCCTGAATATGACTTTTAAGTAAAATCTAGATCATATCACGCAATGGAGAGATATTGCTGTGTTCTGCCAGATTCCGTAGACTTATACCAGGAGTTGAATAACTTGGGAGTTTTGCAGCCAATTAAGCTTGAAAGCCACATATGCCTTCAACTCAGGAGGCTCAGTGGTTGAGTCTCCCCGCAAATCTGGACCTGTCTCAGTCACTCCATCACTTCCATCTCTTCCTATGTGTTTATTTTTTGCTAGGGAACTTGGTAACCTGTGAGGCATGAACCTCAAGTGAATCTGTAATTGTGAGCAGGATGAGATATGACCCCCTGGAATGGTCCCCCACAACCAGAGGTGGGGCGTTTCTCCGCTAAGAATGTGCTAGTGTATTAGATTAAGCCACTTCAACTCAGAGGATAGAAGTGGTCCTGAACCTTAGCAAACTTTCCTTTCTCTCACGTGGATAGAAATGGAAGGGAGAGTTAGGCTAAGGGGGCGGTAGTTGACAGTCCTCTGCCTTCCAACTGCTGAGGTATCTGAGACTGAGTGAGTCAGTTCTGAATTAGTGCAGAAGTTCATGGCTCACTGCTATAACTGGAGAGGGCAGGGCCAGAGGCAAAGCTGGAGCATGTGGCTCGTGGTTCAGAGCCTGGGAAACCAGCATGAATAGCTCAACAGAAGCTAAAATTAGGTTTCCCTTCTAGGCCTGTGAAAACTTTTCTCAAAGTTGTTGGAAATTTCAGGGCAAACAGGAGCATTTCACCCTCTCTTCATTTGCTACAAACACCAGCAACCAAACATACTTTATATCACTCAAGCTGATTTTCATTGTCAGTCTTATCTGGGCCCTAGTCTAGGAAAAACAAAAACAAAAACAAAAAAAACCCCCAAAAAACGGACTCCAAGGTGAGTAGGCATAGATATAGACTCAGAGAAGCCCTTGCCTTCCAGGTGAGTCTTGTTAGGACCTGGCCACCCAAACAGATGCTTGGACCCAATCATATCTGAATCTCAAGGCCCAAAGCCTTTCTTTCCTTCCCATGCCTTACTCTGCCCAAGAGCTGGCTTGTTGGAAGTGCAAGCGAATTGACACCTACTACTTTTCCATCTTTGTCCTCAGAAATATCATTCATCTCTCTTGGGAGCTTAGTACACATGCTCTCTTGTCCTTTAGCAGGGATAGTTCTGCTGTTGTGCTGTGTTCCTGACTCTTCCCATGCACAAATGCAAACTGCAGAAGCTGACTTGGTAGCTGCCCTGAGGTCGCCTCAGTTCTTGCATCACTGCCTTCTTCCCAATTGATGCTCTCTTCTCTTCTCAGAAGAACTACTTGTGTATGAGTTTTGACCCAGTGTGGGACTCTGAAAAGATGCAAACAAGGACTCCATTTAACCAGAATATGAACTGGGCTGTATGAGGGGGTCATTCTCACAGCCAGAAAATAATGGAAAAGCACTTCTCCAGGTAGCGATTTTTGGATCATGATTTTCTCTCTATTTAATCTTTATTTTAGAATTGTCTTTTACTTTGTTTGGGACTCAAGGAAATCTTATTCCAAATGAATTATGGTTCAGGTTTTTACCTTATCTTTAGTAGAAAAATCTTTTTTTTTAAATTTTATTTATTTTTGTATGTGTATGAATGTACTGTCTGCATGTAGGTTTGTGCACCTGTCGTGCAATGCCTCAGATGTCAGAAGAGGGCGTCAGATTCCCCTGGAACTGGAGTTAAAGATGGTTCTCAGCTGCCATGTGGGTGCTGGGGATCAAACCCAGGTCTTCTGCAAGAGCAGTTGGCACTCTTAACCGCTAGGCCATCTCTCCAGCCCTGAAAATCTTTTTATTACAATTCGCTACACACTCGTAAAAGTGAGATATTTACCATATTGCTCTTGTTCTCCATGGTGCATTTAGGCTTCTTATCTTCTTACCCTCCTCTCTCTTCCCTTCTCTTCCTCTTCCCTCATTACTTGTCCTCCCTCCCTTCATCTCCTTGCCTCTCCTTCCCTTTGTTTCGTTAACAAATGAAACTACTTATCAATTAAATTAACTCTATGGTATTATAATGGATTCTATGGTCTAAGTGTTTGTGCCTGTTCCAAACCTGTATATTGAAGTGTCGACCCTCAAGGTGATGATATCAGGAGGTGGAGAGTTTGGGGTTGATGAAGTTGTAGCCACAGAACTCTCACAGATGATGCATTAGTTGCTTTCCTATTACTGTGATAGAATACCATGACTGAAAACAACTTATAGAAGCAAGAATTTCTTTTGGCTTATAGTTCCAGAAGGATGGAGTCTGTCATATTGTGAAAGGCATGGGAACAGGTAAGGCTAGACATGGCCATGGGAACCTGGCTTATCACATGTTCATCCTCATGCACACAGGAAGCAAAGAAAGAGAACAGGAAGTGGAGCAAGGCTATGAAACCTCAAAGCCTGCACCCAGTGACATAATTCCTCCTGAAGGCTCCACAACCTCCCAAGTCAACACCAAGTGTGGAGCAAATGTTCAAATACATGAGCCTAGGGGGCATTTCTCATTCAAACCACCAAAGGTGGAGCCAATAGTCTTTTTTAAAAATGTTTTATTGGTGCTGGAGAGACGGCTTAGCAGTTAAGAGCACCGACTGCTCTTGCAGAGGACGTGGGTTAGATTCCCAGCACCCACATGGCAGCTAAGAACCATCTTTAACTCCAGTTCCAGGGGAATTCGATGCCCTCTTCTGACCTCTGAGGCATTGCATGACACAGGTGCACCAACCTACACTCTTACACATAAAAAATAATAAATAAATGTTTTATTATGTTGATTTTATATGAACTAGTGTATTGCCTGCATGTATGTAAGTGCACTTGTGTCATGCAGTGCTCTTGGAGGTCAGAAGAGGGTATTAGATCCCCTCTAACTAGAGTTACAAATGATTGCTAGCCATCATGTGGACGCTGGGAATCTAAATTGGGTCCGGCCAAAGTAACCAGTGCTCTTAACCATGGGCCATCTCTCCAGCCCCTCCTTTGTAACCTCTTTGTCAGAGACAATGCTTTGTTAATGTGCTGGGAAGCTTTAGTGTCAACTCAACACACCCTGGGTGGAGGGTCCTTAACCGGGAAATTCCCTCCATTGGACTGGCCTGCGGGTATTTTCTTGATTGTTGAGTGATGTGGGAGGGCCCAGCCCACTGTGGGTGGTGCCACCCCTGGGCAGGTTGATCCGTATGGTATAAGAAAGCAGGCTGAGCAAGGACAGAACAAGCCACTAAGCAACATTCCTCCATGGCCTGTGGTTCAGCTCCCACCTCCAGGTTCCTGCCCTGAGTTCCTACCTTGGACTCCCTCAGTGGTGAAATGTGACCCTGGAGATGTGTGCTAAATAAACACCCCTCCCCCCAAGTTGTTTTGGACAGAGTGTTTTGTCACAGCAATGGCAGGTAAACTAGAACGGTCACTGAGAACACAGTAGAAAGGCAGTGCTGCCTGAAGAGCCTCACCAGACATGCAGTCTGCTGCTTCCTTGACCCTGGACTGACCCTACAGAATAACCTTCCGCTATGGGTAAGCCACAACTCTGTTATATTTTCATTACAGCAACCTGAACAAACTAAGCAATATGTCAACACTCAACAGTTTGGATCTTAAAGCCCCACACAGGATTCTTTTTTTTAGTTATTAAAATACATTTATCTTTATTTTATGTATATGAGTATTACACCTGCATGTATGTAAGTGTACTTGTGCCATGTTGTGCCCGTGAAGGACAGAACAGGGTGTTGGAAATGGAGTTACAGACAGTTGTTAACCACCATGTGGGTGCTGGGATTTGAACCCTGGTCTTTTGTCAGTGCTCTTAACCACTGAGCCATCTCTCCAGCCCTTCCCTGCCCCCAGGATTCTTAAAGGGAAAAAAATTAAAGAAAATTTGCAAAGTGTTCTAACCCATAAGTTATCACCATTGACAATTATGCCATGGTTTTTCTGGTAGAAACACTACTATCATCTTCTTTTCTAAAAAAAAAAAGAGAATTCAGTGCATTGTTGGTGGCAGGATCTCCAGTTTCTGGGTGTGACATTTTCCACATCTCTTCATTCCAGGTTGAAGAAACTTTGTGGTATAGCAAACAGGTGGCTGGGAGATAAGATTCTGTGGCTTGGAATCATGTTCCTGGGTCTGGAGGCTTTGAGTAGTGCTTGTAGTTTTGCAGGCTTGGAGCAGTGTTCCTAAGCCTGTGCTTGTTTTTAAAGATGGATGTCTGGAAAAGCCAGGAGCAGGGCGTGCATGTGTGTATGCTCACAGTGATTTCTCGTATGTTTTTTTTCTGTAGCTATTTGTATGGGAGACTTAGAAGGACAATGAAGGGAAATACTGAACTCCAAGGTTAAGCCCAGTATCCGGTAAGAAGCACAAGTTCAAACCACTCAGCCAGTCAGAAGGAGAGCTCTTCTTAAGGGAAAGCAATGATCTTATCTGTAAACTCTGTTATAATCCTTTAGCAGTAACAGAGGTGTGTGTGTGTGTGTGTGTGTGTGTGTGTGTGTGTGTGTGTTTCTGTTAGAAAACAGCTTAGGGGTAGAGAGTTAACTTTCCTAATCATGGGGTAACAAACTCATACTCCAAGAAGCCTTAGCCAACAGTGGAAAGACCCTAGCCAGCTGTCTTATTATAATATTATCTCCAGTGGACACAAGACAGTTTGCTAGGTAACATAACGAATGTCAGAAGTTAATATCAATTAATAAAACGGGTGATACTCAGGATATGTGGAGTAACAGGAAATACTGCACAGGCCCTTCTGCCCTTGTAAAAATGACCGGAAGGAAGGAAGAATACAGACAAAGCACTGCAGATTGCCTCCCTCAAAGGCACACTCTTAGAACTGAGACTCTCCCAGCCCCCATCACAGGAGCCTGTGGTCCCAGCTCTGATTAGTTTAGCTGAATCCTCTGTCTAGGTATTGATGTGTGGACATTTTCATGTGGTGTTGCTTGGGAATTCATTGCACTTATGCGTCAGGTTACATTATTGTTTTAGAGTCTGCTTTTAGTATTTAAACAGGGACAACTTTGGTCTCAAACGTGCTTAAAATATGCTGTTTCACCAGGTAATGAGCTTGCAATTCCCACCTGTTAGCTACTGGAGATGATCAGTAGTTACCAGAGAGCAGGGCTCATGAACGACCAGATATGCTTACCCCTGTTCCCTGGGTATTGTCCCTTGATAGAAGAAAACTACTTGTGGGTTGAGAGAAGCAGTGGTGTGAACATAGCCTAAAAAGTGTGTAACTGGGCTTGATCATGTACTCAGCCTTTGGGTTGCAGAGAGCAACCCAAAGTTAACTTTTTAACTTGGTGTACCCAAGTTAAAAATCCATCTCACCACGGTCTCAGAAAATGTGGAGGGGAAGGAGCCTTGCTTTGAATCATAGTCATAAAGTGGTTAGCGATATGATTTTTCTTTTAAAACACAGGATGTGAGTAATATTACACTTATTTCCTTTCTCTAAATAAATTGAACATACTCCAAGCCATTCTTCTGCCTGACTGGTGGGAAGGTTGAGCTTTACCATGACAGCAACATTCAATGTGTCATATGCAGGTCCTGCCTGGTCCCCGCAAACCACGGTTGAAATGCTTGGTCTACAAAGCCGTACTCTTCCTTAAGGATGGAGGCTGCTCTGCTTCCATCCCAGGGACTGGAGCCATTGCAAAGACTCCTTATGGACTCCAGTAGCTGCTCCCTATTAAGGTCCTTTCACATCATGGGGTACCGCAGGACATCAGGCTGCTCATGTTTATAAAGCCCCCACACTGTTGCTATGTCCTTAGTCTTATAAGACGTTCTCCATATTGCTTTCCGGCCTTGTCTTTCCATTTCCCTTCCACGTCTCAGAAGGTCTTCTCTACTACTCAAGCAGAAGGTCCTCTCTACTACTCAAGTCTCTGTTAGAAACACTAGTCATACTTTTCTCAAGAGGAGCGTCTGGGGAAAAATATCCACACTAACTATAAGCACAAGGCCTACAAGGTGATCAGCTTGTGTTGACAGGACCAAGGAGATGGCTGTTGGGCAGGATGCAGGCTTACGCAGGGGTTGCCCTTGTCAGTATTCATTCCTTCATTCAGAAACATTTGAATAGCAACTACTATGTGGCAATTTTCAGCTTAGAACCTATTTCTGCTCTGTCCAGATGGGTAGCGATAAGACGCCATGGATGAATTAAACAAATTCAATGAAATAATAAAGTTCAAGTTGTATCCTCACACTAGTTGTATTTCAAGTGCTCAATAGCCACATGTGACTACAGGCTCTTAAAGGAAGGAACTTAAGGAACATTCCATTGTTTCAAATAACAGATATAGAACATTTCCACTACCACAAGTGTACTGGACAACACTGCTCCAGCATTCCACAGATGCAGAGGCCAAATGTAGCAGTACTTTAAAAAAACTTTAATTATTGTGTACCCATAGCAGAGCTTTATCACGCATCAGGGTACATCTATCCAATGCAAATTCTCTAACAGGGCATCAGTTTCATTTAGCAGATATTTAGTGTGAAAGTTATTATGCTAAAATCTGTAGATATAAAGGTGTCTAAAAATTAGTCTCTAATACCCTACATTTCCCAATAGTTTACAGTTCAATAGAGATAAGAATAAAACATCTCCAGGCCTTGGAGACCAGAGCAACTTTCTCTGTCTGGGAAAGTTATGAAAGGAAAACATAAATTACACCGATTTCTTCTATCTTCTCAATCAATGTCCATGCCTTGTTTATTGAACAACAGAAAATACTTTAATAACTGTATTGTGTAATGAGCAGTTACTACAATTTAGCATTGACATTCTCAAAGCACCAGCTTGCCTCTGTTCTATTTTGTAAATGAGCATGGGCCAGGGGGTGGGAACTGTGACAATGCCCGAATTTGCTTAGCAACATTAATCATAGAACAAGTAGTAGACTTCATGGCAGTGACCTTTCTCACTGTGCTCTGGTGCTTAAAGCTGAGAGAGTCTCTCTTCCTGCTGCATCCTCCATCCTGGGTCAGAAGGAGGAGGCGTTTCATGCCCCAGCCTGCCTTGTTGTGGGTCAGGCAGAGGAGACATTTAAACTGTATAATGGTCCCATGGTTCCAAGGGTCCTCAGCAGTGATCTTTCATTGAAACTTCTAGAAATATTTCTTCTCTCTCTCTTATGTTTCATTTAAATCACATGATAATAAAATATGTCCTCTACAGTGAGAAAACTCATTTAATTTGTAGGCAGTGGCTGAATATTAACTGTGTCTTCTGAAACTCTGATGAAACAGACATTTATTTGTTGACTGAGCTATGAGGCCAGGGGAGTCCTCTACTGCCACTCAGGCCTGGCCAAGAATTTACCCCTCAAGTTCCATTCTCACTTATATTAATGTCACTGGACAGGGAGGACGCTGTCCAGAAGCAAAAGGCACAGCTGTTGAGGAACAAGTCTGCTTTAAGCTGCTTTCTCATTTCAATGACCTTGGATGCTTCGTCCTTTTCTCTGTGCCTGTGTCTGCTTCTGAAGCGGATACAACATCTATTCTACTTGCAATATGCCTGGAATGTTGCAGTATCAACTGTTACAGAGAGGCCGGCCAGCCAAAGCTCTAAACTTGCGATCATTTCTTGGTCCACTCAATAAGTAGACCCGGAGAAGGTCTTTATTCTTGGTGGTTTGCTCTTCTTGTCCGTAAAATGAGGATGTGAGCCTCCCTCCCTACCTCATGGGAATATGAGGAAGCATACGTGGGAGAGTTCAGAAGATTCCAGTTTTTTGATATTTTGACAGTGAAGAGATATATCGGCCAGGTTTCCTGTCACATTTCCATTTCTACTTAACTTCCCTGTCCTCTGGAATGAGCAATCTTTCAAATCAGATGACTGGTTCCCATAACTGTCACTGATTGGAGTCAGGATGGACCACAAATGTAGGAGACACTTACCTTATAATGTAGCCTGAGTAGATCAGACGTCCCTGTGAATGCACAACCAGAAAATGTAGCCAAAGAGTAATCCTTCCTTAAGGGAAAAGGTCAGGTAGATTTGGACAAATTTTGACCTGTTGTGTACTGAAGAGCACAAAAATATATGTAGTCTATAAAGAGAGCCCAGAGAAAAGCTTGGCTGAGTTAAGAAAAGCAGGATGTGGCCCTGGGTGTGAGAAAGAATGCATTAGGCTCATGGAGTCAGGGTCTGCCTGAAACTTCCTTATTCTTATGAGGTCTGGTTCTGTTTTAGGCATTTTCACACATTTACACAGTACCATCTAATAAGATAGTATAATATGCATTATGGCTTCCAAAGGAGAGAATATATCCAGTTACATGACTTATTCAAGGTCACGCTCTTGGTTCTGAAGTTAGTTGAGGATTTGGTTATAGGTTCCTTTTAATTTCAAAGCTTTTCCTGTTACACCAATGGCTTGTTTGCTTTCGTTACTGTGTAAGGTTGGTGTTCAAAGTCAAATAAGATCTAAAGAAATTGCTCTAAGTGTACAAACCAAAAGCTGATACTTTGTAATTTATCTGAGCAATGTGTATATATATATATATATATATATATATATATATATTTTGTGACAGGGTCTCCCTGTAGCCACGGCTGTCCTGGAACTCACTCTGTAGACCAGGCTGGCCTTGAACTCACAAAGATCCGCCTGCCTCTGCCTCCCAAGTACTAGGATTAAAGGCGTGCGCCACCACGCCTGGTGCTATCTGAGCAATATTTTACAGCATCTCAGGTCTGTGTCTGCTTGCCAATAACCCCATTGTTAAATTAATTTCCTCCTGGGGAGTGTGGGTGACACTACCAGGATTCTTTGCCCATCCCACTCAAATTGTTACTCACTTCTGTTAAAACAGGGGTGGCCTGGGTATCACATGTTTTAATTGCTGTTTATTTATGGCTTTGATACATGTTTCCTGTGTTTGGTCATCTACCCTGTCAAGCCTGGCTTTTAAAAAATATTCCCTCTCAAGTCTGGAGAGGTGGCTCTGTGGTTAAGAGCTCAGACTGTTCTTGTAGAGGAGTCAAGTTTGCTTCCCAACACCAACGTCGACGGCTCACAGTTGTCTGGAACTCTAGCTCCAGGAGATCTGATGCCCTCTTCTGGCCTACTCAGATACCCCCACTCAGGTGCACATGCCCCCCAGAAATGAATCCTACAAACTCCTGGGACCCTGTTCATGTGAACCTATAGCAATGGTGTCAGCATGCACAAGACTCATGCAAGCTCAACCAGACAAAAACCCAGCACAGAACTGCAGAAATGAGCAGGAGAGCCCAATCTTAGCTGAAGAAATATTGGCAGCTGATTACGATTGGTGAGGAAGAACTGGCCTGTTTTTTTGTTTTTTTGTTTGTTTGTTTGTTTGTTTGTGTTTTTTTGGTCTTTTTTGAGACAGGGTCTCCCTGCAGTCCCAGCTGGCCTGAACTAATTTTGTAGACTTCTTTAAGAGAGGAATTCTGGACAGTCTGACTAGAGCTCAGAGGATGAACTGGCACTGAGGAATGGTGGGGAGAGTAATTTGGCAAATAGATCCTACCACAAATGACAGAATGTATGAACTCCGGGGGTGAGGGGCTGGGGGAACCTGTCAGTGGAGAAGCAGATACAAAAGCAATTAAGATTAATTAAAAAATTATGTATGAAATACATAAAAATTGAAGAAAAAAATAAATATTTCTTTTAAAAAATAAAAAAATTATGTGTATGAGTGTAATGTAGGGATGTATGTCAGTGCATCCATGTCTTGAAGTACGCATGGAGAAAGAACAGGACATCAGATCTCCTGAAACTGGAGTTATGGAAGGTTGTTAGCTGCCATATGGGTGCTGGGATTTGAATCTTGGTGTTCTGCAAGAGTGGCCAGTGCTCTTAACCATTGAGCCATCTCTCTAGCCCCTATGAAATAAATCTTCAAAAAATTACTGTTCATGTTTTGATTGGTAGTTACAAAAGCATCGATAGTTCACTGA
The DNA here is from genome assembly GCA_009823505.1 of Rhizomys pruinosus. Taxonomy (NCBI): domain Eukaryota; kingdom Metazoa; phylum Chordata; class Mammalia; order Rodentia; family Spalacidae; genus Rhizomys; species Rhizomys pruinosus. Next base: position 134,848 of record VZQC01010470.1, on the reverse strand, counting down.
AGATCTAAGCTGGTATAAAATATATATTTATTTCACCAAGTCAGTCAGCCATTTTCAGATTTGCCCTATGATGGAAATGTTTAGTCAAAAAAAATGTAGGGCTGGACAGCAATATAAAAAGAAACCAGAACTTGCCTGCAGCAAAATGGACTGTTCTCTCAGTCCCGCTTCTACCCTGCTGTTCTAAGGGATTTACAGAGCACAGTTTTTTTTTTTTTTTAATGTTGATAGAATTTATTTATTTATTTATTATTTTTTTAATAACATTTTTTTTATTGATGCTTTGTGCATTTCATACATCACTTTCCAATTCAGTTCAGGCATATCTCCCCTTCCCTTCCCCCTCACCCCCACCCCAACCGAGATCATGCATTCTGCCATGACTGTCCTGCATATCTCTTTCAGTTCTTTTCTTTTTTCCATTTTTTAGCTATAAGTGATAATCCATGAGTACAAGCATCCTTCATGTAAAACCAATTTGCAGGCTGTTGTGCCCAAACACCCACAGCCCCACCTTCCAGCGGGGGGTGAGGGGTTGCATGTTCAATCAGGTTAATCAAATGAGGGTCCAGACTGCATTGCTGTAGTTTCACCCTTCACCCCATTCGCAGCCCTTACATTCTACCACGCCCCCTCTTCCGCAGATTATTCTCTGGGCTTAGAAAAGGGGCACAGGTGGATGAGAAGCAGAACAGTCCACTCTCTCTGGAGCTGCTGTCTTGGATTCTGGTCAATACTGGCTGTTCAGAGCACAGTTTTAAATCACTGTATTAAAATATAATATTTACTGTAAATAACTATTGCTTTCTAAAAATCTATTTTTGTCAGCAGAGAGGGCATAACATTGATTTCATCAATTGTTGTCATAAGGTACTTCATTAAGCACCATGAAGAGAAAGACCAATGTCTTACTGTTCTTTTTCTCATAGTACTAAATAGATGTTTCATTAATGCCTGTTGAGGGAATAACATGAATAACCTCGTTAACAAATCATGCACTTGCAAACGCCTTGTTTCTGTGGCTTTTAGCCATGTTTCTCCTCTTTTATTTTTCCAGCTGGTGACACACAGTGCCCTTGTAGGACTGAAATGGAACTACACTTTTGCACAATCTTCCAAGTATAATGTGACTTTCTCCACAATTAAAAAACTGATTTAAGTTAATAGTCATGGATGGATCTTAAATGTATTAGCTAACCCAGATTAAGTTATTTACCTTCTCTAGAGCTTCAATTTCCTGATCTGTACAGCAGTACAATGGTATTCATTTGGACCAAATAGAGGACAATGTTATTTATTGACTTGACCTATGTAATGAAGAACATAGGCCCGTTGTTAATAATACTTGTAAAATTTTAGGATATTGCCAGTGCATAGCATGTGCTCAGTAAATGGAAATTATTATTGAGAACAACATAAAAGGCAATGAGACAAATGAAACATTTCTGCCAAGGCAAAAATGACATCCATCACTGCACATCAATGTACATACTGCATTAGGCACATCCCAGAAGGCTTACTTGTACTGTACAGTCAGCCTAGCCTTTCGATTTAGAGTTGGCAGGTAATTGAATCTCACCTTTTCCAAGAGGTTGTGCAATATGATAGGGCACTTAAAGAAATACTTCCTTGAAAGGAATGTTGAATAACATCTGGAATAGCTATTAATTCATTAATGGTTGGCATCATTAATGCAGCTGAAGGCAAGGAACCAGTTTCTTCGTTGGCCATTCAGAGACTGGCTCACCCCGGCTGGCAGCTGTTGCCATATTTTGGAAAAACAACAAAAAGACTGTTTTCTTTTTATTGCAAAGACCCCACTTTTTTTTTTTTTTGCCAGTTTCCACATTCTTCAGTTGTTCTGTTAAAGCAATAGGTAGGCGTATCAATTTTCTTTGTCATGTAAATTGCTCAGTTTTTGTAGTGTGAAATTCTTTCTTTTCCCCCCCTTTCTCCAGGTCTACATCTTCCCACTCCTCTCATCACAATTAAAAACAAACAAACAAACAAAACCCAACAAAACCCCCCAAAACTTCACTTCTTCAGTTGTAACTTTCTAGCTCTGGAAGTTGGAATGACTCATTGTGGAATTGATGAAATCAACAGCTGCTGGAAAATATCTTTCTCCCTAATGGCTGTATCAACATGTGTTTGTTATTGTTCAAGTAAGACAAATAGATATATCAAACATCCATGGTAGTCCTTGCTAAAGTTTTCATTATAAAAACTCATGTTTTGACTTAGAAAAATGTTTAAATGAGCACGAGAGAAGTTTAAGGGGAGAAAAAACTTGATAGAGAAGTAAAATGAAGAGGAAGATGAAAAACAAACACACCACACTCAGAAGGCTGGGACAGGAAGATGGAGAATACAGGCCAGCCTGGGCTACGTAGTGAGGTTGTTTCAAACAAACATTCCAAACCTGTGCCACCTGTGTAGGACAAAATTTCCCATTTCTAAATAAGTATGTGCTGAATAGGATATCCTATATATTTAATATTATATGCTAAATACACATATAATATATAGTGAGTGTTCTTTGATTTTATAACTATTATTGATATCCAAACAATAGAGTAATGTTAAATGAAAGATAGCCCCACACTGACCAATAATGAGGCTGATTAACAACTGTGCCTGTATCTGAAGTAAAAAAAACTTAAAAGCCTATTTAGTTTAAATATATAATGATATTGCTGGTAATTTAATGGTGTTTGGATAATGTTCAAAGACATTCCTTTGAAATGTTTGGCTGCAAAAGAAAGTAGATAAAATAGTTGATGGTTAAAGGAAGATCTGAGATCAAGGGAATTTTCTTAAGGGAGAAAAATAATGATGTTTGCAGGCTAATGAGAATAGTCTAGCTAGAGTGCAAGCAGGAGTTGATAGTAAAGGGATTAGAGCTAAAGGCTAAGAGCAAAGGTCTTGAGGGTCATGTTTATGTTGTAAAATCTTGCTTTTAAGCCGTTAGGGTGAGAGCTAGGTACTCCCTACTGAGCAAGTTATTTTTAAGTCCTTAAAACAATGATTTTGATAAGTTTGTGAGAGCAATTTCAATTTTATATTTAAATATAAAGTGCTTTCACTTGCCTTTTAATTGCCATTTGTACTGCTGACCGTCACCTGTTCCAAGTATAGGCAGACCTTGCCTTGTTTCCCAGCATTGCCAGTTGCTAACTGGGTAGACTCATGTCATTGTTCAGTTCCTAGAGACAGACCCTCTAGATTCATAACTGACTTTGTAAGTTACTGGCTGTGTGACTCTGGGTGAATTATTTGACTCTTCAGAGGCCCAGTATCCTAATCTGTAAATTTGGATGATAATGATAAAGCGTGCCATAGAAAACTGTGGGGAGGATCGTGTCACCTAACACATTGAAGTGCATGGACTTGGCACACAGGGATTATTCCAAGTCTTATCCATTGTGACTTAACTAATGCTAAGATTTGCTCAAACTCTGTTCACAGTGCCTGCCTGTTACATAATTCAGAATGGATGGAATGATTCTGCAAGCTCAGGGGATGGAAGAGGGGGAAACCTTAGTGCTCAGAAACCAAAGGAGCGGGCTGAGAAGTGGGAGGGGCAGAGGTTGGCTCTTGGCACACAGGACTCTAACAATAGTTCCAGTACCTGAGTTAGGGGAACTGTCACGACATAGTTTCACTGTATACTCTGAAGGTATTATTTTAAAGTGGAGGCTATTTTACAAATCAGTCTATTTAAAAATTTTGTATATATACGATAGTGCTTGTAAAACATTGGACAGGAACCCAGAAATAATGCAGTATTTGAGTCAACTGCTCCCTTTCCATTTTTAAACAAAAAAGAACAAAAAGCACCAACATATCCAACATATAATTTTAACTTTCTTTAAAAAGAAACATTTTATTTTATTAGTTATTATTATTATTGTATGGGGGAGGGTGCATGTGTCACAGTGAATATGTTGAAGTCAGAGCACAAGTTTTGGAAACTGATTCTCTCCTTTGACCTTTATGTGGGTTCCAGGGACCAAACTAATATCGTCAGGTTTGCTCATCAAGTGATTTTTCCCCACTGAACCATCCCTTAATTTGCTTTTTAGAGCTAATGTAATATCGGGGCTGGAGAGATGGCTCAGCAGTTAAGAGCACCAGGCACTCTTGCAGGAGACCCAGTTTTAATTCCCAGCACCCACATGATCTCTAACAAACAACCTTCTGTAACTCCAATTCCAGTGGATCTGACACTCTCTTCTGACTCCCAGGCACACTGCACAACTTGGGTGCACTTACACACATGTAGGCAATACACCCATACTCATAAAATAGAAATACTAAATAAGATATTTTATTTATTTTTATATTTTTATTTTTTATTTTTTTTATGTATATGAGTGTACTGTCTGCATGTAGGCTTGTGCACCCGTGTCATGCAATGCTGCGGAGGTCAGAAGGGGGTGTCAGATTCCCCTGGAACTGTAGTTAAAGACGGTTCTTTGCCACAATGTGGGTGCTGGGAATCAAACCTGGCTCCTCTGCAAGAGCAGTCGGTGTTCTTAACTACTGTGCCATCTCTCCAGCTCCAGAAATACTAAATAAAATATTTTAAAAATTAAAAATGCTAATGTAATATTGTGGACATACTTCCATGTCAGTAAATAGTACAAAAATATTGGAAAACTAATAGTATTCTACTAAATCCATGTACCATAACTGAATTAATTGCCTGTTTTTGAATATTTATATTGTTTCCAATGTATTATAGTACTGACAATCAAGTAATGAATGTCTCTGATGATCAACTGTGGCTTGTGTCAGTGGCTCCACAGAAGTGCTGGGTGGCTGGCTTTTATCTGTTTTTTTTTTTTTTTTCTTTTTTTAATTTGTCAATTATCCTTTCCTATTTTCTATTGTCATGTTCATCTTCTTAACTCAGGAAAGTTCTCTATGATTCAGAGTATAGTATTATGTGTTGTGGTTTTGTTCCTACTGTTTCTGATACATAGAAGCCTAATATTTTTATGTATTCCTAAAGCAAATCTCTCCTTTCATGGTTTTACTCTTTTGTTTGTTGATGGTGCCTTTCTTTACTTCTTACTCTCTCAAATCTTATAAATTTGGCCAATGTAAAAGGCGGAATGTTGGAACATTAGTACTCCTGGAAGGTGTAGTGATTTGAATGAGAATGTCCCCCACATGCCACAAGTATTTGAAAGCTTGGTCCCCAGTCTGTGACACTGTTTGGGGAGGGTCATGGAACTCTTAGGAGGTGTCACTATGCTGGACAGGAAGCATGTCACTTGGGTAGGCTTTGAGATTATGTAGTTTGCCCATTTCCTGTGCCTGTGCCTGTGCCTATGCCTGTGCCTGTGCCTGTGTGAAGATATGGATACTCAGCTTTCTGTTCCAGCCACCGCTGCCACTGTGACACCCTGCCATGATGGACTCTTGCCCCTCTGGAACTGTAAACCAAATAAACTCTTTATTCTATAAGTTGCCTTGGTCATGGTGTTTTATCACAGCAACAGAAAACTGACTAATATATAAGGGAAGATGTGAATTAGTTGTCCAGACAAAACCCCATTCTACTGAGCTGATATATATTTTTATGGAGCAAAAATGTTCTAAATGTGTGACACATGAAACTCCTTATTGCCAGTGTGGAGTCAAAGTCCTCTAAAATCATGTAGTTATTTGTATATCCAGGGATGGACCCATTTCATGTATATGGCTGAACCAAAATATAAGTAAAGTTTTTATTTTTTTCAGATATATTCATTCAGATATTCAAATAACAAACCGAAAGGTGATTCCTGTTTAAAGTCATGTTGCTCATTCTTCTTGAAGTGGAGGCACTTTGCTAGGACACTACCGCATGTGCAGGAGTGTGTGCAGTGGAAATGGATTTATGAGTAGATTCAGATTCGGACAGAGTTCTCCACTAAGCAACCCTGGTGCTTCCTTAGAAGCCCAGTGTTGTGGTTTGAGATAGAATCCCCCCCCGCCCCCCCACCCCGGGTTATGTATTCCAGCACTTGAGCCAAGTTGGTGTTCCCATTTAGGAAAGATGGAACCTTTAGTAAGAAGCTTGCTGGAGGAAGTACATCTATTGGGGTAGGCTTTGAGTTTTCCTAGCCTGTCTTCACTTCCTGTTGTCTCTCTCTCTCTCTGTTTCCTGTGTGAGGATGAAACGTGTGATCTCTGCTTCCCAACTCTCAGGCAGGCCTCATCCTCCTGTTGCCATACTTTTTTCTGCCCTGATGGACTGTATTCTTCTGGAAATCTAAGCTAAAATAAACCCTTTCTGCTATAAGTTGCTTTTTACTCATAGTATTTTATCACAGCAGCAAAGAAATCAACAACACAACCAGCAAAGGAAAGAACTTGATAACTTGATAGCATTTGAGACTTCATCACTTGCATATGGAAACTCTCTGGTTAATTTTAGGTGTCAAATTGACTGGGCCATGGGGTGACCAGTTATTTGTTCAAATATTATTCTGTGTGTTTCTTTGAGAATGATTTTTTTTAATTTTTTTAAAAATTTTTTTTTAATTTTTGAGAATGATTTTAAATGATATTAATATTTAAACTACTAACACTGAATAAAGCAAGTTGCTCTCCTTAATGTGAGAAATATGGGAGGGCCTCATTTAATCAGTTGAAGGTCTAAGAAGAAGTGGCCGCCCTTGCCCCAAGTCAGAGAGCTTCTTCTGCTTGATGACTCTGACAAGTCAGTCTTTCCCCTTCATTGGAAAAATGGAGTATGAGATTTTGCTAGGCCTTGAGCTTTGGCCTGGAACTCTTACCATCAGCTCTTCCATGATCATCAAGCCAAGTTCTTCTAATAAATCTCTTGTTCTCTGTTTTTATCTTGGTTTCTGTCACTCGCCACCATTTCTGTCTCTGTCGTGTGGGTTTTGTGTCTCTGGAAAAACTTCAACTAACATAGAAGTCGTGAATGTAAATTTAGCCAAAGACAAAAATAAAAATATTATCTGTGAATAAATTCCAGGATAAGCAAATAAATATGAGCATGAAAGAGAGATTTGTGTTGGGGTGACAGACAGAAGCAGTTGGGAGGTGGGGGTGACAGTGGCCGGTGCATTGCTTACATGTGGGAAACTGTCTAAAACCAAATTTAATTAATTAAAAAAGGAATACATGAAAAAATTCCAGTGAGGTACAGGGAACAGGAATAGAATGGCAGTATTAATACCCATTGCACAAATTATTGGGGCTCAGATGAATAGATAATAAAACATTGGATAAATTGCAAAAAAATCCTTTGTTATTACTTGTCATTTTATTTGAAGTAACTCTTGGATGGCAATGACCTTAGCATAAAGATCTCATCTGAATGAATTTTTAGTATTTGAGAAATGGGCCATGAGTGGTCTCACTCCCAAATATCACACAGACATGGAAACCCACACTTTACAGTGCTCCCTGCACACACGCCCCATATAACAAATACCTGTGAGCTGTTCAACTGTTAGACATTTTTATTGTGCAGATTTGTAATCTTTATAGGACATGCAGCATAAAAGTGTAAAATATATCAGTAAGCATATAAAACTTCCATTATCTTTTGGACCAGCAATTGACTGTATGAGATTCTTAGCATCCAGTAAGAACAGACATGTCTTGGGATACACGGTTTACAGACTGAACCACAAGCCTTTTTCCAAGTGATTTTTTTCTCATATAAAGATAAAAAAATCTTTATACTTAAAAAAGTGTGTATTATAGTACATTTTCAGTTATGTACACAGTTTAAAAGTCAAACTATGTCCATGCCAGTGTCTGTTTTGAATGCAACTAATCAAAGTAACAGGTTGATAGTCAAAGTGTCAGAAAAACTGAATGAAGCAAATGTATGAAAATGGAAAATAGAAGCCTAACTAGCAATTATAAAGTATTCCCAGGTAGAGTTGCAATACAAGCAGGAGGAATATAAACCTCTCGGATATACCAGGCAGCTTTCTGCACGACTCAGGTGTACAGGTAAAATTCCTCAGTTTGAGTTCAGAAGAACTTGAACTTATTCCAGCAAAAATTACCTCAAGCTTTTACCACAGCCTCCTCCCCATCTTCTTTCCGAGCAAAAGGGTGCTTGGATCAGGTCCAAGAATCCTGGGAGGGGGAGAGGCTGAGTGTCAGCCAAACAGACCATTGCAAGTGCTATGCATAGAAGGGGCGTTCTTGCTAGGGCTTAGGCAGTCTCACACGATGGCCGCCTCTGTCTTCTGTCCTGACAGCCCTTCTGTGGATGCCACTGATCAGCTGAGAAAGGAGTACAATGTTGAGGCACTAAACCTTCCAGTGGTGGATTAGTTTGGATTCAGGAAAGTGTGATTATTCTTGGAAATAAATGAAGCTGAAGAGACATGCTGACCTCATTTGCTGTTGAGAGGCAGGGAAACTGGCTTCTATTCCTGCTAGCCTCAAGAGGGCTCCGACCCACTCATCTACTTTAATTCATTTCATTGGGTTAATGTCAACCAGACTTACTGTGGAGAAAGTTGCTACATGAACAAGTGCAGGCACTAGCTTCACCAGGTTCTGTGTTTCAGAGTCAGAAACAAGTCTAGAGAGCTAGGTAATAGATTTTCTGTTTGGTTTCCAGGGAAGCTGCTGATCTAATGGAAGTTAATGAGTCAGACCCTATTTGAAGAGGAGAAAATGAAAAACTGGAAGGCACTTAGGAGTTATTATCGGTACAACAAATATTCAGGCGTACGAAGTATTACAAGTTAGAATGTCAAGAAGAATAAGGATGTTAGTATGGTCTGGAGCCATGAAGAAGGTTATGGATTGTACTGTGTTAAGGGCTAGATCCCACTTGATTAGTAAGAGGAATGACAGCAACTTTAATTCCTCAAGTGGTCGGGGAAAAGTCTGCTTAAAACTGCCCACATGCCTCTATACCTGTGGGGCCGCCATGAAATTCTTCCCTTCCTATGACATGAGCAATGCGTTAGAGTAGGCAGTTGAGGTTATTGGTTCTCTTTCTTCCCCTCCCAAGTTCTTCAATATTCTTATTAAATCATTTCTCAACAATGCATTTATATTTCAGCCAATAAGACAATGATCCATATGCAAATCAAGAGAAAAAAGTGGAATGGGTTTTAAAAATTTGGGCTGCCCAAAACAGATGCAATAGTTCAGAACATACAACTAACTGTTATAAAAACTGACCAAGTGATTTCTTTGTTCTGGACCAAGGCAAACCATTCATAGTTGTTGCTGAACTAACAACTTGAAACTTGAAATTGGCACCAAGGAAATTATAAGGAAAACCAAAAGAGAATGAACCAGGAATTCTTCCACTCTTGAAACGTCATTCATATTTCTTTCTGCATGTTGACACGGATGTTGCTGAATATCTTGCCAATAGACTCGAAGAGTGGATCACAGACGGTGTGGATGTAGATGGAATAGACACGGCTGATGCACTGAATCTCAATCAGGAAGCTCTTGATGCATGGTACAACTGCCCAGATGTGCACGAAAGAGAGAATGGCAAAGTAAATGCCCCAGATGAGCGCCATCGGGATGCCAAAGATGGTGGACAGCAAGCGGTAAAACCAGTATTTGGTCACAGTGAAGGTGGTGAAGCTGGCTTTCCAGATGCCATCAAAACTGTGTGTCCCTTCTGGTTCTGCAATTACGTCTTCGAAGTCGATCTAAAGGAAGGAAGTGGCAGAATGTGAGTGGGAACAGAAGTAAAGAAGAGGAAAAGCCCTACTCGAGATTCATATAGCTACTCCAGGTTTATGAGCCAGACCTTCATAAGATGCTTAGAGGATACCAGCAGCATCTGTCTCCTTGGAATTCATGGAGAACCAGCATATGTGGGTTCCTCTCTGACCTGATTATTCTAGGGCGGAAGCCAAAGGAATGTTCCATGGTTCTTACCTGTGCCCAAAAAATTGAGAACTCTCACTCTAAGGACAAAAGGCTACATTAAACTTCTTGCCTTAAAGTAAAACCCAGAAACATGGATAAGAAGACAGAGCACTAAGAATGGTTTCAAAGATGAGAATCTATTAATGATTTTCCAAACAGGATTAACAGAATCATTTTAAGAGATTAGGTCCTGGTGAGCTATGATAGACTGATACACTTCATGGGGTAGTTAAGATTTGAGCAGGGCTTGGGAAATGCAGATGACTGGGAGAGGAAGGTAGGAACGTGGAAATGTTGGGAGCCAAGTCTCAGTGCCAAGCATGTAAGGGTGACACTGAGCATGAGTGACTGCAGCTGAAAGTCAGGGTGAAGCAAGAATGGGTGTCATTTGCCATTTACTAAGGGTTTGCTGTAGACGATGGAGCAGGGCTGTGCAGACACAAGCACTCCCACAGTAACTTCTTGACATGCATTTGACTCTGTGCATGCTTTTGTGTGTGTGTGTGTGTGTGTGTGTGTGTGTGTGTGTACTAGAGAAAAGGGTCTGTGACATGGCCTAAGCTGGAGATGGTACAGTCAAGATGGAAAAGTGGTGATTTAAAAAAGAAGGAAAGAAGGAGTGACATAGAAAGTGAAATGAAAAGAAAGAAAGAGAAAAGAAAAGAATTTGGGTGATAATAGAGGAAGGAACCACAACGGAAGAGAAAGAAATTTAGGATGAACGTTGAGCTTCTGGTCTGCCCTCTGAGAAGAGTACAGAAATATTAGAGCAAGGAGAAAATTAGAAACAAAAGAAATTTTAAAAAAGTTAGCAAGACAGAGTTTCACTTTTATATTAAATGAATTGAGAATAAAAATTTTGATATTGACCAATGCAGATATCAGTGGTCCATAGCAATGAATTTGTTAGAAACTCCTTTAATGCGGCCATTAAGAAGTGATCAAGGTGCAGTCACATAGTATCTCCCAATTATTTGTGTTATGATTTGTGGTTTCAAACAAACCGGGGAAGGTAGGTTTCTATCATTACACAAAAGAAGGGAGAGAATGTCGACTTTCTAGAGACAAACACGCATCCACGGAAGGGCCCAGTGCAGTCCCAGCCTTTCCCAGTAGCTTTTGCTGCTAGGTACCCGTTCACCTACAAGGCTGATTCTTAGAGTTTTATAAACTAAATGAATCACAGGATTAAAACAAATTCTCAGCAGAAGGGTAGGATAGAACCAACTCTACTTTTTCGTGGTGGTACTGTATGAAGGAACACAGTCCATGTTTCTAGTGCCTAACCCTGTCTGAAATCTAAACAAGCTGATCACTGATGGAGGCTACAACCCAGCTGAGCTCAGGATTAGGGAACTAGAACTCCTATGATTCCAGGCAGCTGCTTGGTGCCAAGGAGCACCTTTGATTCAGCATAACAAAATGTCTTTTGGAAAAAGTACGCGATGCTTACCAGGTTTTAAAGCTTATTTTCTAGAACATCCTGTTTCTTGCTCTGTGGCCTAATGTCCAAATAGGGTAATATTTGAAAATGGTATGGTTATAATTATGGTATGAAGTTAACTAGATGTGTTGTTGTATTTTTTTTTCTTGGACTATTTACATCTAGACTCAGAAGTAAACATTTCCTTGTGTTTTTAAAAGTTTGTAAGAGGAGCTGTGGAGGTAGCTCAGTTGATAAAAAGCTTTCAAGCACAAGGAACTGACTTTGACTCCCAGAGCTCAGTTAAAAAAAATAGCCAGATACAGGGCTCAAGTGATCATTCAGTCTAGTGAGAAAAAAAAAATGTAAGATGGGAGGTACCTAAGGAATACCTGAGGTTGTCATCTACACACACACACACACACACACACACACACACACACGCACATACACACACACACACACACAAAGAACTTGTAGGAAATAAATGACAAATCAAGTAAATGTTTGAATGAAATTTCTGCCCAATTTATTTTTAATTGTCAGTTCTGTAATTATGTCCTGAAAATAAGTTCTTCCTGAAGCTATGGAAAATGAGATACTATGGGCTTTCCTTTGTTTAGATATGAGATAATCTCAAACTTTAATTTTTATTTATTTTTAAAAGTATATATGTATTGAATTTTTGTGCATTTCATACAAAACATCTTAATCATCTTTTTAACCTCTCTTCAAAATTTTTATTTTTAAAGTTAGCATTATGACAATGTGAAGAAGTCAAGATTGCAAAATCTTAGTTAAAAATTTAATCTGGGCTCAAAGAATGAGCAATGGTATTTCATAAAAATTTTTTTTAAATGTTCTAACATTTAAAAAAATTTTTATGAAACACCATTGTAAATTTTTTATGAAACGCCACATATTTAAGTGTAAAATTAAATAATTTTACACTTAAACATAAACTCTTGTCCTGCAAGAGTATATGTTTAAGTGTAAACAGAAAAGGACCCATAGCTTTAGGAAGGAGGAGTCTATTACCTAAGAAGGACAAGGAGCTGTTTACTGTACAGCAGATTCTTCCCTTACTATAGATCAGTCTCTCAGCAGGTGTGCCTTAAGATGCTTTCCAAGGGAAGGGAGAGTTCCTAGCACTTGTAGATTAACTGTCCAATTTGAACTCACAGCAACTCTATATATTCTGATTTTACAGAAACATTTGAAGTTCAGAAATGTTAGTGAAGTATCCGGGTAAATAAGAGATGGGTTTGAGGCTCAAATCTGACCTGAAAGATGCCAATATAATGCAGCACTATATAAAATATTCTTCAACTTTTTCTAAAATGAACAGAGGATTTCATACTAATTAAAAGATGTATTATGGGGCTGGATAGATGTCTCAGCTGTTAAGAGCACTGACTGCTTTTGCAGTTCAATTCCTAGCACCCACATAATTCAGGAGAATCTGATACCCTCTTCTGACCTTTATGGCATTGCATGATACGAAGTATACTCACACATGTGAAGGCAATATCCTCATACACATAAAATAAAATAATAAATAAAATATTAAAAAGATGTATTAATAAATTTAGAAGTTTGCCAAACTTGGCTCTTCTGGTAGCTAATAGTTACCAACTGGACATGGTGGTGCATGCCTTTAGTCCCAGCACTCAATAGGCAGAGGCAGGTGGATCTCTGTGAGTTCAAGGCAAACCTGGTCCACATAGTGCATTCCAGGCCAGCTGGGGCTGGGAGATCCTGTCTCAAAAGTCCACATATATTTTGAGACAGGGAGATCCTGTCTCAAAAGTCCACATATATTCGTATATATGTACACACACAAACACATATTTAAAAGAATAAGAAAATATAGCCATATTTTCTGAGAACACAAGCAAGGCAGGTTGAGGAAACAGTGAAAGCAGAGATGGATGAAGCTTGCTCCTCTCTGTCTCCATTTCCCCAACTAGCAATGTGTTCAGTTATTGCGAGGAGTGCACAAGACAATGTACTTCCTATTGAGTACAGAGCCCTGCAGTACAGGTGCTCAACAAACAGTACCATAGACAAATTCCTTGCTCTGCTGACGAGGGTTTTTAAGAACTAATTAGAATATTAAAATCAAGCAAAGCCCATAATGATTGTGAATGTGACCCCTTCGACTGGCTCAAAAGCACTCATTTGACATTTGTGATGACCTTCCTGACAAACCTCAGGGTTGACCATTCTCCTTTTTACAGATGAAGGTATTGAGGGAGGTTAAGAAGTTGGTGTGGGTCACCTAGATGTGAAATGTCAACACTGAAAATTGTTACATTTTCAGTTCTTTCCTCCTCTGGTTCTGAATTGGTGGGAATACAAACCCTTATGCTAGTCTTGCTGTTCAGTTTTCACCAAGGTAGACGGGTATCATAAAGCATTTACAGTTGACTCTTTTTTTTTTTTTTTTTTTTTTTTTTTTTAGACAGAGTCTCCCTATAGCCCCAGCTGGCCTGGAGCTCGCCCTGTAGACCAGGCTGGCCTTGAACTCACAGAGATGCTGAGATTTAAAGGCATGCCCCACCAGGCCTGTTCCAGGATGGTTCTTAGCCGCCATGTGGGTGCTGGGAATGGAACCCGGGTCTTCTGGAAGAGCAGTCAGTGCTCTTAACTGCTGAGCCCTACAGTTGACTCTTAAAGGAAGGACTCTGCTAATGTTTCCACTTGAAGTCAGGAATCTAGTAACTAGGATATTTTGAGTTTTGGATACTGATTATATTTATATCACTCTGAACAGTATGTTCTCACAGTCCTGGGCATTCAGCCAGGGACTGTCAAGCTAAATGGTAGAACTGGAAACTGAGGCACGAAGTGATTAAAATGCAGACAACATTCTCAGAGTCCCAAGTGAATCTGCAGAAAAGCTTAAATTAGAACTCTAACTTCACAATCTCCAGGCATAGAAACAGCCAGAAGCACCACACTACTTCCCTAAGAACATACCCCACCCTGTCCGTGTGCCCGCTCTGCCTACCCCACTCATATCTCTAGGTGTCCACCTGTCTTCCGCTGTCTTCTAAAGCACGGGCTTGGCAATATCTCTGGCTAAGTTTTGGAGAGATGTCCTTTTCCCACTGTGAATAAGGCATTTTTATATATCAGTCATCTAGGGTGAAAAAAGATGGAAGGAAAAAAATATTCCTTTATTTATTGTGTGTGTGTGTTTACATGTGTATGGTGTGTGTGTCTATATGTCTGGTGTCTGTGTGCTGAGGTGCACATGGCTGGGCATGTTTGAAGAGGCCAGTAGGTAGGTGTAAGATGTCCCTCCCTGTCCCTCTCCCTGAACCTGGGGCTCACATAATCTCCTCCATGCTGGAAGCCACCAATCCCAGTTCTCCCCCTTCCTTAAAGATGGGACTCTAGGCATGTTTGAGACATCCTGTTTGCTACATGGGTGCTGAGATTCAAACTCCTGTCCTCATGATGGAACAGCAAACACTTCTAACTGCTAAGCTATCTCTCCAGTCCTGAGGAATACTTAAAAACATATTTTTTTTTTATGTGCTTTTTTTTTTTTTTTTTTCTTTTTCCTTTTTTGAGACCAGGTCTCCCTGTAACCCTGGCTGGCTTGGAACTCATTATGTAGACCAGGCTGGCCTCAGACTCATAGAGATCTGCCTGCCTTTGCCTTCCTAGTGCTGGGATTGAAGGTGCTTACCATTGAGCCCCACTAAAATATCTTTATTGTGTATTTTGACCTGCATTCAAAATACACTGACCCCAACAGAATTCAGTTAGGTTTGTCTAGGTAAAGGCAGTTCAAAATTCAGTCAAGGTAGAGTTATTTTGGCAGATTCACAGGTATTTAAAGCAAGAGTATCTTTGAAGAAATGGAGTCCCATTGTGATACTGAAATTGATGACCACAACTCTCATCACTAAATCAAGAGATCTTCCCATCTAATGACACAGAATTGGGACTCAGGCTCAGGAACCCCTGGTCTCTGCCAGTGTTGCTTGTCATCACTACATACCCCCAGTCAGACTGGCTGCTGAGCTCTGTGACATCTGGCTTTGCACCTGAATTTAAATTTTATATTGATCTCCAGCGGTCCTCCAGGGCTACTTGTCTAGTGAGTGAGTGATGGTGCCTCTTTCTGTTCGTCCCCAGGGTGCTCACTGTTTGCGGACAGGATCAGTCACTCTTGAGTCCAGCTTTCCAGGGGACTCATCCCACTCACCCCTCTGTAAGGGCTGGTCTTCCCCAGAGCAACACTTTATCTACTTACTTGGATTTTGAACAGCACAAGAATTATAAATTTGTTTTTTCTTAAAGAGAAAAAAAACCCCAAGAAGCATAGGTGCCATATAATTTTTTAAACTGAGATATCTCATATAAAGCTGAGATATTCCACCAAAAACTGATTTTTCTGTTCTGTAATCTATGGAACTTGCTGCCCTTCTGGCAAGAATCATTACACAGACCTTCAGATCAAAGGCATGAATGTACTTTAGCAATATATCTGTGTCTTAATAGATGCTTCTAAGGAGTCAACAATTTATATACCAGATTTTTATAAATGATGCTAAAATGCATTTGTACAGCACTGGCTTACTATGCTTTGGTTTCTGAAACATAACAAAAATCTAACAGCAGATGTCAGGAAGAGCAATCTGTCTTGTTGTGTTTTGATAATACTTGGCTAATGCACTAAATCTCAGAAGATTTTATCCTGTTATAAATGTATCTTAAGGCAATATTTTAAAAGCAGTTTACACGTAGACAGGAATAAAAGAAACAGTAAATTTTTTTGTCTCCAAATCTGGACATTTTATTTCTGAGTAAGGGGTTGTTAGGGAAATGCCTTTGTGGTTTCATACACAACAGTGTTTGCACATTCTTTTATACTGTTAGTGGAAACTATGATTGTATTGAAACATATGAATTGTATATTAGAACATTATTAAAATGTAAATATAGCACACATGATAAAAATAGCTTTCAAGATGTTTACTGAAGACTTGTCTGTTGTCTGCCCAACATTGTTTTGCCCACAAAAATCCTGTTTCAGGTAATTGAATAATTAATGCTTTGATCTCAAAGATAAGTCTAGGTTGGTTTAGACTTGGCATTGTCATGTTAGTCTTCTTGGTGATTGGTTGAAGGTAGACATGTGACTTGGTTCTGGCCAATGAGATTCTAAGTTTAAGCAAGCATTTTCAGAAAAATTTATTATTATTATTATTAGTAGTAGTATTACTATTATTATTTGTGTGTGTGTGTGTGTGTGTGTGTGTGTGTGAAGGAAGCAGAAGAGTACATCAGATCCCCAGAGCTGGAATTACAGGCAGTTGTGAGCTGCCTGTGGTGGGTGTTGGGAATCCTCTGCAAGAGCAACAAGGGTTCTTAATGGCTGGGGTATCTCTTTAGCTCACAGGAAAGTTTATTTTCCATGAGAAAAGAGACAGGCTTATGGGAAGACCTCTTTCATCCTGCCTACAGTAGAACGTGTTTTTTAGATAAAGAGATGTCATCTGGTCACCATGAGGTGACATGCATAATTAAAAGAGCAAAAGAATAGAAAAGATGGTCCTTTTATCATCTTCAGCTACTGAAAAAATGGCGGCAGTGTTGACTTTGTGGCTTTTCCTGTGTTAGGCATACATATATCATCGTGGTAGGGTTTTTTGTTTTGTTTTATTTTGTCATTTTTTGTATTGTTTTTGTTTTGAGACAGGGACTCTCTGTGTAGCCCTGAATGGCTTGGAACTTGCTATGTCAGCCAGGCTGGCTTCAAATTCACAGAGCTCTATCTGTCTGCCTCTGTCTCCCAAGTGCTAAGATTAAAGGTGTGTGCCACCATACCCAGTCTCAGACCATTGTTTTTAAACCACAACCCTAGGTTTCATTTCTAGAACATTCTTCTCTGTTGGTGGGCATTAGTGGGGACATATTTAGAAACATGCTCCATTTCTGGCATCGGCATCTCTTTTCCACATTACTAGAAATTCCCACAATATGCAGCCAAACCTAATTTAGAAAATGTTTGCTTTACATTAATATCAGGATGATAAATTAACTATGAGTGAAACAAAGCAGTGCAATTTTCATCTAAAAATATATATTTAAATATGGCAACATTTAAGATGGATCTCGATGACCCTGTCTCCAGCTGTTCATGTCCTTGGTATGCCTTTCCCTTGAGTTGTATAGAATTAGTGATTTTCTTTAAAAAATGCTGAGCTACCTACCACTTTTTTTTTTAAATTTATTTATTTATGTATGTGTATTGATGTACTGTCTGCATGCAGGTTTGTGCACCCATGTCGTGCAATGCCGCGGAGGTCAGAAGAGGGTGTCAGATTCCCCTGAACTGGAGTTCTCCTGGAATTGGAGTTTCAGACAGTTCTCAGCCGCCATGTGGGTGCTGGGGATCGAACCCGGGTCCTCTGTAAGAGCGGTCGGTGCTCTTAACCACTAGGCCATCTCTCCAGCCCCGCTACCTACCACTTTTAAGAGGAGGTTACAAAAGTGTGACATCTGCCTTGTATGCCTTTCTTAGTCTCTGGCTTGCTTTGCTGGAAGTAAGATGCCCTGGAAGAGGTCATCACTCATTGAGACACTGATCACCTTAGTCTAATAGCCTGAAAGGAACTGTCATCAGCCATGTAGGTGAGTCGGTTTGTGGTGCCTCCCTGACCTCGGCTCTAGGAGGACCCAAGCCCTGAAAGCTAGATTGCTCCTTATGAGAGGCCTGAGCAACCAAGCAGTCAGCTAAGCCACACATTGATTCCCAACATTCAGAAAGTATAAGATGAAGGATGTTCGTTGTTCTACATTACTAAATTTTGGGACAGTTTGTTATGCCACTATAAGACAACGAATCCAATTCCAATATGAGCCATTTTATGTTAATTATTTTTATTTTATGGCTTTTATACTAGATAATTCAACTTCCATACTTATATAAGAACTTGGTGTTGAAGCAAAGTCCATAATTATATAAGAAGGAGATATAGCATTTAAAATTATCTATTATTTACAAAATCTTTGAAAAAATTTCACCCAATTGAAAAATTTGTGAAATACTATCCACCCATATATTTTAAATGGCTTGGGCTTATAACCAGATGTGACAGTTGGCTTTAATTGTTACTTTGATGGGATTTAAAATGAACGTAGGAGACACGCCTATCTGTGAGGACATTTCCAGAGAAGAAGATCCACCCTCAAAGTGGGTAGCACCTGCCAATGGGCGGCAGACGTATGGAGAGACCTGGGGCAAATCAGTGCTGCCTGCATGCCTTTACCCTTCCTGAGCGAACCCTGTATTGCTGCTGCCGTTCTGGCTGAGGCCGACCCAGCCTTCTTCGGCCTTCTACTGTGGACTGAGCATCAGCAGCTCTCCAGGAATCTTCCTGGCTTCCAGTCCGTTTGGGGCTGCTGAGACATCCAGCTTCCTGGACAAGCACATTCCGAGTTTTCAACCTTTTCTGCATGAAGATAGTCATTGTTGGACTGCCAAGCCCCTATGGCATAAGACAATCTAATGCATCTTTTTATAAGATAGACATTCCATTAGTTCTGTACTTTTCGAGAACCCTGCCCAATATGCCAGATATGCTCCAAAGATCAAGAGCCACTTTCCTCTAGAAATCCCATCACCAAAGCTAATGCTCCAAAATGCACTAGCTTGGTTTTCACTTTTCAGAAGTTTTCAGTGGAACTAATGTGGCAAGAGAATCTTCTAGGGAAAGATATGTCATAAAATATAGATTCTCAGTTAAGACTCAGATCAGGTTCTCTCTGGAAGCCCGAAGCTTCCTCCTCCTCCTCCCCTCCTCCTCCCCTCCTCCTCCCCTCCTCCTCCTCCTCTCCTCCTCCTCTTCCTTCCCTCCTCCCCTCCTCCTCCTTCCTCCTACCCTCTCCCTCCTCTCCCCTTCGCTCCTCCTCCTCTCCTCCTCCTTCCCGCCTCCTTCCGCCTTCCCTTCCCTTCCGCCTTCGGCCTCCTTCCTCCTCCTCCTCCTCCTCCTCCGCCTCCCCTCCTCCTTCCTCCTCCCCTCCTCTTCCTCCTCCTCCCCCCTCTCCTTCCCCTCCTCCTCCCTCCCCCCTTCCCTTCCTCCTCCCCTCCTCCTTCCCTCCTCCTCCTCCTCCTTCCCCCTCTCTCCTTCCCCTCCTCTCCTCCTCCTCTCCCTCCTCCGCCTCCTCCTCCTCCTCTCCCCTCCTCCTCTCCCTCCTACCTCCTCCCCCTCCTCCCCTCCTCCTTCCCTTCCTCTCTCCCCTTCCCTCCTCCTCCTCCTCCCCTCCTCCTCCCTCCTCCGCCTCCCTCCTCCCCTCTCCTCCCCCTCCTCCTCCTCCTCCTCCCCTCCTCTCCTCCTCCATCGCTTCTATCCTCCCTCCTCCTCCTCCTCCTCCCTCCTCTCCTCCTCCGCTCCTCCCTCCCTGCTCCTTCCTCCGTCCTCTCCTCCTCCTCCTCCTCCTCCTCCCCTCCTCCTCCTCCCTCCTCCTTCCCTCCTTTCCTTCCCTCCTTCCTCTCTTTCTTCCCCTCCCCTCCTACCTTTCTTTTTTTTTTTTTTTTTTTTCTCTCTTTCTCTCTTCCCCCTCCACCCCCTCTCCTCCCCCCTCCTCCTGCCTCCTCCCCTCCTCCTCCGATTCCTAGCCTCTAATATCTCTCCTCCCTCCCCCTCCCCCCTCTTCCCCTCCTCCTCCCCTCCTCTTCCCCTCCTCCTCCTCCCCCCCCTCCTCCCTCCTCTTTCCCTCCTCCCTCCTCTTTCCTTCCCCTCCTCCTCCCCTCCTCCTCCCTCCTCCTCCTTCCCCTCTTTCTTTTCCTTTCTCTTCTCTTCTTCTTCCTCTCCTTCTCCTCCTTCTCTCCTCCTTTTCTCTCCTCCCTCCTCCTCCTCCTCCCTCCTCCCAGGATCCTTTTATATGCAAGGCTAGCCTTGACTTCAAGGTCTTCCTGCCTCAGCATTTTGTGATAGGATTGCAAGCCTGGCTCTGGGGCTTGCTCTTTATACAGATTTCTTTCCTTTCTCTAGTAATAACCATCTTGAAGCATGGCTCTTTGCAGTTAATGACAACCCGGCGTGTCCAGGCCACTCCTCTCCCTCCGGGCCTTGCATCTCATGGTTTGCTTTTTGATTTCTGCGAGTTCCTCACGTGTTGGATGGCATCTGGACTCAACTGGATAAATGAATGGAAACACTCTCGGAAACATTTTCCCCAGTTTCAACTTACAAATATGCATTATTGGTCTAAGACTAATGGCCATTATTTATTATGGAAAGCTCTCCAAACAATAGAGATCCTGATTTATTTCCATCATTCTATATCTGGTACAAACAAATGCATATTTTTAAAATCAAAGACATATTTCTCAAATTCTAATGCATGTGTATGTACCAAGCCTAGTCAGACAGACAGTGGGCTCCTTCCAGCTTCCAGCTCACTTCTCTGTTCCCACACATATTTCTAATCTGTTGAGCTGCTTTTGAAGCTGATGGAATAAATGTGTGTGAACATGTGGGCATGGAGGAGGATGAGAAAAAGCACAATTAAATGTTACCAGAATATAGGAACTTTGCTCTAATTTCCATGTGTTTCCTCAGGGGCCCATTTCACTGGGCAAAACCATTATCACTGGGCAAGAGGTTGCAGGGCTCCTGC
The DNA here is from genome assembly GCA_009823505.1 of Rhizomys pruinosus. Taxonomy (NCBI): domain Eukaryota; kingdom Metazoa; phylum Chordata; class Mammalia; order Rodentia; family Spalacidae; genus Rhizomys; species Rhizomys pruinosus. Next base: position 113,886 of record VZQC01010470.1, on the reverse strand, counting down.
AGCTGGTACTGAAAGCAGAAGGTCTGGATTATGTTGTAAACAAATGCCTGTGATCACATGGATTTCAAGGTGATCCACCCATAGCTTTAGAGGAATGTAAACCTAGGGAGGAACGTAGATGCATGGACTTGGCTTGAAGGCTTGCTACTTTGGAGTGGAAGATGCAGAATAACTTCCTCTTGCAGAAGTGCCCAGTCTATCTCTTGAGGAGGAAGGGAGAAGAATAAATCATTAATTAGAGAGTCTCAGAGAAAGAGGACAGAAATACAGAGCTTTGCCTGCTTCTGTGTGCAAGTAAAGGGTTTTGGGGTGTGGTATATGTAGAGTCTGCAGTGGCAATCCTGGGCTTCCAGCTTGGGCTTCTCTTCTCTCATTGGACTGGTCTCCCTGTTGTCATGGCAGAAGGCCCAGAATAATGTGTTACACTTTAGAGTGGCCCCTTTCATTCATCTCCATCACTTTAAAAACTTCTTAAGTTCCAGGTTATTTTCATAATATTTCCTTATTAAGGGAAGATTACCACTCAAGCCAGGACAGGGATCCCCTCTGTTCTAACCACCCTGGTAACCTCCATCATGTCTAGTGGTACCATGTGCACATTAATCAGCTAGTAAATAGGCCTCTAGCAGGCATAATACTTTAGGGGAGCTGCCAATATCCACTGAACCAAGGGCTCCATAGCCTCTCACTAGCCACCAAATTTCTCTTTTACGAATTCTCTGCCTGGCTTCTCCAGTACACTTCTATTATTAGCTTCGTTTCAGGGATTTTCTTTTGTCCCAAATGATTTCTTTATCCTCACAGCTCAGCCATCACAATTCTCAACATGTTGATTATCACTTAGGAGACTTGCACAGCCTGGAAACCACACAAAAGAAGAGGCAACTTCAACTCAGAAGTTGCCTTTATCTTCTCTTTATCTTTTAGGAAAATGATTTGGAAAATAAGATTGAAGAATAGCTTAGCTGACTTTTATTCCAGTGATCTCGATAACTATAGCTGTGTAGACGTAGCTTGAAAGCAGGAGACCTACACTGGGTGATGAGGAGGAAGGAACTCTTAAGGAGAGAGCAGAAAAGCTGTCCTGGGAAAGTGCTATTGGAGTAGAAACGGGAAGAGGGATTTTGTCTTTTGGTGCCTGTAGCCTCTGTCTACTTCACGTTTCCTTGTGTTTGTATACATGTGAGTGAATGCATAGATGTACACATATTTCTCTGCATGTGACCCAGTACACAGTACAGAAAGAGAAGACCTTGAACATCCGAATGAATTTTCATGGTTTTGTTTTCTTTCTTTCAAAAGAGATGGGATTCCCCACTTGTTCTTTCTGTGTTATTAATGGGTTGAAGGTATCAAGATGTATTATGAGGCAGGAGGTTTCTACACTGGTCTTGGCATGGCAATAATTCATATTACAGAGGGTTCTGTGCTGCCATGGAGTCACACCACACCCTCTATGTGTGAACCTGACAGGTAAGTGCTGTTTGCCTGTTTTACAGCTCACTGACTGGTTGAAAATCGTGACTTCAGTCTTTGGTCATCACCTATTTCTCCCCCTTCACACCATTCTGTTAGTACCACACCGAGCTCTCTGTTTACAACTTTGTTCATTTTCAGAGACATACAAGAATTGCTCTACTGGTCTCTGCCACTCTCTCCTAGACTTCCCACCCCAAATAACAGAAAACACATTCCCTGCTTAGCAGTTAACCATTTCCACCAAGAAAGAGTGTGTGGTCCAGAAAGAGCAAGGGGCAGGCTTCCTTCTGCTCTCAAGTTGCCACCATTGGCTTTGCCCTCAGCCCCCAGCAACCTCATTCTGCTCTGGCCATAACCCCTGGGGCAAGTGACTGACCAGAGACTACCAGGGTCCCAGGTATCTGTCATTCCTTTCTGTATTATTTGGTTTGTCTTAACATGGTATTTTCCCTTTATTCCTGAGGGTCAGGGGTTCTCCATCACTAAAATACTTAAGACTTGTTAAAATACAAAAATTCCTAGGCCTTAAATTGGAGCCAGTCCTTTGTGGTAGTGTGTGGGTATCTGGCCCTTCACTCCCATTTTGATTCGGGTAGTCTAGGGAAGAAAAACAAAAGCTGCTAGAATACAGGGCCTCCAAACTCTGGTACACAGGTCTGGGTGGATGTAATAACACGTTACTATACTGGTTTTGACGTGTAATACATTGTCCAGGTCAACATGGAGGCTGGGCTTGGCTTTCTGTGGCTTTACTTCTCATAAACTATGAGCCCTCTTTGTGCCTTAGTTTCTTACTTATAATATGAAGATTTGATGATATCAGCCCTATAGGGTCGTTCTGAGGGTTTGATGGGTTGACTTATGTGAAACTCTGGTGCCTACTGAACCAGGAGCTCTAGTCCAGGTGTCTTCACAGGAGAGAGTAAGATTTATTCTAGGGTTTACATCATACTTTATAACTTTAAGCTGTACCTTTTGGCTCTGATAACACAGATGCACATTCCTAGTTTATATCTTGTCATATATTGAATTATACCCCCATTTAAGTTAATCTAAAACCCTAACAAAGGATGTGGCTTTGTCTGAGCAGCAGATCATTACAGATTGATTTTTTTTGTTCGTTTTGAGGGACCGGTGCCCTGACGCCCCGTTGTCCTGGAAACCACTCTGTAGGGACCAGGTGGCATTGAACTTCACAGAGCATCCCACTTGCCTCTGCCTCCCAAGTGGCTAGGATTAAAGACATGTTGCCACCATGCCCGGCTACAGATTGATTTTGATTTTTTTATTTATTTTATTATTTATTTTTTTTTTTTTTTTTAATTTTATTTATTTTATTATGTGTACGAATGTACTGTCTGCATGTAGGTCTTTGTGCACCCGTGTGCGCTTGTGTCTTGCAATGCCCAGGAGGTCAGAAAAGGGCATCGGGGAAAGAGGTCCCCTTAGAAACTGCGTTATAAGATGGTTTCAGCCCTTCATGTGTGGTGCTGGGGCCGAAACCCGGGTCCTCGCAAGAGCAGTCGGCGCTCTTAACCCCTAGGCCATCTCTCCAGCCCCTACAGATTGATTTTTAAAGAAGAGATTATATTGAGTAGGGTGGTTCCCTCATCCAACATGCCTGGACCTTATAAGACCACCTCCGTGAGGAAACACCCAGGGGAAGACAAGTGATAGCGGAGGCAGGGATTGGCTGTAAGTAGCTGTCATCCAAAGACTGCCAGCGCACTGCCATGAACAAGGAAGAGACGAAGATCCCCCAGAGGTTTCAGGGACTACATGGCCTTGTCGATGGCTTGATTTTGGACCTGTCACCTTCAGAACTATAAGACAACGAATTTTTGTTGCTTTAATCTACTCAGCATGTGATAGATTGTTGGGGAGAAGTCATAGGAAGTACATATACACCCCCTTTTGATGTTAGAGTTTGGGGATTTCAGTGTGTTTTCATGTCTCTTTTTTTTAATTTTATTTATTATATATGTGATGAATGTACTGTCTGCATGCAATTTTGTGCACCCATTTCGTGCCATGCCGCGGAGGTCAGAAAGAGTGTGTCAGTTCCCCTGGGAACTGGAGTTCTCCTTGAATTGGAGTTTCAGACGGGCTCTCGGCCGCCATGTGGGGGCTGGGGCTCGAAACCGGGTCCTCTTGTAAGATTTTAGCAGTTGGCGTTCTTAACACTAGGCCATCTCTCCAGCCCTTCTGTCTTCTTTGTATAAAAACTACCGACCCCTCTTTCTTAGGGTGATCCCTTGTGAGAACCTAGGAATATACTATATATTTGAACTAGTTGGCTAGGAGTCTTCTTTAAGGAGCCTGGCCTGTCCACACAACTTCTTTATCATGAAAAGTGTCTAGTCGCATATGGCTCAGTACAAAGCAGTCTGAGCACCTCTTAATTCCTTTTATCCTCCAGAGACTTCTGGTATCCATTTGGTGGCACTTACTGATGTTGAGTGTCACCCAACAGGTGACACAGAGCAGAAAACAGTGTAAAAATAGGCCAAGCAAGGGCCAGAGATAGGAAACGGAGACTGCATGCTTAGAGAATGTGAGCACAGTGAAAGAATTCTTTGGGACACTTGTATTTGCTGTGCTAAAGGAGAGAGAACTATTTCCTGCAGACTATGGGAAATGCTGCCCCCAACAAAGAAGTCCTGCCTCATTTAATGGAGATCTTATTTTATGCAAACATGCAATTAGAGGATTCACCCAGAGGTCTGGCTTATGCACTGAACTGTGTGTTTATACGTGGGCGTTTGTTATTCTTCGAGCTTCTGGGTGTGCTATGGGATGGATATAAATGATCACCACACTAAAGAAAACAAAGACTCTTTATATTTTACAAAAGACACAAGAAACAGAAATGTCTTTTACATTTAGGTTTGAGCCACATCTTTTGGAAGTTCCCACAGTGCCCCTCTTGCTAACAGAGGTTGCCTCTTACCATTCGGTTCAGTCACAGGAGGGTTACAAATAGCATATGTCTGACCTCACTGTTGGGATATTTTCCCCTCTACTGTTTTCAGTCTGTTTATTAAACAAATAGAAAAAAATGAATGAAATAAATCTTTGAAGGTCTGAACAGCATTTGGAAAGTGAGGAAAGGGGCACATAGTAGTGTCCTTGCAGGGTCTAAGCTAGGGGTGTCACAGCCCATTCTACGGAACTGTCTGACACTCTGTTAGGTGATTACCAAGCTGCAGCTCCCAACTTTTGAAGTTGGCATTCTGGGATAGATAAGCCTTCATTGTTGAGGTGGGTTGTGAATACTGTCCTGTGAGCCGTGGGGTGATTATCAGTACGTGCTAGTAGCATGCTCCAAACTGTGACAACTAAAATGTCTCCAAATATTACCAAATGTGCTCTTGGAAGGAAGGCAAAATTTATCTGGTTGGGAGTCCTGCTCTAGAAAATCATAATGAGGCAGGACATTAAGCTTAGAAATATCTAGGCCCTGGGATGCCTGCTTGTTTGTTGCAGCAGCGTTTGCTTTGCACTACTGTGGCCTTGTGGAGTCATTTGTTTATTGCCCAGTCAATATTTGTGAAGCACCTACTTTTTGAGGATGAACTAAATTAAACGAAGAAGGGTCAGGTGAAGGTCAAAATGGCTGACTATGGGTCATAGAAAAGTGGACAGCACAAATAAAACAGACAGGAACTTTGGCTGTGTAGGCTTACTCCAGAATCACTGCCAGGAGGGGTGGTACCCTTCTAAGGTGCACCGCTTTACTTTTAAGGTAAGAGAGGACACCATTTCCCCAGATCACGAGCTTCTAGAGTTTTGATGAACTGAAGACAATTTTTCCCTGGACAATGCCCAAGTCCCTTCCTGGTGCAGAGCCTCATGCTCTGAGCTTTGCCTGGGATTCTTCCTTCACTCCCCGCCTGGATGATAATCCATGTCTTAACCTGACTGGCCTTTCTTCAAAGATTTCTTTCTAGTCCCTGCTCTGGTTTCTTACTTGGACCTTTTTTCCCATCCAGGTTTTTACTCCCTTACTCAATGGCATGATTTCATGTATGTATATTGTTGTTTCTGCTAGTAGACTAAGCTTCTGAAATGTAGTGGATCAGTATTTGCTAAATAAACAAATGAATTACTGAACCTAGATATTTGGCAAATTGTATATCCTCATATTTCTTAGTTTTTTTAAATCTACACACACACACATGCACACACACACACACACACACACAAATATATATATAATTACTATATATAATATAATATATAGAGAGAGGAGCGAGAGATAGAGAGAGAGAGGTGGGGGGGTCTCCCTGTAGCCCCAGCTGGCTTGAAACTCACTTTAAAGACCAGGCTAGCCTAGATCTCACAGAAATCCTCCTGCCCCTGCCTCTTGAGTGCTGGGATTAAAGGTATGCACCCACCTCTATCTTCCTGTTTTAAAGAGCACTGTTGATAAGATCTCCTTTAGGAAGGGGAGTTTCAGTTAAGTTATTATCTGACCCAAAGATTAGAAGCTGTATTAATTAATCACAATCTTTCTTTTTCAATCCAGGCATAATTTTGGTAAAACCATGATCAGAAAGTGACTAATCATAAGGAAGATACCTTAATTTAGTTTTTGCTTATTATGGAAATTTAGATTCAAACCTACAAATTTTGATGTTGCTTTGCTTATGAAGGCTGATGAGTTCCCTAGAAATGTTCAGGTGGTCTAGAATGCAGACAACTCCATGTTTCCCTTCAGAGTCCTACAGCTGGGGTGCTAAGTGATGGGATTAAAATCGTAAGGCCCTTAAACTCTAAACTTTATATGAGTTGGAGAGAAACAAACTTCACAGCTGTGGGACAGGAAAATGTGACTCAAAGTAATAGTGCCTTTCCCTTTGACTTGCAGCTCTTAGTCATCTGATCCTGTTGCTCGCAGATGGGCCATTAAAGAACTTCAGGAAGGTGGCCACATGAACTTGGGGAATTTAGCTGCATCTTCATAGGAGCATTCATTGCTGTGACTGGAGTTGCAAGTCTGCATGTGTCTGTTAATTGAACTTCGATGAATTATCACAGGCAGGCAGATCTCTGTGAGTTCAAGGCCAGCCTGGTCTACAGAGTGAGTTCCAGGACAACTGGAGGTACAGGGAGACCCTGTCTCAAAAAAAAAAAAAAAAAAAAAAAGAAAAGAAAATGGAGAAAACAAAATCCTCAAAGTTTATAGCCAACTTTAGAACTGATTTCTGAATTCACCTTGCAACACAAAGAATTAGGTTAGAGACCAGGGCAATAAAAGGGAAGACCAAAAAGAACTGAGCCCAGATTTGCAGGGGGTGGGGGGTGGGGGATGAACTCTAGTTCTCTAACAACTTCAGGACCAAATGTTTATTTGTGGAACACAGGAGTTCAGCAGGCCACTTGTGGGCTCAATGTTTCAAAGGTGATTTAACTAAGGATATGGTCTCAATATTGAGAGCAAGGATGCTTCTCGGCACACTTTAGAGAGAGGATGCTCAGTGTCCTATTGGTGAAAAGTTTTCCATCCCTTTATCTTTGTCAGCTTTATTATAGGAGTCTAACTTTAGATATGGTTGGTCAACTGGAATCATAAGGCTTTAGAAATCAAAGTGACTTAGAGATCCTCCACTTCTATGTTTTTGCCTATTGTAGACACAGAAACTGCTGTCTAGGGAGTAAATGACTTTCCCAAAGCCCAAGGTAATGTTAGAGCTATGTGTACAATAGTGGACAGGAAATAGGAATTCAGATTTATTCAGAGGTTCAGTTTCCCATCTACTCTGAGTAGTGATTGGCATCAGTAAAGTGATGTTTAGTGACATGGATTTTGTGCGCTGGAGAATTCCATGACTCCTGCCTGGTTATGGATCCCCTGAAGTGTCCTGTGACTACTGGCACGGTGGGAATTCTGCAGTGATATTAGGAGAAAAGCCACTGCAGGTTGTCAGCTCCATCCCCAGTGTGCCTGAGCCACCAACCAGCAGAGTGTTCTGTGGGTGTGTGTGTGTGTGTAGAATAGACAGCACAGAGGAAGGAAAGGGCAGAATCCCACAGCTGGATTTTCAAAGTGATGTGACAGCTTGCTCTGTGCACAAAGTAGGTCACATGCAGTTACTACATCAGAGTCCAAGAAAGAATTAGCTTGTACTAGGAATTTGAGTCATAAATATCATATTCCAATAAAATGGCTAAGACCTGCCCCACACCAATAGGAACTAGTGAGATAATAATCAACCTACTGTGGCCCTTACTGTTCTCAAAGTCTTATCTTGATGACATTTGTTTTTCATTAACAATTTATGAGAGTCTAAACCAGTCTAAACTTAATTCTGGCTGTATATTAGCAGGACCTAGGAGCTGCAAAAGAAGACTCCATGGGCTGGGCCCCCTCATAGACCCATTAGATCATATTTTTTAGGTCTTTTTCTAGGTCTGTTTTAAAACGGTCTCAGACAGGGTGAGGAGCCACTGGTCTAAACTTGTAAAACAGCCAACCTTTGTGGAAGCCATACCATCTCATGAGTTTATATTACAATGGGGTTTATACAAGCCACAAGTCCTGTGAATATGCAGCATGTAGGAGGGAGTGGAGGGCAGGCTCGTCATAAAAATACTGCTCACGCTGACCTTCTGGCACACACAATGCAACCATTTTCCAGTGTTCTACTCTCCGAGGTTTACTTGCGTTTTCCATTGCAGATTAAATCAAGTCACCTCATTCCTTGCTCCCAAACAAACCAGGTTTCCTGCTGGAACACAGGAAGGTGTGCATACATGTCTATGTTTAGGCTGGGTGTAGGTGTTGCCGTACACAGAAAAAATTGTGATTGTATATAGAGAGCGAAGGATTTGAGAAGTCGTACAGTCAAGGAAGGACATGAATACATAACTATGAGCAAGCAACCACCTATGACCCATTCCTGGGATTAATCACTCTTGTTCCTTGGAAGCATTTTTCACATATAACATATCACTTTTTTTTTTTTTTTTAGCTAACCAGAATAGCTTTCACCCTTAGTTCTTTTTCTAAATGCTGGCTGTGTCCAAACAATGTTTCTCTTGTAGATCTCCTGATAACCTGGCAATAAGCAAAGATAGACCAAAGAGTCTCCCCTCCTCTGGAGATTTCCCTTTGTCTCCTGCTTTTTGTTATTCTTTAGGGTTTCTCTAGAATTTCTTCCCCCTTTTAAAATCAAAACAGGAACCCATTCTCAAGCAGTCTGAGCAGTAGGCAGTAAGGTAAAGAATCTTGAAGGTGACAATGCTTTTGAGATATCTCATCATAGTTCCTTTAAAACATAATTAGATTATAGAGCTGTTTAATGTTCTGGAATAACTCAGAGACTTAGTTTTGGTCTCCCATTATTCAAGGAATATGGTGTGTAGATCCATTAAGGATATGCTGACACTAGTGAGTCTCAAACTGTAGGTCATGGTCCCTGGGAACTGTAGAATAATTACAAAGGATTTCCATGCTACACTGTTCAACAGACAACTTGGCTTTCCATATCACAGGTTTCTTCTCATTTTCTTTAAAAAATTATTTGTTTTTACCTTATGGTGTATGAGCATATTGCCTGTGTATATGTAAGTACACCCATGTTGTGCAGTGTCCACAGAAGTCAGAAGAGGGTGCTGGATCCCTTGGAGTTGCAGATGGTTGTTAGCTACCATGTGGATGCTGGGAACTGAACCCAGGTCTTTTTCAAGAGCAACTAGTGCTTTTGTTTAACCTTTTTTTTTGAGACAGGGTCTCCCTTTAGTCCCAGCTGGCCTGGAGCTCGCTATGTAGACCAGGCTGGCCTTGAACTCGCAGAGATCCACTTGCCTCTGCCTCCCAAGTGCTAGGATTAAAGGCGTGTGCCACCACGCGTGGCTCAACTAGTGCTTTTGGCCACTGAGCTAGCTCTCTGGCCCTTCTCATTATTTCCAATGTTTATCTATTATTTTCTCAGTATCTGTATTTTTATTTTTAGTCCTTTAACAATATCATACTTTGTATTGCTCATCTTATTTTTATGGGTGACTTGTACTTTGTCAAAGTCACCTTTATTTTTAACACTGGTGTTAACAAGGTCATACAATTAGTGTCATTTGTAAGTGGAGAGTGGTCTTAACTTGCCCAGTCCAATCTCTGATAAAGTAGTAAAGCATTGTGGTTCTGGACTGTATGTTAGATACCAAGTCACACACCTCTCATTACATATCATCACTATTTCCTGAAGGCACTTGCTAGTCCTACCTATTTTTTAACTCAATGATCCTGATATTTTGTACTCATCCTATTGCTAAAAACCCCACTCAGGATCAAATTGATGACTTTCATGTATATTATAGTAAATCCATCTTCTATCACTGGAAACAAGAGCAAGCTATGTATTTGAGAAAAGAGCTAGCTTGGCACAGACATCAACAATGAAATGAATAACATCTGACCCTGAGGGCTTAATGCTCTTTCATTTTTCCAAATTTTTACCTTTTTTTCTGAGAAGGGATCTGTGATCTAGAAGAGATCAGTTCAGAGATAAAAGGAAACTCCTTTGCTGTTGGAACAGTGAATGAATCCTTGAGTCCTCTGAGCAAGCGAAACCTCCAGCTCTGGACACATATTATTTCAAAGTGGTAAAGCAAAAGTGAAGGAGGAGAGGGGGAAGTCAGGCAGCAGCCAGTGGCATCCTGGGATGTGTCTGAGATGCTCCAGAGATTAGTTTTAATCTGCAGAGCCTTAGGAGGCCAGCACTAGAAGGCGAAAGAAGATGCATTGTATCTGTGCTCACCCAACAGTGGAATTTTGAAATAAAATCTTAGTAAGATTGGAAAAAAAATTTAAGAATACATACATTGTAAAACCTTCCAACCAATTCAATAAAAAAAAACCTTTCTGTAACACTACTGATGATATCAAAGTTTATAGAATTTCCACTAAAGGCTGGGAAAAAAAGAATACATATACAAGCATTTTAAATATATACATGTATACATGTCTAACATATATGCAGAAAATATAGAACATGTTTTCCTTATTTTGATAGACTAAATTTTTTTTGGCCTTTTTGAGACAGGGTCTCCCTGTACCCCCAGCTAGTCTGAAACTTGCTTTGTAGACCAGGGTGGCCTTGAACTCACAGAGATCCGCCTGCCTCTGCTTCCAGAGTGCTGGAATTAAAGGTGTGCAACACCACACCCAGCAGATTTTAGTTTTCTTATAAAGTTTTAAAATGTAGTCAATTTAGAGGGAGGGGTAGAGGAAGCCAGTTGACAGTGTAATGTAACTGGGTTTGTCATTCACAGAAGACCAAATCAATTAAAAAAGCTCAGAGTATTCATTCAATTTTAGATAGAGTCTTACTGGCTGGCCTAAAACTCACTATGTAAATCAGGTTGGCCTTAAACAGAGAGGTCCATCTGCCTCTGCCTCCCCAGTGCTGAGATTAAAGATGTGAACTACCATGCAGAACCAGAAGTGAGGGCCATGGTCTTACTCTGAAGGACCCAAGCATAAAATGGGGTTAAAAAAAAAAAAAAGGTAAGAAGAGAGGAGAACACTCTCCTCCTCTCAATGAAGAGACAGAAAGCTGTGAAAAAATACTACAACAATAAGAGAACACTTAACTGAAGCCTGCTGAGCCTCAGGGGAATAAGGCAGAACCGAGGGCAGTGTGGAGGGTGGCTGAAGTTCTATTGAGGCAGGCCTGGGTGAGTGCTCCATGCCTGGTAGAGCACATTGTCCTGGACATTGCTTAAACAGGCTTTCTAGGGAGTATGTTACATGAGAATAAATCCATTTCAGCCCCTTTTAACTGCAGAAATAGAGGAAGTTATCCAAAATAATTTGGTGGATTGGCTGTTACTGTTTTAGATGATGTTTTGTCTTATTAAGAAGCCTGGTTCTTGGGAACAGGTAAGAAAGAAGGTTCTGTTGAGTTAACCAAAATAATTAGTGATGAAATCTGACAATGCATTCCCTTCCCTTGCCTACTTCCAGCCATGTATCACCGCTAATGATATAGAGAAGGCGAGCAGTAAGCGATGACTGATGGCGCACTCTAGCTGTTCTAAGAGATTAGTCTAGCTGTTCTAAGAGATTAATAGTGCCTTGTAAAATGCACTGGTTAAGTCTGCCTTTGTCTCTGCCATTTGTTTTTGAGAACAAATATGTAATGCCTGGGGAGGAAGTCTCAGAGAAACCCTGTGCAGAACTCAATAGACCTTTCTCCCAGCAGCAGCAAACTGAGGTTATTCTCAATAGCTTCCTGTTTGCACAATGTATGGCTTGGTGGCACGTATGTCTGTAGAGACTGAAGAGGCAAACCCAGAACTTTCAGAAAAATTGTATTGTGCCTGTTAGGGCATGCTTCTTTATTCTCTCACACTTAACCCCACCCCACACATCTAGCAGGACCAGCCTCACCCTCTGTGTTCTCACCAACCTGGGTGGCCAGGGGCACACACAGTCTTCTTGTCTGGTTCTGCTTCTACTGCTGAGATTCTTTCTGACCTTGCTCCCCATCTCTGCTGTTTGGAACTTAGCGTCCTCCTCCTCCTCCTCGGGAACCTGTGTGCCTGGGGGTTTACATTGGCCTATACATTGATTTTTTCTCTTTTCCTACCAACTTGCCAGGATCTAACGTTAGGTCTTATGCTTGTATACCTGTCACTCCCAACCCAGACCATGCCAAGAATCCCTGCATGTCCAATATGAGGATGCCATCACTTCTTGATGACAACATTGTCTTCCTAGAGTGTGACCTGTTACCTAGAGGTATGGGGAGACCAGTGGTTAAGCTCAGGCTTTTGAGTTCTATGATCTGGGTGCAAACCCTCCCCTCCTACCTTCTACTTTAGAAACTCTGAGCAGCCTGTGTGTCATTTCTGCAAAATGAATGTGATGGTGATAACAATGGCACACAGCTCATAGGATCGTTGCAGGAGTACAGTGCCACTGAGCCACTGTGGGCCACGCTGGAGGGGGCCTCCCAGTCCTGTCTCCTTCCCACCTGCACATCTAATTCCAGGACACTGAAACCAGGCCTTGAAAGGGCATGCTCTCCAAGGTTCCTCCATGGCTAAAACCCGTGTGCGGATCACAGACACCTACGAGGAACAAATACTTTGATTGGGCAAAGAAGGCCCTGCTAAGCTGGGTTTTGTTTCTACATCTGGCTCTGGCCCCACTAACCCGGTGCTGGTGCCAGACCCTTACTTCCCTGGCTGCCTTGGTGCAACTCCTCGCATTGACTTTGGAGACTCCTAAGAACTCTCTGCTTTGAGCCTGGTTGTGGCCTGGCCCTTAGTTATAGGACCTCACTCAGAGTTATGTGCATGTTCCTCCACTGAATCCTAGACTCCCTGGAGACACATGATTCAGTTACCCAGTTAATGCCCGGGGCCTGGCTGGGTATTCATACATGGCAGCCCTGTGAAAGAAATGGAAGTGGGGGATCCCGCAACTCAGCTGGGATGCGCACAGCCAGATCAGGCAGAGCCTGTGGCCAGCTCAGGAGAGGGGCTTCCATGGGATGTGCTTCATTTCTGTTTTCTTTCAAACCACTTTTTTCCCACTTGGGCTCAGCATCTTTCATTATTGATTGTCAATGAGAAAATGTAGTTGTATTTGATGTCTTCAATAGATATGACTCAGTATAATCTCTACATACAATCGTCTACCACTGAATCTGTCAATGTCTACCTTAACTGAGTCCAGTACAATGTCTACATTACGTTGTCTGTACTGGACTCAAGAAAGGTTTATATATTGAACGTAGTTTTAAAATTTTCCCTTTCAGGTTACTAATGAGAAAGAATATTCACCATTGAAACACAGGTAGGCCTCCTCAAAATTAAAAATGTCTGTCTTTTAATTGCCAAAACAGATAACAATGGTTAAGGGGAAACTTGGTTGTATCTTTAGGGATATGCTCTTCCTTTCCCTTTCATGGAGTAATGACTAACAAAAGACATCTTCTTAAAGTTCAATAAAGAAAACAAAATGTGTTTTATATCTGAACCATCAACGCAGTTCCCGTGAGAGGCAGGAAGTATGTAATCTGCCCAGGTGTAAATCTGCTCTACCAAATAAGTCCCTTGGTAGTTGCCCAGTACATGGCTCATGCAGGTTTCCTTAACACAAAATTAAAAACATTTCCCCCTCCCTAAACAATGGCCATGTAAAAGTGTGCTGTTTTATGTTTCCTGCACTGACTGAAAAATAGCTGAAACTTTTGAAGACATTTTAATCTTTGATTGAGTCACTGACAAAATATGTGATGGAAAGATGTCAGTTATTTTAACCCTGAGATTCATGGAAAGAATCTGAGTGGTAAGCACAGAGTAGAGTGAGTTGAGGAGCTGTTCACACAGGTGTCAGTGCAGCTTGCTGGCTTGAAGAGAGCTAGGAGCAGAGCGGCAGAGTAGAGAAGACGAGGCGGGAGAGCGTGGAAACCTTGCACCATCTATAAGAAGGGGGAGTAGGGGCTGGAGAGATGGCCTAGCGGTTAAGAGCACCAACTGCTCTTACAGAGCACCCGGGTTCGATCCCCAGCACCCACATGGCAGACAAGAACCGTCTGAAACTCCAATTCAAGGAGAACTCCAGTTCCAGGGGAATCCGACACCCTCTTCTGACCTCCGCGGCATTGCACGACACGGGTGCCCAAACCTGCATGCAGACAGTACATTCATACACATACAGAAATAAATAAAAAATTAAAAAAAAAGAAGAGGGAATAAAGATTTCTAGTGCATCCCAGGCATATGAATGAGGGAAAGAGATTGCCAATTTTTTTTCTTCCAAGTTAATGCACTTCTGGGTATGAAATGGGGAAATAATTAATAGTTGGTCAGGTTTATAAAAATGGGTTGGTCAGAGCTGACAAGCATCTGGTATGGGGCAACCTGGAACATAAGGCCCGACTCATAGGTTTCCCTGAGGCTTTAAGATTGCAGTTGGCTCTAAACCTGAATGGCCTTAAGAGAGGAAAAACCATTGAGCAAGGGTGACTTGGGAGCGTTCCACATTGTTTTCAAAACTCTCTGGCAGTATTTAAAATGGCCAAACATAATGTCCTCTCAGGGAAAATGTCAAGAACTAACTGTGCCACGTGACTCATCTGTTCTCTGAGGGTGGAATCAACCAATATGTGATCTTTTATTTTTTTAATTTTATTTATTTTTTTGTATGTGTATTAATGTACTGTCTGCATGTAGGTCTGTGCACCTGTATCGTGCAATGCCGCGGAGGTCAGAAGAGGGTCTCGGATTCCCCTGGAACTGGAGTTCTCCTGGAATTGGAGTTACAGAGGCTTCTTAGCCGCCACGTGGGTGCTGGGGATCGAACCCCGGTCCTCTGCAAGAGCAGTCAGTGCTCTTAACTGCTAGGCTATCTCTCCAGCCCCCCAATATGCGATCTTTAAGTCAACCTAGGGCATAACCATTCTAAATCTCACTTCATGGTGAAGTCATATTTTGAGAATTTGAAATTCTAAAAAAATGTACATGTTCATACCTGACTTTTAAATATTCTGATTTAATAGAACTGGCCCAGGCACCTGAATTTTCAACAATTCCTCAAGTGACTCTGGTGCCTGGCCAAATTCGTGCAAGCTCTTGGGCTTGTGAAAAAGTTGCAGGGTTTTATAAAAGCTTCATAGTTTCAATTTTCAATAGGAAAAGTTGAAATTGAAAGCCAGTATTGGGAAGAGGGAATATTCAAGATTAACTGAAATGTTTTCTGTTATTAAGCACAATTTTACAGAACTAAAACAAAACAAATTGGTTAAAAGCCTTGTCTTGGCACAGCAGTCTTTCCACTGTGCTAGGACATCTCTGAGTACTCGTATATTAGGCAACTTTCTAGGGTAGGAGAGCTTTTTATTTTTTAGGCTGTTCTTTTCAAAGAGGTATAATTTGCAAAATATTTTTCTAGTATCACAGAAGTTATATACACACATATACATATATCATCTTATATGTTATATATTTATTATGTATGTGATAAAAGGTTTCTAGATCAGAAGAAAGAAAGACTGTATGCACCTTGGCATACACCATCTTTGTACTAATGCAATCTGCCTTCCTCTAGCCTACTGCACACTCAGCCAGGAAAATCACAGAAGAATCCAGAGCCCCACAGATCAGTGCACAAAGTTCCTTCCCCTCAACAAATAACTAGCTTTCTCTAGGCATTTCAAGATAGAGAACTGATATTTCAAAGTAGGGAAAACTAGGAAGCAGATTCATTTGTAGTGTGACAGTACCTGCTCTTGTATATACTTGAATGGACAGGAGGCACACAACAAGTGACTTTTGAAATTTCTGAACTTTCTAGATCTTGTTCCCTACTGCATTTGTCCATAACTCGACTCTCTTAATAATGTGTTTGACACTGCCATTAATGGAAAGAATATCTTGCATCATGAACCTTTTCATAATTCAAGGTTACATGTTATAATTTGCCTAAATTTTTTTGCTGTTTTTTTGAGACAGGGTCTCTCTCCTTGCAGCCCCGGCTGTCCTGGAACTCACTATGTAGACCAGGGTGGCCTGGATCTCATAAAGATCTGTTTGCCTCTGCCTCCCAAGTTCTGGAATTAAAAATATGCAACACCACATCCAGTAAATTTATAATAAGTAATAAACAACTTTATTTAATTAAGATAAAAAATTAGCAAGCTCTTCATTTTTATCATAGTTAAGGAAAAAGCCAAAAAATTTAATATTTTATATTTATTTATTTATTTTTTGGTCTTTTTGAGACAGGGTCTCCCTGTAGCCCCAGCTGTCCTGGAACTCGCTCTGTAGACCAGGCTGGCCTTGAACTCACAAAGATCCGCCTGCCTCTGCCTCCCAAGTGCTAGGATTAAAGATGTGCGCCACCATGCCCGGTTTTATTTTATTTTTTATGTGCATGAGTGTATTGCCTAAATATGTATGTGCATGAGTGTATTGCTTAAATATGTAAGTGCCTCCCAAGTGCTAGGATTAAAGATGTGCACCACCACACCCGGTTTTATTTTATTTTTTATGTGCATGAGTGTATTGCCTAAATATATAAGTCTCATGCAATGCTTGAGGGGGTCAGAAGAGGGTGTTGGATCCCCTGGAACTGGAATCCTTGACAGTTGTCAGTTGCCAAGTGGGTGCTGGGAATCAAACCTGGGTCACTAGCAAGAGTAGCCAGTGCTCTTAACCGTCCAGGACTCCAGTTCCAGGGGATAAGGCACCCTCTTCTGACCTCTGTGGGCATTGCATGACATGGGTGCACTTACACACATGCAGGCAATACACTCATACACATAAAATAAAAATAATAAATTAGGGGCTGGAGAGATGGCCTAGCAGTTAAGAGTGCTGACTGCTCTTGCAGAGGACCTAGGTTTGATCCCCAGCACCCACATGGCTGCTGAAAACTGTCTTTAACTCCAGTTCCAGGGGAATCTGACACCCTCTTCTGACCTCCGCAGCATTGCACGACACGGGTGCACAAACCTACATGCAGACTCTACATTCATACACATACGAAAATAAATAAAATAAAAAATAATAAATTAAATATTTAAAAATTTTTACACTCAAGTTTTAAGAAAGTTACAAACACTTATCTTTACTTTTGAATAAAGACCTCCTTCCAGATGTTCTGATTTGTCTCAGTGCTAATCTCAGAATCACTAAGCTAATTTCTTTCCCATGACAATAGTCCACGACAATTCACATAATCTTGTCCATTCTTTCTTAATGGTACATTTCAAAATATCTGTTCTGAGCCTTACTTGAAATTATGGACATTTTGAGCTTAATTAATTATCCATTAATTTTTATTAATGTAAAAAAAGGAACTAGAGGCTAGACTGATAACCATTATATTCCCTAAAATTATGTTATTTTGTGCTTTTATGATTTTTTCCTCAGTATGTACCATCTTCTTCATTTTAGATATGGACCATGGAGCAAATATAGACGTTCCACAAATTACTGTGGGATTGTGTCTGGGCAGGTCCATTCAAGCTGAACCTATCTCAGGTAGGACATGCCTTTTAATGGCTCTAACCAGCTGAACACCATAGTGTAGCCATGTGGTACACTATAGCATTGGTGGTTGTTTCCTCTCATGACTGTGT
Source organism: Rhizomys pruinosus (assembly GCA_009823505.1). Taxonomy (NCBI): domain Eukaryota; kingdom Metazoa; phylum Chordata; class Mammalia; order Rodentia; family Spalacidae; genus Rhizomys; species Rhizomys pruinosus. Next base: position 96,310 of record VZQC01010470.1, on the reverse strand, counting down.
GGACAACTGGGAGCTCCAGCTTGCTGCCAGTGCCCAGTATCACAAGAGACTATTGTACTACATATTGTTAACTGGGAAAAGGTCAAGATTCAAAATTTTGAAGAGCAGTTTCTACTGAATTTGTATTGTTCTTGCAGCATTTTAAAGTTGGATAATTATGTGAACCATTATAATTTGTGAACCACTTAACTCTTTTCTGTTCATTCAGCCTAGCTACATCTCACACCTGTACCCTCATTCGAGCCTCCTCTAAACCTCCAGTGTCTTCCTAATAAGCCCCTGCTTGAACTCTTTCCATCTGCCATTGCTGAGCATGAGTGTCGTCTGCAGGACTCTGCCTTTTGGCTGCAATCAAACCACTCCTTTCATTTTATCACCTACCCTTTTGCCATATGAATCTGCAACTTCCAACCAAAGTGGCCTAGTAAAACTTGCTTGTGTGAGACAGCCCTGTCTCCATTCCTTGCTCATTTAGAATACCATCCCATCCTTCTTTATCGCATGCCATCTGCCCTCCATCACCCAACTAAGACTGGGTGCTGTTCATGACCTCTATTAAAACCTCTTCACTGCATATTCTTCAATGTACTCATTGCTTTATCCACAGTAGGGGGTTCCTGACAGTTAACATCAATACAAGTTACTATTTTAAGACATACTAATTATACAATATTCAATACTGCTTACTTTGATATATTAGTACATATAGTCTATTTTCAACATGACAGTAAGAGGCTTACAATGGAGACATCATAAAATTGCATGCTAGTGAAAAAAAAAGAAAGAAAAACACAAACCACATGTTGGGGAAAATAAAATGGGTTAATAAAACTTAAAATCTAGCCACATGGTTCCTAGCTGTCCAGATGAAACTAGAGGACTCATTCATTATTTGGCAATGACATTATTGTGGTTGTATATTGTTTAATATTTTTCAAAAGTCTGTGCATATCTTGTCTCAATAACAGTTATTTCTGTATGTGGTGGGTTTAAGAATTAAGCATCCAGTCTAGCACATCACAACATTTAAGAAATCAATTGGTAATTAATAGGATCTCAGAATCACAAATTTTAAAGCATTTTATTTACATTCAAAACTCAAATAAACATGCAATAATTATATGAATGAAAGTTAGAAAATGAGAGAGAGAGAGAGAGAGAGAGAGAGAGAGAGAGAGAGAATGCAGGCTTTAACCACTTCAATTAGAGAACATTTAAGAAAATAGCCACAAGCACTATATTTTGAGGTGCAAGTCTGTATACATATGTCATTATGTGGAATGGCAAATCTCTATGTTCTTGGTCATCAATTCCACCTTTAAACTGACATCCTTACCAGGAGCAAGTAGTTGTTCATGCTCCACTGTCATGAATGGAAGCACAGAGCACGAATGGCTTCAGAGGCTTTTTGCTCCCTTCACAGCTGTTTTGCGAGGCAGACAGGATATGGCAGATATGCCCTGCTGCTTTTCACACTGTGTGTTGGGGTCTCATTCCTTCTCCACATAGGGGGTTTGTTTGTTTCAACTGGATATGAAGGTGCATGAAGCAGGGGACACTCTAAGTAGACACTGTCCATCAGAGATTTCATGAGATGGGAATCCTTGATAGCTGTGCTATCTATACCGAGCATAGGAAACAGGGAACGCATGACCGAGGAACTGAACCATATGTTTTACTTAGTACTAATTACATACTTTTTATTGGAATAGCTGTCCTTGGCATCAGTATTGAACAGACCAGCTTTTACAAGGTTACTGGCTTCTACATTAGGCCTTTCCTTACTTGTTTGTAATCTTTGAAGTCAGAGACTGCTGATGCTGTTTATTATGTGACATTATAAGCTACCATGCACTCACAGTAAAGCTTAAGTGTCCTTACTTTAAGAAGTTTGTAGCGTCTTTATTTAAAGAGTATATGTTGTGGGGCTGGAGAGATGGCCTAGTGGTTAAGAGCACCAACTGCTCTTGAAGAGGACCCAGGTTTGATCCCCAGCACCCACATGGCAGCTGAGAACCATCTGTAACTCCAATTTCAGGAGAACTCCAGTTCCAGAGGAGTCCGACACCCTCTTCTGACCTCCGAGGCATTGCAGAACTCTGCTGCACAAACCAACATGCAGACAGTACATTCATACACATACAAAAATAAATAAAATTAAAAAAATAAAGAGTATATGTTGTGTAAAGTAAAATTTAAGGGAATTTATCACTTATCGACATTCATTAAAACAAAGAGATGACCTTCCTTGTTCCTATTGCTACATTTGTGCACAGAATCAAAGATTAAACTTTATAAAACAGAAGTGTCGATTGGGCCTGATGGCTCAGGCTTTCATCTTAGGACTTGGGAACAGAGCCAAGAAGAACAAGAGTTCCAGCACATCCTGAGCTACATAACAAGTCATAGGACATCCTGAGCTACATAGCAAGACCTTGTCTCAAAAACCCAAACCCAAACCAAAGAAACCCCCAAATCTAATCCCTCCTCCCAAAATAAAACCCCCAAACAAAAGCAACCCCCATCCAAAAAAAAAAAAAAATAAATAAAGAAAACAAAACACAAGAAAAAGTGAGATGTAAGGTAGGTGGGAGGCTGCAGTGTGTGTGTGGTAAGAGCATGCCCAGGTCTCTCTCTGCAGGTCGTTCTCCAACGTGCCCTAGACCTGCATCCTATAACTGGCCCTGCCAAATTCTTTCCCTAGGCGGATTGTTCTCTTCTGACTTTGTGTTGCTCTTCGTTCTGTGAGCAAGCAGGAGGATGTGGGTTCTTCCGGCCAGCAAAGGCTTGCTGGAGTTCTCTCTTTTCATTTCTTTAATTTGAGGATCCACACACTTGCTCTCTGAAATGCTATTTTGTAAACTGCTCTTTCCGCCAAGCCTGTTATGCTTTTTTTCCATCTGTGTTGAAGTCTCTTTTCCCAGTGGGGCCTTTCTTTCTCCACTTAGTCATGCTATGTGTAGAGACCCACATCCACAGTGCTGGCCTTTCTGACTCATCTCTGGAGGTAGCTTGCTCCAGGGAATCCCGCTCCCAGGCCAGTGTAACCTCAGGGAGGACCCAGTGAAGGGGGACTCTGACATCTGCCTTTTCCTGCCAGTCCTCCTCCAGATGGAAAGCTGTTCAAGAAAGGGGTGGGGAGTAAAATGCCCTTTCCCCCTTTAAGGTAATGTTTTAAATAAATCCTAACTTCCAGTTTATAAAGTACCTTTGCTGCTGTTTTTATGTATTCTATAACCTGGCTAGAAGAACAACCCAGGAATGTTCTGATTTTCCTCTTCCCTATACTAGAAGCCAAGTGAGTTAGTTGTGACAGCTACACTTTCCTTCCAATTGCAGATGGAACAGTTCCCCTTCTGAAATATATTATTCAGGTGCACACTGCACTGGAGACCCCCCTAGCCACAGGTGGGAGGAAGTGGGGGAGGCTGCTTGTCCTCGCCAGTGCCAGCATCGGCTCAGGGGCTGGAAGGACTGTGTCTTCCCTCTGGAGCCCTGGAGACCAGGATTTTCCTTGGCCTTCCTGGCCACTTAAAGAAAGCCTTCTGCCAAGGACAGCTCAAGTCCATGATTTCTCAACCCACTTGGTTCAGATGATAAATTCCTCCAACTAGATTTTCTGAAAGGGTCAAAGTTGAATAACAGAATAATGAAAAACGGACCACTGTGTCAGGTCTATGTTTGGTCAACAACCCAGGAAAGTAATGTATTATTAATCCCACCAAACCCATCCTGGAAGTGTAAAAAGGAACTCCAACCAGAATGTTCTTTTAGCTCAGGGTGGGCTGACCTAGGTTGTCATTACAGATGCAACTTTCCACATCTAAGTAGAAGAATCCACAAGGCAGGAGACACATATTATTTTCAGTTTAGGAAATTGGCTTAGTGATACATGCTAGGGTTTAGCATATACTGTGCTAAGTTTTCATAGTTAAAATAGCTTTCACATAATATAATATAATATAATATAATATAATATAATATAATATAATATAATATAATATAGTATAATATATGTATATATAATCTGTACTTATATATCAACATATATTATTAGTTTTATTATTAGTTTTAAGTGTTTCCCTGTTTAATCATTTTTAAGAGAGTCGCTTCAGATTATTTTAGCTGAGGGACTATGCCTATTCTGTATTCTAACTTTCCCCATGGCACAGTCTTAATTATTTTACCACCTTAATTCCATGTGCAAAGAGACCTGTTGCTGGAGTTTTAACCTGGGAACAGCCCACCACCATATGTCCTCCCCAAGGAATGTAGGTGGGTCCACCCATGGCCGAAGTCAGGAAGTTTCTTTGCCTGAGAAAAGTGTAACTATATGAACTCCTAAATCACCTACTTTAGCTAAATTCTTGCCGAACTAACCAGCAGAAGCCAGCAGGGAGACGCGACATTTCTGACCACACAGCGGCTCCCCTACACCAAGCCCAGGAACGGTGCATGAGTGGAAAAGCTATGCAAGGATGCACAATTGCTTGCGGGAGATGGCTCCCGCACAGCGACCCCGTGGGTCGTGGGTCGTCGGTTTCCCACCGCCACCAGGGCTTACCTTGACCACGTCGTCGTTGAGATGCTTGGGGTCGCGGTTGACCAGGTCGATCTCCTTGGTGTGTGCGTCGTACACTTGCTTCTCGTTCATCTCGTCTGCCATGGCCTTGTTGTTGGGCTTGTAGATGTTGCCCTGTTCCCGGATGGGAACAGTGTAGAGATGTCCCTGTGAAGGGCAGCGGGCCAAGGAAGGGCAGCGGGCCAAGGAAGGGCAGGGCGGCAAAGGCGGTGGGAAGAAAAGTTCAGAAAGAAAAAACAAGCGTCAGAAGTCAGCCTGGCGGCGAGGGGAACCTGGAGCTCCAAATCCAGCTAGCTTCAGCAGAAAGGGCTTTGCGCGCAGAAAACTCCTGCTCGCCTCAAGCTTTTTAAGAGGACCAAGGAGGAGGACACCACACCCCTCGGTACCAGGCAGGGAGCGTCTGCCTCCCGCGCCCGCCACCAGGGGTCAGGCCAAACCCCGCAGAGCACCGGCCTGGCCCGCCATCCCCGCTGCGACTCGGTGCCCAGGGTCAGGCTCTGCCTTCTCAGCAGCCTGGTCCCCACAGCCTCACCTGCTCCACGGTCCCACCCTGGCCTTGTTAACCCAGTCCCACGATCCCCCCTGCCCTGCGTTATCGTTAAGATCTAACTGGACCGTCCTGACGCAGCGCTCCCATTTTAGCTGCTCTTTGGCTAGTCCTCGCACCTGCTGCGCCCCCCACCCTTCCTCTACACGCGTTTGTCCCTCCATGCCCTCCCCTATGGCTGTGGGGGATCACAGTCCCTCATATTTCCATTTCGAGACAGAGCCTTGTCCCAGATCCCCTAAATGCCCCTTCTAGGACTTCTCACCTGCGGGGCTTTTACTGAAGTTACTCCCAGGCTGTCCGCCCCAGGCTGAACCACAGTAGGGTTTGGAAACCCAGGTCTCCACTGTCTGGCTGCTAAAGCGCCAAGAAGTGGGGAGGGGCCGCCAGTGGAGGTAACTGGGAGGAAGGGAACACTCCTACCTGGGACCACCCCGTCCCCTGCCCAGAGCCCGGAAGAATTCTTGAAGTGCTCAGAGAAGTTTGCAAAGTGTAAATAGGCGCGTGCCGCCGTCCAGGCCAGCCACTTAAGGCGCCTGTCGGGGACTGTCCTCAGGACTGCGGGCAAATGACCCCCACCTGCAGCTCCAGCTCTTCATTTCTTAGTAGGCAGAGGCTGGACCTCGGAGGTCCTTGACCAGTGAACACCCAGGATCCACCTGGAAAAAGCGTCTTTGGCCTGGCAGGACCCCCCCCCCCCTTTCCGCCTCAGCTCAGAACCCTGTTCCTTCTTTTCCCCTGGGCTCTCTTGGTCCCCTATCCAAAAGGGAAAACTTAAGAAATTCCTGGCTTCTTTTCTCCTCCCCTCCCGGCCCGTTCCTTGGCGCTGCCAGCACCAGGGGAGTGCTGCAAAGTGGAGAGAGGGCTGGGGCGCCTAAAGCAGCTGGAGCATTTGGAGTGGGAGATAGCAAGAAGCAGGCACTTCCCAGCAGGCGCGCCGCACCCCAGCCTACCTCGGAGTCTACGTATTTGCCCCCAGACATGCTGGCGCGTGGCTGGAAGCAGGCTCTGAGGAGGTTTCCCTGGGTTGTGATTTAAGAGAACTGAGGAAGGAAGATCTTGTATTGTATAGGGGGAAAAGGCTCTGGCGGGGGGCGGGAGCAGGGAGGGAGCCTCCTGGAGGGCCGCCAGGAGTTTGTTCTGCTCGCAGTTGGCTGGGACGTGTGCTGTGCCGGGTCTAGGCACATCCCCAAGGTTCTGGCAGCAGAGGGCGGGGAGCGCCCCGGGGAAGCCTAGAGCCAGGGAGAAGGCATTCGGCAGCCTGGGCTGTTTGGGCAGATATTTTAGACCCCGGGCATCATTTTCCCAGCTATAAACCAAGGGAGAGGCGTCCCGAGGAGAGCGAATGTTTTCCCAATTTATCATCCCAGCAAGGGGTGGAGAGAATCCGGGAGCCCTCAGAGATCCCAGGACGGGCATCCGGGAGAGCAGAAAGAATTCCACCCTGTCTTTGCCACTTACTCGGTTCGCCCACGTTCCAATACTGCCCAAGACACAGTCTCCACATTTTACAGAGGACGAAAAATGGCTGGGGACCTGAAGGTGTAACTGGCCTGGTAGAAACACAGATATTCTAAAGAGACACTTCATGTCTGGATCTGTCAGAGTAGTCAGAAAAATGGACGCCAAGGAACTGGAATTTCACTAGGAACCTCACGTTGGGCGAAGGAAAAGATGCCAGCCAGAGAGGGGACTTGTCTCCCCGAGTGCACACTGCTCTCACAACTTGTCAGGTGGCTTTACAGGATGATGTTGCAGCACAAACACTGATGGGCCATTGTTGGGCGGGAACCACACAAAGGCCTAGGCGGCTCATCCTGGCTCTGGATTTAAACTTCAGTTTCACTTCAGGACCTGCGAGATGGATTTAGGGGTTCAGTAGATCTCTTTGTCCCTTTTCCTAATGCGGGGACACGGATACCCCCCCCCCCTTCCTTCCAATGCTAGTTTGCATCTTTTAACTGGCTTACTGAGAATGGGCAGTGAAACTTGTCTTGGGGCACAGGCTGTGTCCACCTGAACATGGATCCTCTGCTAGAGCAGCCAGTGTATTTAACTGTTGAGCCATCTCTCCAGCCCCTAAAGATTTTTTTCTTAAGGTAGTTTATTAATTTTTTTATTTAAAAAATTTTATTACAATGTTATTTTATTTTTATTTTATGTGTATGAGTATTTTACCTGAACTAATATAAATGCAGTATATACATGCATGCAGTGCCCAGGGAGGCCAGAAGAGTGTGTTGGATCCCATAGAAATGGAGTTACAATTATGTGGGTGCTGGGAACTGAACCCAGCTCCTTTGCAAGAATGGCCAGTGATTTGAACTGCTGAGCCATTTCTCTCTCTCTCTCTCTCTCTCTCTCTCTCTCTCTCTCTCTCCCCCCCCCCAAAAGGCAGGTGCAGGAATGGACAGCAATTATGTAATGTTATAATCTTTTGGACAAATTGGATGGCCATGTCTCCACCCAGGACCAGTGATGAAACCCAGATTATGATACTTCTGTATTTGTGTGTGTTACTCTGAAAAATGAGAGTTTGGCTCCAAAGGTGGTTATAAAGGAGGAGGCAACCTTCAGTTGGTTCTAAGCTTGCTGATAGCTGTCAGGGAGCTGGAGAAATGGTCCAGTTGCTGCTCTCACAGAGAATGGAATTCAGTTTCCAACACCCACGTGGTAGCTAGCAGCCATCTGCATCTCAAGTTCTAGGGGGATCCAAAGCCTCTTCTGCCCTCTGTGGGGAGTGCATGCATGTGGTGCATGTACATACATGCAAGTCAAATATTCATCCACGTAAAATGAAAATAAAAAGAAAGAAAAATCCTCAGGGCAGGCAAGCTGTAAATCTCAACAGCTGCCTAGGGGGGAGGAAAATGGAGAGAAGGAAAAGAAAGCCATAACTTGAATGAAGTAGACACAGGGTAGACAAACAGTGGGGGGAGGGGGTTAGAGAAAAGGTAAGGAAACCAAAATGTTGGGGAGCCCAAAGGGTTAGGGAAAGCAGTGCTTAGTTAGAAAAGAGATAGGAAGAAGTCGAAGAGAGGCTGTGCTTTTCTGAAGAATCCAGAAAAGTGGCCAGACTTCTGAAGCCATGTGTCTGCAGACTACTAAGCTACTGCACTACAGAACAGAGATTCTGAGAAAGAAAACACATCACCTCATTAAATAACTAATTAGTCTGCCACTCTCTTTAGCATGACAAGATGAGAACACCTTTTAGGGTGGTCCCCGGGCCAGGTGATTCACCAGGAATGTTAGATCTCCACCCAGGCTAGAGATTCTATCCTCCTGATCAAAAGTTTTCTTTTTTAAAAAAAATTTAAGGGGCTGGAGAGATGGCTCAGCGGTTAAGAGCACTGGCTGCTTCTGCAGAGGACTCGTGTTCTATCCCCAGCACCCACATGGTGGCTAAGAACGGTCTTTAACTCCAGTTCCAGGGGACTTTGATGCCCTCTTCTGACCTCTGTGGCATTGTATGACACGGGCCTGCCAAACTACATGCAGACAGTATACTCATACACATAAAAATAATAAATAAATTTAAAAAATTAAATTTATTTTTATTTTATGTGTATTGGTGTTTTGCCTGCATGTATTTAAGTGCACCCATGTTGTGCAATGCCCATAGAGACCAGAAGAGGGCATTGAATCCCTTGAAACTGGAGTTAGGGATGGCTGTTAGCTGCCATGTGGGTGTTGAGATCTGAAATCAGGTCTTCTGTAAGAGAAGTCAGTGCTCTTAACCACTGAGCCATCTCTCCAGCCCCTAAACATTTTCCTTTAATGGGACTTTTTTTGTTAATATAACAATCATATTATTAATTCAATGATCATGTTTACGATAAAATATTAAAAATACGTTATGTAACAAATATAACAAAATAAAAATGCTTTTAGAAATTTTGTTCACTTTTAATTTTATATCCATAGAGCATACAACATTTTCTATATCAGATTTGTTTGGAAACTTGCTTTTCTTTCGTGCTACCCCACAGCCCGTTTTTTTTTTTTTTTGTTTGTTTGTTTGTTTGTTTTTTGTCTTTTAGAGACAGGGTCTCCCTGTAGCTCCAGCTATCCTGGAACTCACTCTGTAGACCAGGCTGGCCTTGCACTCACAAAGATCCACCTGCCTCTGCCTCCCAAGTGCTAGGATTAAAGGCGTGTTCCACCACGCCCTGCTACCCGTTTTGTTTTTAATAAGGACAGTGAGTTAGTTTCCTTCTTTCTATTTACCTAAGCATTTCTTCAATTTTTCCTTTTTTGATCAAATCTATTTACTTGGAGTATTAAGACTGGCTTTTGAAAAAACTTGGTATTGTCATAGATTATGCTGACTATTTTGTATATTTAAAACTATAATGCTGTATCTGTTAGGACTCTGTGCTTGGAAAGATGTCAGATGAGTTATATGAAAGCTCTTACTGAACAAATGTTTAGTGTGTGTCCATCACGTGAGATGTGCCCCTGATTGCTGAAATAAAAATCAGAGACTTACAGGTGGACTCCAGAAATGGGCGGGGGGGGGGAGGGGAGAGAGAGAGAGAGAGAGAGAGAGAGAGAGAGAGAGAGAGAGAGAGAGAGAGAGAGAGAGAGAGAACCTGGGCCTTATAGGTGAGCACAGGGGGACTTTTCCTGGTTCAAATCTAACAAAAGCTCTTTTATAAAATTTAGTTCTGTAAATACTTTCTCTGAAGGAGAAATCCTGGGTTCTGAATGTCTTGAGTAGCCAACTCTCCCTGGCAGATTTCCTGGAAGGCTATGTCTTACAAAGCCTGCTCCCCCACTGGCTCCTCTGATATAACTCCCAATCACAGGGCACTCCCTGGACCATGACTGAACTGCCCTCTCTGATCTTCTCAATGGAGCAATCCACCCTGCATCTGCCTGATATGGTACAACTGGAGCCCCAAACCTCTTTTTTATTTTAATTTTATTTATTTCTGTATGTGTATGAATGTACTGTCTGCATGCAGGTGTGTGCACCTGTGTCCTGCAATGCTGTGGATGTCAGAAGAGGGGACAAAAATTGAAAACTTTGAGTCTGAAAGTGAGGTTGTGATCTTCTCCAGATCTGAGAGGCAGTTCTCACCTCCTTTGCCCCTGGGACATAGGGTGCTGGCTCAGGTTTATTCTCTAATCTGTTTGCTCTGTAGAGTTTTTTTTTTTTCTTTTCTTTTTCTTTTCTTTTCCTTTCTTTTGTCTTCCTTCCTGCTTTCTATTCTCTTTCATTTTCTGTGGTTCATACTAGAATTTTGATCACACTTCCCTAAGACTATCCAACCTTCAGTATTTTGACTTCTTAGTTGGTTTAACAATGTGACTGCTGGTGTTTGGTTGGCTTCTCAATGTGTGAATGATTTAGGATGTACAGAGTAATTATTTAATTAATTTTGCAAGCTTTCATTTTGATAAACTGTGTGAAGAATGACACTCAATTAAGCATTTCATCTGGTTATTGTTATCAAAGAGACAGATTATTTTTGAAATTTTTAGTTAGTTAGTTCTTTTAAAATGCATAGTGGATAGATGTGGATGGTTGTTTAAAAAAATCTGTGCTTTATATGGTATGCATCTGTTGGGGACCTAAAATATATAAATATATGACGGTCTCTATAAGTAGCTGCCTGTCATCTGACAATTTAAAGCTTAAATCATTTAATTGATACTGTTGAACATTTCTGTTTACTTTAAAAATTTTAGTCCGCTTTTAACACAGGTTTAGAACAACTGTAAGGAGTGAAAAAGAGAAATTAGTATTTCACTCCAATTATAAAAATCTAGGTTGAGAACTAATAAGGTTTATCTATTTTAAACTGGTAATGTTCTTATATAAAGATACCAATGTAAAACTAAAACCCAATTACAGTGTCTGTAGCAACAAGTCATTATTAAAAAGATTGTTTTGTTCTTTGTGATAAACAAGAGAACTTACATTTTGTTAAAAAAATTGTTTTATGGGGTGGAGAGATGGCCTAGCGATTAAGAGCGCCGACTGCTCTTGTAGAGGACCCGGGCTCGATTCCCAGTACCCTCATGGCAGCTGAGAACCATCTTAAACTCCAGTTCCAGGGGAATCCGACACCCTCTTTTGACCTCACAGCATTGCATGACATGGGTGCACAAACCTACATGCAGACAGTACATTCATACACATAAAAAATAAATAAAATTTAAAATTGTTTTATGATTATTTTTTCTTCCAATAGCCAGGTTCCAGGGAATGGATCCACACTGCCCTTTAGGACACAAATTTGAAATTGGGCAGGGTGCAGCTAGGGGAGGGGATCTAAATATATTGAATGAAACTTGCAAAAATTTAATTTACAATGTTCTTGATTTTTAAAAAGTAAAAAAAAAAAAAAAGTAAAAATAAAATGCTTTGTTTTCTGCTGTGTGTCATTCATTCTTTTGGCTCCGTAAGAATTTATCTTAATAAAGTCAAGATTCATCTAAGTATTAGTCTCTGTTGAAGTCTTTTTTTTTTTTTTTTTTTTTGGTTTTCGAGACAGGGTCTCCTGGTAGCCCCAGCTGTCCTGGAACTCACTCTGTAGACCAGGCTGGCCTTGAACTCACAAAGATCCGCCTGCCTCTGCCTCCCAAGTGCTAGGATTAAAGGCGTGCGCCACCATGCCCGGCTTTGTTGAAGTCTTTTAAATGACCACTTTGTAAGCGACTGTTTTAAATTGATGTTAGTACATTTAATGCCCCATGCACATGTATAACTAAAACTTTATTTATTTTTTTGTATAGCTAAGCATTATTTATTATGCAAAATGTACACAGTCAAAAACATATAAGATCCTGGGCATAGTGTCATGCCTTTAATCCCAGCACTAAGGAGAGAGAGGCAGGTGGATCTCTGTGAGATTGAGGGTAGCTTGGTGTACAGGGAGACCCTGTCTCAAAAAACCCCCCAAACCAAAGCAACCCCTCTACGCAAACTATGTAAAGTTAATCTAATACCTACAAGTTACCTAACATGTACCGTTCCTTGGCATAGTACCTTCACTGCAGCAAGCTAGAGTCAGCCTGAGCAACGAGCAGAGCAGAGCAGAGCAAGCCAAAACATGGCCCAGGTTCCCTTGGCCAGGGGCCAGGCAGAATGGTGCACTAACCCCACTGAAGATAGAAAGTACACAAAAATCCCTGGAGAGGAACACAACTCATGGAGACTGTGGATTACGGAGGACTAACAAAAACAATTCTGTCCACATTGCCACAGGTAACTTTGCTCTTTTGAAGGGACAGCTGATATAAATGACAGACTCTCGTCATGATGTTCTAGACTTTGCTAACACTTTATATTTTATAGACTTAAAAAAGCTCCTAAAAATTGCCATCTCCACAATCTTACTATTTAAAACCTTGTATATAGCTGTTTTCCCTGACAAACAAGCATTTTGCTATTTATAGGAGATGTATGTAACCTGTTTGTAATAATTAACACTGTTCCCTAAAATGGCGAGAGATTTAAAAACTTGATTGTTAGTGCTATAGACTTCATCTACCAAACCTAAACTGAGGATTCTAAATTTTGCTTTGAATTAGCTTCTATATAGTTCTTCTGGGTAGTGATGTTAATTGTTTCTGACTCTTACATGTATAATTGCCTCTTGAACTATATAACCCTTCTAAAGATTGAAAGGTATTAGATACTTGCAAATCTGTACACAGTTGCTTAATTTTCAAAACAGTAATTCAAAATAAATAATTTTCGTGTAGGCTGTGTTTTTATAAAGCCTTATAATTAACTTTTAACATTCTACAAATGTATAGCTTTGGACAAAATAATAATCCAAAGTAACATTTTGGAGATGCTAGACATTAACCCACAAGGCAAGCAGGATAGACTTCGGTTTGTGATTCATTCTTTCAGCTCCTTGGGAAATTATCTTAACAAAGTCAAGATTCATCGAAGTATTAGTCTGTGTCAAAGTCTTTTAAATAACCACTTTGTAAGTGACTATTTTAAATCTATTTTAGTACATGAAGAGCCCAAGAGCTACTTCAATACTTCAGTTGCTTACGATTGGTCCTAAACGGGAAGCAGAAGCAGGATGGTAAATTTGAGATCCTATCTCAAACCAAGATAAAGTTGCTTGTGCCAGCCCTTCCAAAGTAACTAAAAGCCAGGCAGTATGATAAATGGTTTTTATGCTCAGTTATCTAGCACTAATCAAATGTGTTCTAACTTATACTCTATTTATTATAGTTGTTTCGAATATAGATGGTCCACCTCAAGACTGAGTTGTTAAAACAGAATTGTGGCTAGCTTGGCAGAAATGTAGATATTCCAAAGAGAGATTGTGTTTCTTTTTTTTTAAATTTTTTTTTATTATTTATTTTTGTATGTGTATGAATGTATTGTTTGCATGCAGGTCTGTGCACCCGTGTCGTGCAATGCTGCAGAGGTCAGAAGAGGGTCTCAGATTCCCCTGGAACTGGAGTTCTCCTGGAATTGGAGTTACAGACGGTTCTTAGCCGCCATGTGGGTGCTGGGGATCGAACCCGGGTCCTCTGCAAGAGCGTCGGTGCTCTTAACCGCTAGGCTATCTCTCCAGCCAGAGAGAGAGAGAGAGAGAGAGAGAGAGAGAGAGAGAGAGAGAGAGAGAGAGAGATTGTGTTTTAATCTGACTATTAGGCTATTGAAACAATGCACCCCAAAGAATTTTCCTCAAGAATCTCATGCTGGGAGAAGGAAAGGGCATGAGTCAGAGGGAGACTTTGTCTTCTGGAAGGAGATTTTACGTGATTCGATTCTAACTTGTCAGATGACCTTACAGGATGAACTGGAAGCACAGACACAGTCTTCAGCAAGGGCAGAACGACACTTTAACCTGGGCTGCTACATGCCTTGGCTCTCTATTTAAACATCTGTCTCACTTCAGAACCCGGAAATGGCTCTTTGTCTCTCTTCTCTTGACCAAATATCTTTTTTTTTTCTTTCTTTCCGCTATTGATTTTGCTCTTTAAATTGGCTTCTTGAACCTGGTTTGGGACATAGATTGTGACTCCTAAGTTCTATAACAAAGGACTATTTCACATTTAAACACATGGAACCCATGAGGGTGCCTGTGTGTGGCCTGCTTGGGTGAAATGCATTTATGTCTAGTCAGTATGAGTAGAAACTGGGACAAGGCATGCCAAATTTAAGGTTTCCTGAACTCTTTGAAATAGGTGAAAAAAATTCACTTTAATGTTATTGTTGATCTTTTCTACACAAGATGAAATTCATACCAATAGAGTAAGCACTTTATTTATAACTAGAAGATTTTAATTAGAGGTAAAAAGCTCCTTACTATAGAGGACTTTTATTCCTCCTTGATGGATAGCAAACCCATGAGCTACATGCCCAGCCCAAGAGGATCTTTTTTTTCTCTCTCTCTAAATGTCTTTGGCTATAAGAGAGAATGATTTTTTTTTTACAAACTGAATAAACTTTTTAAAAAGTGTTAGCAATTAAAATATGCTTTTGAGGCCTGGAGAGATGGCCTAGTCGTTGAGAGCACCAACTGCTCTTGCAGAGGACCTGGGTTTGATCCCTAGCACCCACATGGCGGCTGAGAACCGTCTTTAACTCCAGTTCCAGGGGAATCAGAGACCCTCTTCTGACCTCTGAGGCATTGTAGGACATGGGTGCACAAACCTACATGCAGGCAGTATATTCATACACATACAAAAATAAATAAAATTTAAAAAAGAGACAACCACTCCCCAAAAATACAACAAAACCTTTAAAAAAAAAAAGAAAAAATATGCTTTTGAAGTGTACTCAGGGGTTAAAAAAAGAGAACACATTGAGAGAGAAAACAGTGGTGGAGAAAGTAGGGGGGGGAATCCGGGGGGAGGAAGTGGGGGGTGGGTCTGATCAAACCACAGAATTATATGTCGGCATGAATTTCTCAAACAATATAAAATAACCTAACAGTTTCCTAATCCTTAGAAATCTGTTTCTGAATCAGATGTGTCTCTTTTTACCTTGCTGTAAAGAAGCACAAGATAAACTGGATCAGTTTTTACTAAAGAGTAGGATGACTGATTATAGACAGCAGCCAGGAAATCCACTCCCATGAACTGGAAGGCCTGTTTCACCAAAGGGTCCACATGCAACCACTTCCTGAGTACACTGGAAGAGGCACAGGTTAAATTAAAAATATTGACTGTGGTGAAGTGGAAACATAGGATCTGGAAGAGAAGATAAAGAAGAACCAGAACAGGACCCTCAAAACAGGGGGCGTAACCCTGGGGGAGTTGTTCCTCTAGCTGGAGAGTAGATCTGGGCAGAGGAGGGAGCTGCGAAGACCAGGCAAGTCATTCTTCGACTTAATTATGTTTGATTAACATGTAGTAACTGTAATGCTATTTCAATGGGGGTACAGTATGACATTTCAACACATGCATGTATTATACTAATCAAATCAGGGTAATTAGCAGTAGGCTGTATTTTGTTAAAAGACCAAGTGCAACTAGGAATGGCAGGGAAAATGTCACAGCATCACCAGTCTTAGATGACGTTATGCTGGCTAGTCATCCTTAGAAGATTAAGGATCTTCCAAAAGTTGAGTTTCTTTAATTTTATTTCAGCTAAATTGCTTTTTCTAAATTCCTTGATTGCCTTGTGTGCCCACACATATGATGGAGTGGGAAAGGGTGCCATGTAGTCACACCCATCCTGCCTCAGCCCCTCTGATGAGCTTTTAGAGAACTGCTCTTCTTTCTTAGATGTGCCCTGCAAGGACTTGGGCTTCTGTTCTATGGCAGATATGGGAAACTTGTTCTCATCTATTCTTTTTCTGTTTTCAGCTGCTGATGAATAATTTTGACTGTGAAAAAGTTAACAGGAATGGGGAGAGCTTGTCTTGCATTCCAGGCAGGAAAGGACTTTCTGGCGAGGCCCTCCTGTGAATGCTTACCTAGTCCTCAGCAGTGGGAAAGCCCCTCAGTGGGGGTGTCCACAGCCAAGTCAGATCAGCAGCAGCCCTTGGAATCATAATGATCAGTGAAGTGTTGCCAATGCCAAAATGAATTCCTAATGAGTGGAAAAACCACAAACTGTTAGTAACCTGCCTCAACAAGAAGTTGGCATCAAAGAGAGGCAGATCTTATTCTGGTTATGATAGCTGACCTGGAGAAACAACTCCGACCCCTGTGAGAAATAAAGGTGTGGGACTTTGTTAGGCTAGGAACAAGATTCGAAGTGAATAGATGATATGAACAACTTTTTATGTGATGTCCATACAGATAACTGTCTGTGAAACAAAAAAAAATCACTAAAATTCAGATTGTGGATTCTGTGTTACTACAAATACTGAACCAAGTAAGACACAACACAAATAATCCAATTACCTTAGATATGAAGAAGTTGAAGTTTCAGAAGATCAGCCCTTCTGAAGATGTTTGCCATTCCAAGTTGATAAATAACAGTAGCACCTGTTGGGTTTTGGGACCCAGCATCTGCTCACAGCCAAATTGCTAGCTGCCCTTCATGTTCCCTCCTCCCTTCTTGGTGTCTCTTCTTCCTGCTGTGACATCCTCCTCCCATTTCCACCACCCCAAGTCCTTTTTCACTTCTTGTCTAGCTTTAACTCTATGACTAGGAGCCTAAGCTGTGACCATGTACAGTGACATCGATGATCTTAACAGCAAAATTATTCCAATATTTCCCAATATACAGAAGCCTAACACTCCTCGCGTGTGTCTTTGTCAGTAAATTTAGGAAAGGGATTCTAGAGTGGGTTATACATGGAGATCAAAAGAAAAAAAAAAACCACTCTGTGTGTCCAGGCCACTCACTAGTCATTCTGGGCTTTGGCTGCAGCTCTTCAGCTTGTCCCAGCCCTGCTCATTGGCTGCTGGGTCTTTAGGAGGTTAAGGGCCCACGGGATAGTTCAGGAGAGGTAGGGACTATGTCAGAGGGTAGACTATTTACATACAGGTATATAAACATGCCAGTGCTTTTATAATCTCTGTGTCTGGCTGAATATCCACTTATTTATCATCACTAACACCTCATATACATTCCTGGGACTGGTGCTATCTACCAAACTCCTTTGAAGCCTTCTTTCTGTATCTTTTGGTTTGTATATGGAAAGAAGCAGCATTCTGAGTAGACATGACACATGTTCAGTCCCCTTCTTATCCCTTGTCCAGTCCCCTTCTTATCCCTGTCTGCTTGGAAGTCCGAGCTGGAAGCTTCTTTGATTTGATCTTCCCACTTTTAGTACTGTTCGTCGTCGTCGTCGTCGTCGTCGTCGTTGTTGTTGTTGTTGTTGTTTTTGTTGTTTTTCAGAGATAGGGTCTCCCTAGAGCCCCCACTAGCCTGGAACTCTCTTATGTACACCAGGCTGGCCTTGATCTCACAGAGATCCGATTGTCTCTGTCTCCCAAGTACTAGGATAAAAGGTGTGTGCCGGGCTGGAGAGATGGCCTAGCGGTTAAGAGCACCGACTGCTCTTGCAGAGGACCCAGGTTCCATCCCCAGCACCCACATGGTGGCTGAGAACCTTCTGAAACTCCAATTCCAGGAGAACTCCAGTTCCAGGGGAATCTGACATCCTCTTCTGACCTCCGTGGCATTGCACGACACAGGTGCACAGACCTACATGCAGACAGTACATTCATATACATAGAGAAAAAAAACAGTGTGTGCCAATATGACTAGCTTAGTTTTAGCGTTTTTTAGATTATTACCACTATTGTTTTGAGACAAGGTCAAACTCCCTACGTATTAAAGGAAGCTGGCCTTGAACTCCTGATCCTCCTGTGTTCAATTCCCAAGTGCTAGAATTTAATTGTGTGCTACCACTCCTAGCTTTGCTTTCAGTATCTTAAAGATATATATATTTCTATTTATTTATTTATTTATTTATTTATTTATTTATTTATTTTTGGTCTTTTTGAGACAGGGTCTCCCTGTAGCCCCAGCTGTCCTGGAACCCACTCTGTAGACCAGGCTGGCCTTGAATTCACAAAGATCCGCCTGCCTCTGTCTTCCAAGTGCTAGGATTAAAGGTGTGTGCCACTACACACGGCATATTTTTCTATTTATTAAAAAAACCCAGCAAATAATTGTTTCTATGTTTTAAAGCCCTTCTGATCAAGAGAATATTTCTGCCTAGAGAATATTATTTTCATATATTAGTTTAACTTTTCTTATTTAAAACAATGGAAAACAAAGCTAGATGTTTTGGTACATGCCTACAATTCCAGCAGTTGGCAGTTGGAAACAGGAGTATTAGGAGTTGAAGGCCAACTTGGTCTAAAAAGTAAGTTTACTTACTCTAGGCCAGCCAGGAGCAATACAGTGAGATCCTATCTAAAAACAGTTAAGAAAAAGTGAAACATAATTGATGTAATTGATGTATACCCATGGGATGCTGTGAACATCTGATAAGACAATACAGCTAAGGCACCAAGACAAAAGCCTAAATCTTTATAGATAGCTACTAAGCTGGGGACAGAGTTTAGCCACAAATTCAAGAATGGAACAGATACATTTTATTCTCAGTATTTTTGTTGTAAACTAGTTTAACCATTCAAAGATTAGCAAATAATAAGAACAGCCACTGGATAATCATTTTGCCTTGTTTCCTATCTGCTTTAGAGTTTATGTGTTAAATAGATGCTGTTCCTTGAGAACTGTAACTCCCCTGCTGTGGAGCAGATCTTAATTTCGTTCACAAACTCCTTCAGGTGGCAGAAACGTCCATGCAGGCAATTCTCAGTTTCCCCAACATTCTCAGGAGTCCATCCAAACTCTGGGAGCTTATGAAATGCTGAGGAACCTCAGGCTGTGGAGGAGTCTCTTCCTTTATTTTGCATCTTGACCTGTGGACACTAGACCCTGATTCACAGCCCTTCAAGGACTTCCCTGTGTCTTGTAGGGCTGCTAATGATTTGGATCTCAACTGTCCTCCAAAGTCTCCAGGGTGCTGTTACTAGAGGTGGTGGAAGCATTATGGAGAGGTCTTTATGTCATTGTGCACAAACTCTCAAGGGGATTGTCAGATCTAGCCTTTTTCCCCTCTGTTTTATACCCACACCACAAAGTGAAGAGTTTTGCTTTGCCAAGTCATATCAATAAGATATGTTGATTTGCCACTGGCCCAAGAGTCATGGGACCAACAAATCATGGGCAAGAATCTTTAAAACTGTGAGAACAATCCTTTTCTCTCTGTAAGTTGACCAGCTCAGGTATTTGTTACAATGACGGGAACTGAATAGCATAGGGCCAATGATGCTTTCTTATTACTTCTGTGGCTTCCTGGGACTCTGTGGAAATCTGATGATTCCAGGCCGGCAGGTTTGATGCAGGAGTACCTAGTAGAGTCAAGTCATCGCCCAGCCCTGCCGGAGAAACAGGAACATATTGCTAACACCATAGGTCCTACCCAGGAAGAAGAAGCCCTGATAGTTTTGCTCTCTGAACCTCTTAAATTATCTGCTTAGGAACACACACATATCACATATTGCTTTGGTTTTTCTTTTTCTAACTTCATTTTCCTTGAACAGGCAGCCTTATTCTTATATCATATCATCCCATAATTTTCCTGTGCCCCAAATCCCCCAGAAACAAAAGCTGTCAGAATGACAAGCTGTGGCTCTGAATTTTTGCTATCATAGCACCACTTGTAGTGGAGAAGGTGGAGAGCCAGTGCGGTAATGGAAAACAACATCAGAAAGCTTTTTTTTTTTTAATTGACGCTTTGTGTATTTCATACATCATTTTCCAATTCAGTTCAGGCATATATCCCCTTCCTTCCCTTCCCCCCACCCCACCCCTACCATCCCAGATCATGCATTCTGCGTATCACTTTTCTGCATCTTTCTGTTTTTTTTGTTTGTTGTTCTTGTTTTCATTTTTTAACAATAAGTGATAATTTGTGAGTACAAGCATCCTTCATGTAAAACCAATTTGCAAGCATTGTGCCCAAACCCACACAGCTCATGGGTCCCACCATCTAGCGGGGGGGGGGGCTTGTATGTTCAATCAAGTTGATCAAATGAGTGTCCAGTCTATATTGTAGTTAATAAAGCAAATATAGGTCTCCTTGAGTCAAGCAAGACTCCTCCATCAGCACCAGCTACACCTCATCTGCCTGGAAATATTGTGCAGCAGTGGCAGCCATTTGTCTGTATATCCCAAATCTAATTGGCTATTAGCTCTCTCCTTGGAGGAATAACCCATGGCTGATGCCACAATCTTACATCCTCTAATGGTTAGGAGATGTTATAAACCACACGACGACCCTGTCATACTTAACAGAAGAAAATGTAATTCATGAATTAACATACCATCCAAACATCTGTGTCTATACCAAAGTAACCTACCATAGCAGTTAGTAATGTTTAAATACCTATATATCCAATTGCGAGTGCTTCATTAGTAGGATTGAAAGACAGAAAGCTTTTGAAAAGGACATCATTCCCTAGTTTTTCTCTTTCCTTTGAACTTAATCATTCCCAATATTGCCAGTTGCATCTTTCAGATCTATGGGGTATGCCTGAACTACAAGAAACTCTCAAACTCAAATTGCAAGTGTAAAAATTTTAGCAACATTTACATTTCATGAATAGCCTCACATTAAGCCATTTAACTGAAATAATGGAACAATATGTTCTCCTTTTAGCTTTGACCATGTCCGTTTACAGTTTTCTGATGAAACTTTTTGATACTCAATTCTAAGTCAATCTGAAAGGTTATTTATTATGAGTGAACTAAAGCTAATTCTCTGGGAAACTTTTGAGCATCAAATCTGGTATAGAAAGTGAGTTCATGTTTGTGCCCCAGAAAAAAATTGTGGAAGTGGGGCTGGAGAGATGGCTCAGCAATTAAGAGCACTGGCTGCTCTTGAAGAGGACCTGGGTTCAGATTCTAGTACTGATATGGCAGCTAACATCTGTCTGTAACTCTAGTTCCAGGGGATCTGACGCCCTGCCCTCTCTAGCTTCCATGGACATTGCATGCACATGGTGCCCTTCTATGCATGCAGGCAAAGCACTCATATACATAAAATAGAAATAAATAAATCAGCCTCAGCATTCCTCCTTGGGCCTAGGCCTCTTCCCCCTGCGGAGATCTCCCAACTAGCCTGACAAGAGTACCTCTCACCACTCATCAAAGATGATTATTTTTGCAACAGAGACTATTACAAAATTCCACAATTGGCCAAATATAGAGAGTAAGTGTCTGTGAGGTGTCCATCCCTAAGTGATACATCTACAATGGAACCTCTACACCTAAGGCTCAGGGAACCTAATGGAACAGGAAATGGAAAGAATACTAATACATTTCTCAGATCTCATCAGAGAAGCTTCCTTATACAATACAATTAACACAGAAGCCACAACTGTACAAAATTTGAAGAATAAGAAACTGCAGAGTGCTTATCACTGAATAGGACACCTGTATTGAACCTCTGTCACCCAAGGCTCAGGGGCCATTCTGGAAGAAGGGGCAGAAAGCTTGTAAGAGCCAGAGAGGACAGATGACCACATGAAAATAGAATTTTCCAGACAGCTGGAAAATTACTCATATGAATTTATAGGAATGGTAGCAGCATGCACAAGACCCAGGCAAGCACAAGGCAGACAAAACTCAGCATATAAGTGGGAAAGTGGGAAAAACACTTTTTTTTAGATGAGGAACTATGGGCAACTGATAACTACTGGTGAAGAGAGAGCTGGTTTTCTTCAAGGGTGTGACACTGGATGGGCTAACCAGGCTCTAGTGGATGATGTTTGGAGACACAAACTTGGCTTCATAGGCCTTAACCTATATGACAGAATGCATGAGATCTGGCAGAAGGCTATAAAATGGGTGCTGATAGGTGAGGAGGCATAAATATGATCAAAATATATTGTATGAAGTTTAAAAGAAAAACAATAACAATAAAATTAATTAAACTAATTTAAAAATAAATAAAAATTTATATGATGGAAGGATGGTCATTTGGTGATGGCTAGAGCAGCAGTCTAGCATGATTTTATGGCTCTGTCTAAAATATACCCTGAGAGCTAACACAAAGTAAAAATTGAAGTGAGCCAGCTTGAGTTCATCATCATACATTTGATATATATTTAAAAACTAAATTTTAAGGCACAACAACCATTACTATAATAAAACTGCATAAGTCAGCTAGTATAATATCCAGTGGCTCTGAACAGCCACTGTTTCTCCCATAAGTGCCATTGGCTTTGTTGATTGCAGGGACCAAAAACAACCTGGGGAGGAAAAGGTTTACTGTATTTAGTATTTCCAAGAGACAGTCCATATTTGAGAGCAGTCAGGCAGCATTTTGGGGGCAGGACCCTGGAGGCAGGAACTGAAGCCAAGACCATAGAGGAACACTGCTTACTGGCTTACTCCTCTAGTCCGTGCTCAGCCTGTTTTCTTTCACAACCCAGGACCATCAGCCTTGAGGCAGGACCTCCCATGGAGGACTGGGCCGTCCCACAACACTCAACAATAAAGAAAATGCCTTGCAGACAAACCCACAGGCCAATCTGATAGGGGAAACTCCTCAGTAGAGGTTTCTCCTTCCTAGGTATGTCAATTTGACAACTGAAGCTATCAGCACACAGCCCTGCCCAAATAATTGCCCTACTATTCCTTAAGATAGGAAGTTTTAGTCTAAACTTATAGCCAATAATTAAAGAACAATGTATTCATAAAGCATGGAGTTGAAGATGAATAAATATTTGGCTTATCCTTTCATTTGCATAGTTTCATATCAATAAATAATGAAAGGAAAAAATACAATTATATTTATTCTAAAGTTTAAAAAATTTACCACCAATAAGTCTTGAGCATAGCAGTTTTCAGAAAAATCTGAGCTGAGATGGGGAAGTGAACTACTGCATTACGTCTGGTTGAGGGATACTGAATTCTGCAGCAGTGGCTACATTTCCTCCTATTCAGGCAAAGTAGATTGTGACTCTTCCTTAGGAAATGTGAATGCTTCATAATTGTTATATAAAACTGACTAGAAACATACTGTAACATACACCATAGGGTCAATTACAGTGCTACACTATGATAAAACATATTAAGGTACATAATCTCTGAAAGAATACGAACAGAGCTTTTGCATAGCATATTGTAACAACTACATACTTTTAATTAAGTTTGATCAAAAATTCCATTTTCACTATAATGATATATGATAAAGAATAAAAATGACATTAGTTCTTGAAAACTATAACAAAATTACCGAGAAACATTAAACTCTCATATTTTTCCCAAGTAAATGTAAATGTTTGGGAGGGGTCCTCCACAAAAGCCCTTTGTTTTGTGACCCATCTGCCTTTAAGGTTGAGCTCCATTATCTAACAAAGGAAACTCTCTTTCCTTTTGGTCTTTTCCCTAGTAAATAAACTACTTACCAGAAATTGCTTTTACCTGAGGAAAATTTATCTCCATATAACTTCCTTCAGGGCAGTGATGCTCAATGGTAAAGTATTTTATTCTTTAATGTACGTGTGTGTGTGTGTGTGTGTGTGTGTGGTTGGTTGATTGGTTGGTTGGTTTCATTTCAGCCATTAAATGATCTAGTCCTTACATTGAACTTTACATTTTTATAATCATACAGTGGGTTTTAAAAAATAGTTTTTTACTTTTATTTTACATATATGGGTATATTGCCTGGATGTGTGTAAGTGCACCCAGATCATGCAGTGCTTGAAGAGGTCAGAAGAAGGTGTCAGATCTCCTGAAACTAGAGTTATGGACAGCTGTTAGCTGCCATGTTGGTGTTGGGAACCAAACCCAGGTCCTCTGCAAGAGCAGCCAGTTCTCTTAACTGCTGAACCATCTATCTCGCCAGCCCTGTGAATGTGTTTTAAAGTAGATATGAGAGTCTTATATTTAGACAACCCATAGTACCTTTTCACAGGGACAAACAGATGAACTCTGTCAGTGCCTTCTTTGTCTCCAAAGATTTTCATTTTTCTTTCAGTGCCTTATTCAGACGACTTTCTAGGGCCCTGACATTTAAGGGTGAATAGAAAAAATGAGTGCTCACTAGAAATGCAGACTCTCAGGTCCAGTCACAGAGTCCCTGAACCCAAACTGCATTTTAAGAAAATTCCCAGGCAACGCCTACGCATATTGGCTTAATTTCCCCTATAGCAGTACTTCTCAAAGTCAATATGCATAGGCATTGCCTGGGAATTTTCTTAAAATGCAGTTTGGATTCAGGGAGTCTGTGATTGGATCTGAGATTCTGCATTTCTAGTGAGCACTCTTATGCTCTAGTTCCCCCTTTAAGTGTCAGGGCTTCAAGACATTTTAGACTTCAAGACATTTTAAAAGCATCTCTGTTTTATACAACAACCATGGATTAAAATAAAAAGCAAAGATACAGAAACCCTCCAAAGAACCATTACATAAATGCAGAGACATGGAACTGCAGCCAGGTTGACTGAGAGGGAATCCCAATTGAAGAAGAGGAAGTAAAATATTATTAAAGAAATATTTGCAAGCAAACAGGAAGCCTTGTCTAAAGGGAACACTGCAGGTTAAGTTGGCCAAGTTGCTTCCAGGAATTGGCCGTTCTTTCTATTTCTATAAACTGAAGGTTCCTTGGAGCACACAGTCAGAAATTATGCTCTGGGCAACAGCCAACATTTTTTTTTAAAGAAAAGAGTTAAGCTCTATTGACGTACTCCTATTAAATACCTATGAAAATGGTACCAGCAAATGGTAATTTAAGGCACACCAGCCTATTAATTTTATAAGAAGACATATTGTTTCTTAGGAATGACTTGAAAATAGCCTAAGGCCAGCCTGCATCTGTTTAGTAAATTTTATGGCTGAAGGATTTTTCTTTATGATTCTGAATATTTCTTTTTTTTTTCTTTTCTTTTTTTTTTTTATTGATGCTTTGTGCATTTCGTACATCATTTTCCAATTCAGATCAGGCATTTTTCCCTTTCCCTTCCCCCCCACCCCCACCCCTTCCCAGATCATGTATTCTGCCATAACTGTCTTGCATCTTTCTCTGTTTTTTTTTTTTTTTTTTCCTTTTTTAGCTATAAGTGATAATCCATGAGTACAAGCATCCTTTTCTTTATGGATTTTTTTGGGCATAAATCCATGGTTTACCATGCAGAAAGAAGTATCTGCTCCTGATAGATAGTGATGATCATTGTCAAAGTTCTTTTGGACAAATTAGTTTACAATCTTCTTTCTGTTTTTGTCCTTACTTGAATACCTCGATGGCCATAGGATTGGGTATGCGTGCATGTGTGTGTCTTGTGCCCTTTCTAATAAAGATAGCCCTACTTAGACCTTCTTATTTTTAGAAAAAAAAAACAGTTTTAATAAGGTCATTCCAAACTATTTTTCTTGTTATATGTGACCTAAACATATCTAGGATTAACTGAAGGACTAGAAATTAGTCATATTTTTGACAGGTAGATAGGAAAGGGCCACTGATAAGGAATAAAGAAGGTACATTTTCAGCTTCTACTCATGGAAAAAAGGCCTGGTGATCCCCTTCCCATCAGTAGAGCCCCCTTTCCCAGATGACTGGCCCCGTCCAGCTTAGATCATACCAAGGCCAGGCATGGACATATCTTTGCTTGGAACTGTAAATCTATCCATCCCCTCTTCTTTATTTAGGTGGACCAATCCAACTTAGGGGAGGGAGACCTAAGCTATACCATCTAAAACACCTAAGAGATTCAGACTCCTACCCTTTCAGGGCTTTGGATTTTTGGTTTCTAAATTTCCACTCCACTTGCAGATAGTCTCTCTGTGTGAGTGTGTGTGAGTTTCTTCACTTTTTTTTTTGGTCTTTTCGAGACAGGGTCTCCCTGTAGTCCCAGCTGTCCTGGAACTCACTCTGTAGACCAGGCTGGCCTTGAACTCACAAAGATCTGCCTGCCTCTGCCTCCCGAGTGCTAGGATTAAAGGCGTGCGCCACCACGATTTGTTGCCTATTGCTTTCTGCTGTATCTGAGCTTTATATTCCCTTTTAATTTTTTAATTGACAAAGAAAAACAACCTTATCAAGATGTTTAGACTTTAAAAAAAATGTTGCCCAAAAAACTTTAATACATTTTTTAAGGAGACAAATTTTCAAGTTTTTGATCATCACAGGTTCTTCCTCTTGTCTGATCAGAATGTATATAGAGGATTCAATTGATTGCTCATATGTTTCTTCTAGATGGCAGGAAATAGGTTTTTAATGTTTTGTTTTCAGTCTTTGAGCATGACTCTAGATTCCCCTCCTACACCCTCCATCCCATTCCATCCCTGCCTGGCCCTGGTATGTGCAGCACTGATCAAAGTGCTCTATGTTCACTTGACAGTCTTCTATCTTGTTTGTACCACTTAGCCCTGAATATGTGCCATTCCTGTGACTGTCTCCACAAACTTACATCTAAGTCAAAGAGAAGAGATTGGTTGCCCCTTAGGCTTCCTTCTATACACCCCAGGGTCATGGTTTTCCATGCCATCACTCCCATATTTGATACTAATGCATCTGCTGGTATCACATAAGTCTAAGAACCATTTCCTGTTTTAAATGTATTCACTTAACGATTTCTTTATTTTGGTGAATTATACCCTACACATTTGAATCAGAAAACCATTACATTTTTTAGGTCATCTGAGACAAAGTTCTAAAGAAATCGAAATCATATTGTGTGGCCCGATGAATTTTTCTTTGTTTCACTGCAAAATGTTGCAAGTCTGCATCCTTTCAAGCATGCAGAACGTGCAGTTTACAGGACCGAGTGAGAATGAAGAGGAGGGAAATGGCAAAGGAAGAGTGGATGAATGTGAACTAGTCATTGCCAGGATTGTGCAATGTAGTCTCCTTGTCCTCTGATAGGAGCCTGGTGTAATCCTTATTTCAAAGCACAGCATTGCTTTATTACATCAACTGAAAAATTAGTTCAAAGGATGAAGGTAGAAACCACAAGAATCATGACAGCTGTAGAAAACACTCCTTTTAACAAAAAATATTTTCGTTATTTTTATTTTATGTGTATAAGTGTATTTTGCCCAGATGTAAGTAAATGCACCTGTGTGTGTAATGCCCAGGAGGTCAGAACAGGGTGTTGGATCCCCTGGAACTGAGTTACAGATGGTTGTTAGCCACCATGTGGGTGATGGGAATTAAACTGGGTCTTCTGCAAGAGCAACCAGTGATCTTAACCACTGAGTCATCTCTATAGGTCCTCATTTAATTTTTATGTATTCAAAACAGCTTTAATTTTTCCTGAGGAGACCAAAAGTCATGCCCAATCACCCTAAATAGACACCAACAATAGGCCAAAATATTATTTCACCAAAGTCCAACTTGGTCAGACCAATGAGCTTATTGGGCTTGCTGACAGACCATGGGTGAGAGGTAGCTTGCATAAGGGTGAGTGAATCCCAGACAGGTCCATGAAGAATCAGCTGCAAGTAACAAGAGACCAGAACCTGATGAGAAATCTTTGTTGTACTGGGACAATTGATACTGGTTAGCTGGGGCTGAAAAATCAGCTGTAAGTAACAAGAGACCAGCATCACTGTGGTGAAATCTTCTGGGAAGAATTTCTTCAGGGTCAGCACACAGAAGCTGTGATCCAGAAGGGCCCTGAGCCTCCATCTCAAGCCAGAAGCAGGACTTGGTATTGTGTAAGAGTCTCCTATATGGTTCTGGTGTTGAAATTTGAGGGGGTCACAGAGAGCAGCCGAGGCTTGGCACTGAGAGGTCAGGGAAGACCATTGGTGGAAGTGCACCTTGGTTGCAGTGGAGACCCCAGGTTTGCAGGGGTCATGGAGAGAAGCTGAGGCTTTGCACCAGGAGGGGTCAGAAGAGATCATTGGTGAAGGTGCTGCCTTAGTTTCAGTGGCGACCCCAGCTTTTTGGAGATGCCAGGACCATGGGACAACCACCAAGAGCAGCAATAGGTGTGGAATGGAGTCGGCCTGGGCCTGTGAGATGAGCTGTGTGTGCCACAGATGGCAGACTCGGAGAGGGGGAGCTGCCGAAACCCTTTGGAGCCCAGAAGATCGTGAGTCCCAGGTGTCCAGCATTGAGCTACTTGCTGGACTTAGGTTTTGTTTGAGAGTGCCTGATTCTTCCCTTTGAAATAAGACAGTACTTGTTTTGGATTTTACAGCAGCCCACAGTTAAGAGACTTTTAACAGACTGTGAACTTTTAAGTGTTTGGACATTTTAAGGACTGTGGGGCTTTTAAGGATGTACTGTCTTAGGTTGTGATTAGTGTTAACATCATACTTTGGGGATAAGAACTGGAAAGGTGGTTTAATAGTGATGTGTTTGTGTGTCAAGTTGACAAGGGGTCAATTGTGCTGGATAGCTTTGGTGTCAACTTGACACACCTGGGTTGAGGGAGCCTCGGTTGGGGAATTGGCTCCATTGGATTGGCCTGTGGCCACATCTGTGGTGTATTGTCTTGATTGTTGAGCAGTGACAGTATAAGAAGGCAGGCTGGGCATGAGCCAGAGAGCAAGCCAGTAGCAAGCCAGTGGACAGCATTCCTCCATGGCCTGTGCTTCAGCTCCTGCCTCCAGGTTCCTGCCCTGAGTTCTTACCTTGGGCTCCCTGAGTGATCAACTGTGACCCAGGAGATGTAAGCTGAATAAACCCTTTCCTCCCCAAGTTGGTGTCAGAGTGTTTTGTCACAGCAATGGAAGACAAACTAGAACACCCACCATATCATGAATAATGTCCTCATGGAAATTGCATCACTGAATCTTGATTTTGATTTATCTTCTACTTCCTGTACATACTCTAGTACTTCCCAAGTTCACAGGCTGCTGAGGAAGGGTGCAATAGCTAGAATCCCAGATAAGGGTCTCCTGACCCCTCCCCTATGTAGTGTCAGTAGCTCCATTACTATTGACTTGGTTATCACTGTATTGTTTTGCTTTAGGTGTCAGAGTGAAAAGCAATATAATGGGGTATAATTTCCAGGAAAAAATGGACCCAAGAAAATAGAATTTCCCCAGGAATCTCCTGTTGGGAAATGAAATGCTGATCCTTTGGGGAGGAAAAAATTGTCTCCTGGAAAAAGAGTTACAGCTTATCAAATGACCTTGCTTGAGAGCCTGACCTTGCAGGAGAAACCTGTAGCAGACAGAAGGGTGGGCAGGTGACCTGCTTAGTTATGCATATATATCTCTTTTCTTCTATTTATACCTTAACTTCACATCAGGACCCCACAGATGGACTTGGATATTGTCATTGGATTGCTCTGTCTTTCCTAATGTGACCACTGAATAAATAAATAGCTTTTATGAGGATGGGTGGCAGAACCTGGCTTGTTGTGGTATAGACTATGATCCCAAGTCCAGTGTCATTGCTTTAGTAATGACCATAAATATATACCAGACACAATGGTGCACACCTTTAATCTCAGCACTCAGGAGGCAGAGCAGGTAGGATCTCTGTGAGTTCAAGTCCTGCCTGGTCTATATAACGAGTTCCAGGCTAGCTGGGGCTGTAGGGAAACCCTGTCTCAAAAAAGACAAAAAAAAAAAGCCCAACCAAAAACAAGATTGCAAATATCTATCTATCTATCTATCTATCTATCTATCTATCTATCTATCTATCTATCTATATCTGTGTGTGTGTGTTTGTATGAGGGAAATAATTACAGAAAATCAAATCTTTTCTGTCAAAAGAATGATCACAGGAGTGTGCTTTCACAATGTTATTTTGTAATCCTCCCTTCAACACCTTTATAAAAGTTTTGTTCATGACAACCAATTAAATTCTTTTGGCTAGACAGGTGGCTCTATCTCTTGAGTTTGAGGTCAACCTGGTCTACATAGTGAGTTCCAGGCCAGCCAGAGCTACATAGTGAGATTTGTCTCAAGAAAACTTAAAATAAAATAAACCAAATCTCCAACAACCTTGAAAAATTTTTGTTTACTCCAAGCCCCTGCTACATCCCTGGAACTTGACCTGCCTACTCCTTCCATGTTTCCTTCATTTGTCCCAATTTGTTTAAAAGTAGTCAACCTCAAAAGACTGTGAGTTTGGACCCCAGTCAACAGGGGAAGAACAACGGTACTCTTGAGTTATAAAAACCTGTCCAACTTTCAGCTGGGTCTGTTTGCTGGATCTGAATGGTGTAGCACCTTATTGCAAAAGTTAGAGTTGCCTTGCCAAGTTACTTTTGCTTTGCTTTCATGTTCTTTGTGTGATGTTGGTGGGGTCCTTAGGCCTCAGATTGTATTTCTAACACAGACAAACAGACACACACACTCACACACACAACTAAATGCTAGGTGGATGAGGAAGCTGATCTATAACTTAAACCTCAGAAGGTAGACATGGGATCCCCAGAGAGGCCAGTATGGAGAATAGCCATTTTGGTGAGCTCTTGGTTTGTTTGAGAGACCCTGCATCAAAAGATAAAGGTGGAAGAGTGATAGAGGAAGATTACCAACATAAACCTCAGGCATACTCACAGGTGTACATGTGTACCTACACATTCACATACATGCATATACACATATAAACATTACCTACATACATGAAAAGAAGCAAAATAAAAGAAAAA
The DNA here is from genome assembly GCA_009823505.1 of Rhizomys pruinosus. Lineage (NCBI taxonomy): Eukaryota > Metazoa > Chordata > Mammalia > Rodentia > Spalacidae > Rhizomys > Rhizomys pruinosus. Next base: position 65,651 of record VZQC01010470.1, on the reverse strand, counting down.
ACTTTTTTTGGGGTCTTTTTGAGATAGGGTCTCCCTGTAACCCCAGCTGTCCTGGAACTCACTCTGTAGACCAGGCTGGCCTTGAACTCACAGAGATCCTCCTGCCTCTGCCTCCCAAGTGCTAGGATTAAAGGCGTGCACCACCACGCCTGGTCATAAAAGAAAAAACTTCTACTGACATGTGTAATACACACACCAACACTAATAACATAGAGAAATTATCTTAATACACTACTGTTGTGATAACACATTGTATATAACTGGGCTATTAATATGCTTACTCCAATCCAGTTCTGCTTTTGAAATTTTGTCATAATCAAAGTATTTTATGAAGGGAAAATGACTTTTTTAAAGATTATTTTTATTTTGTGTGTATGAATGTATATTGCCTGCATGTGTGTAAGTGCATCCATGTTGTGCAATGCCCATGGAGTCAGAAAAAGGCATCAGATTCCCCTGAAACTGGAGATACAGATGGTTATTAACCCCCATGTGCATGCTGGGAATTGAACCCAGGTCCTCTGCAAGAGGTGCTCTTAACCAGTGACCCATCTCTCCAGTCCTGGAACATTACTTTATATATGTCTTCTTTGGGATTTCAAAAATAAAATGACAAAGTTGAATATTAAAGGATGGACATGCTGAAAAGGAGTTTTCTAACCAAATGAAGGTGGTTGCAAAACATATGTTCTACTTAGGAAGCAATGATTAAACTAAACAGAAAATGATCTTACTGCTAATCAATGTATTTGGTGTTGAGAAAAATCATTGTGCTTGAAATACATAATAGCCAAACTTGCAAAGAACCTGGCTTGCATTTGGGAACAATGAACAGTGGAGAAATATTTTTCTGCATTAGTCAGAACTTAGGAGATAGGAATGAGATTTTAAAGGACAAGAAAAACTGTGGCTAGAGGCGCAGGGTAAAGTAAGGGAGAGAGGCTGGTAGTCAAAGGACCAGAGTGGTGGACCAGTGTGCTGGGTATCAGCCGTGGGATGGTCTTACCTCTGGGTTTGTGGAACTGTCTCCATGGATGGGAGATTTCTCAACAGGAAAGGTGGTGTGACTGAATGATAGTGGAAAGGCAGAAGTCTCTCTCTCTCTCTCTCTCTCTCTCTCTCTCTCTCTCTCACACACACACACACACACACACACACACACACACACACACACACACACACACACACACACACAGAATAAGGAAAGTAAACACATTCTCCATAGAGACTGAAAGTGCAAACCTTAGTGTCAGCTCCTCTTGATTCAAATCCTAATTTCCAATGTGATTTTGAGTAAATTCCTTAACTTCAGGGCATCAGTTTCATCATCTGAAAAATGGGGACAAAAGAATCCATGCCATAAGGTCACTGCAAATCAAGTTCCCAGCCCTTAAGAAGTACTTAATGAGGGACTGGAGAGATAGCCTAGCGGTTAAGAGCACCGACTGCTCTTGCAGAGGACCCGGGTTTGATCCCCAGCACCCACATGGCAGTTGAGAACCGTCTTTAACTCCAGTTCCAGGGGAATTCGACGTCCTCTTCTGACCTCTGTGGCACTGCATGACACAGGTGCACAAACCTGCATGCAGACAGTACATTCATACACATAAAAAATAAAATAAAAAAGTACTTAATGAATGTACAATGTTCCTGTTGTTGCTTGTATTAAGAGTACCAAGAATACAAGTTCCCAGCCGTATACAGAAGAAGAATCACAATCCTTTCCTTCTTTGGTTAAAAAATAAAATTAAAAAAGCTAATCTTTGCTGCTCGCCTCCCTGAGAAATGCCTTTCTCATGCCTGCAACTTCCCGACAACTCCGAGTTTCACTGTCCCAGTTAACTGAGACAGCGGTAGGCAGGAACGGACCTACCCTACCGTTCAGCTACAGAAGCGGGGCTGCTTCTCCTCATCCTTTGTGACCGGCTGCTGCTCAGTGGCAAGTGGCTAGGAGGCCGGGAGAGAAAAGGATGTTCCAGAGATGACCTGTGGCTCTTATCTCTTTCCGACCGGTTTATGTTGGAGAGAATCGCCCGCTCTGGGCAACACGCTGCCTTCCCACTGAGTCATGCTCTTCCTTTCTCGATTCTCTCTCCACCCCTATTTTTTCCCATAATGGCAAAATGACTTCTCCAGCCGTGCAGCCAAGCTTAGTGACCTAATGTGTCCCAATGCAGGCAGACAGGTGTCCCTGTCCCATTTTGGAGTAATTGTTGAAGTGGTGTCCTCTGAGTCTCGTGACTGCTCTGTGGTATCCTTTTTTTTTTGCCACAGACATTGTAGTGGGGTCAATAGCAAAGCAGGGCAAGGTGAAAGAGATGCGGGCGGTCACAGCTACACTTCCGTTTTCAACTTCAGCTTGGCTCACTGGACTGTCTTTAGGGTACATAGTTCCTGCAGAGCCCCCAGGTCCCCTCCCAAGCCCATTTTCATTCAATAAGACAAAAGCAATTCTCCTTTGTGGAGAAAAAGAAGTCTCTTTTATTGACTCCAGCTCTCTCCACTTCTATTCAGCTTCCCCTGAGCCACGCTCTAGTAATGTGAGGCAGAGGTCGCCGAAGAAGAAGACAAAACCCGCGAGGTCACGCCACTGGAGCCTCCTGCCTTCGTTTCTCTCACCAGCTTTCTTCTTGGTGACATTTCTTTGACACTGTGTATACCCTGCCTATGGTGCTTGGGGCCCCTCCTCTGTAGACCCCTTACACAGTGTTCAGTATCTCCTTTAGACCATTCATTCACACTAAAGTTAAAAAAAAAAAGACTACTTAATCAATTGAAACGTGACACCACTCACCACTCAAGGTTATATTTCTCTCAAAGAGCATCTCTGATGTGTTACAGCTCCTGTGGTACATTCCAGGTGTAACCCAGGGAAAAGCAGAGTGGGCAGAAAACTGATTTTAAACTGTGACAAGGTGAGATGTGCTTCGCTCACTGAGTGCTTAGGAGTGAAGCGAGAAGACACTGGGGTGAATAGAGCCCAGACTATTCCTATTTCTTTTTTTTTTAAGGTTTTTTAAAAAATATTTTCTTAATTTTTGTTTATTTTGTATGTGTATGAATGTACTGTCTGCATGCAGGTTTGTGCACCCGTGTGCAATGCCTCGGAGGTCAGAAGAGGGTCTCGGATTCCCCTGGAACTGGAGTTAAAGGCGGTTCTTAGCCGCCATGTGGGTGCTGGGGATCGAACCCGGGTCCATTCCTATTTCTAAAGTACACAGCCTGGTTATCTAGTGTACGGGCACCCTTTGCCTCCTCTTTTGTCGGCTTTCCAGAGGAAGTGCACCATGTTCTGATTGAGACCAATGGCGTCGGCTAGGGTAAGTGCTCATTGCAGCTCTACCTACTTGTTTCCCTTGGCTACTTAATTTGTAACCCTGTAAAAATTCTGTAAACTTATCTTATACAAGCATTCTGTAACGATAAATCTACAACTACAGAAACTCCACCATTATTTGTAAGGTCTCTTCATTGTCCTTAAATTGAATCTGTCCTAGGATTCAAATGCAGCAGTGTACGGGATTGTGTTAGTAAATTTCTATGGAAACCATATTTCAGTATATTTCAAAGTGGGATAGGATAGTAAAGAGCACGTAAGCATGCCTCAAAAAATTTTAAGTGCTAGAGATTCCTATTTCTGAAGACTTCGAATTAGTTTTCAAGCAAGAGTGCATACTACAGGCAGGCATGGTCTGAGTGTGAAATATCATGTTTGAACATTTGGTTCCCAGCTGCTGGGGCTGCTGTGGAACCTATGGAACCTTAAGTGTTGGAGCCTGGTTGGCGGAGGAAGGCTAATGGGGGCGGGCCTAGACATTCCTAGCCCAGCCCTACTTCCTGCTTGCTCTCTACTTCTTGACTTCAAAGCTGGAGAGAAGGCCTAGTGGTTAAGATCCCCGACTGCTCTTGCAGAGGACACGGGTTCGATCCCCAGCACCCACATGGCGGCTGAGAACCGTCCTAACTCCAGTTCCAGGGGAATCTGACACCCTCTTCTGACCTCCGTGGCATTGCACGACACGGGTGCATAAACCTACATGCAGACAGTACATTCTTACACATAAAAAATAAATTTTATAAACAAACAAACAAACAAACAAAAAAAAACCAAAGGCAATGTGACGGAGAACTTCACACTCTTGCTTTCAAGTCTTTTCCACTAGGATGGACTGTTTCCCTTGCTAAACCGCCAGTCATATTAAACCTTTCCTTCCTTAAGTTGTTTTTGTCAAGTATTTTGTCACAGCAACAAGCAAAGTAACCAATACATTTGGTATTGCCTCAAAGGCCTATATGCCTTACATTAGTTTTCTCTTTAGTGATTCATATCAAGAAAATTAAAAGAATGAAATCTTCACCTAAGTCAGTCTATTTCAAACTCTGTGAATAAAAACTTAAATTGAAATGTGGTTCTTACTCCTAGTTCTACAATCATTCTAGGTTTTCCTCAGTTATTTATTCATGCTGTCATTTATTCAGAAAATACCAACTGAGCTCATTTAGCACTGGGTACCATACCAGGAACCCAGAGTACCAAGGTAGAGTCATGGATTGGGACTTAAACAGCAGTCTAATGGGGTTGGTTAACAAGATAATTTTATAATGTAGTAAGTGGTAACAAGAGTTAGTATATGATTTCGTTTTTTTTTTTTTTGGTCTTTTCGAGACAGGGTTTCCCTGTAGCCCCAGCAGTCCTGGAACTCATTCTGTAGCCCAGGCTGGCCTTGAACTCACAAAGATCCGCCTGCCTCTGCCTCCCAAGTGCTAGGATTAAAGGTGTGTGCCACCATGCCCGGCAGTATATGATTTCATATGGAGATACAAGAAAGTACTTATGGTGGTGCAGTTTTGGAAACAGGAGTTAGACAGGCTTACTTGGGAAAGAGTTGCTGGCATGGTGCATGGGGGTAATACTGGGTTTTCCATAAGGCCATGAAGTATCTTTAAAGGTGACAATGTGATAAGCTTTGCACACATTACTCAAGAGTTTGGCTGATCAGTCTAAGGGCAGTCACTACAGTTGATGGCTTTGATATATTTTTATTTGATTGATTTTTTGATAATTATTTATATTATATGTGTATGAATGTTTTGCCTCCATGTATGTGAGTGCACTTGTATATACAATGCCTTTGGAGGCCAGAAGAGGGTGGCAGGTCCCCTGGAACTGGAGTTAAGGACATAGCCTCTATGTGGGAACTGAACCTTGGTCGTCTGCAAGAGCAGCCAGTACCCTTAATCACTGAGCCATCTCTTCAGCCCCTTGATATTACAATATTGTTTACTTATTATTTTTTATGTGTATGAATGTACTGTCTGCATGTAGGTTTGTGCATCCGTGTTGTGCAATGCCTCGGAGGTCAGAAGAAGGTGTTGGATTCCTCTGGAACTGGAGGTAAAGACGGTTTTCAGCTGCCATGTGGGTGCTAGGGATCGAACCCGGGTCCTTTTCAAGAGCAGTCGGCGATCTTAACCACTAGGCCATCTCTCCAGCCCAATATTATAATATTTTTTTAAGAGAAAGAGGGTGTGGAGAACATATTAAAGGCAGGAGCTGAGGCCAGTTAGGAAACAGCTAGGTGGAAGGTGAAGTTGACGAGGTTACTGGTGCCTGTAATCAGCCTTTCACTGTTGTGGCGGCAAAATACCTGAGATAACTTAAAGGTAGAAAAACGTATTCTGGCTCTCATTTTCTTTTGGATGGTCCAGTCCATGCTTACGTGGCTCTGTTGCCTTTGTGTCTGTAGTGAGAGAGGTCATTATGGTAGAAACACAATGTAGTAAACTCTTACTTCATGGCGGCCAGGGAAGGAAAGAAAAGACAGGAAGGGGCTGAGATCCCCATATCTACTTCAAAGGCTTACTCCCAATAAGCTGACTTCTTACATCTAGGCTCCAACTGTTAAAAGTTCCATCACCTCCCAATAGCACCATATACCGTGCCTTTATCCCAGGAGTTTTGGGGGTGGTGGTGCATGTACAGACCACAGCACTGGTACAGTCCTAATTTTGTTAGCAAATATTCAAGTAAATTAATTCAAGTTGAATTTAAAATGTATGCTATCATGTTACATGGGAGACTAGAACAGTAATGTTGGAGCTGATAAAAATCTAGGAATTCTTGTCATAAAGGGCCAGAGCCACATACAGAGTCCTATAATCAATGGAACAGTGAAAAGTGTATCCACTAATATGTATTTAGTATGCCAACCCAGTAATTGACAGGAAATACATTTAAAAAATTTTTTTATTAATTTTATTTATTTCTGTAGGTATATGAATATACTGTCTGCATGCAAGTGTGTGCACCCATGTAGTGCAATGCCTCTGAGGTCAGAAGAGGGCCTCGGATTCCCCTGGACCTGGAGCTCTCCTGGAATTGGAGTTTCAGACGGTTCTCAGCCGCCATGTGGGTGCTGGGGATCAAACCCGGGTCCTCTGCAAGAGTGGTCAGCGCTCTTAACCGCTAGGCCATCTCTCCAACCCCAGGAAATACATTTTTTTAAGTTACTGGACTAAATAGCTAGATTTGTCAGAAGAGACATAAACAATCTTTATCTGGCTGACACAGAAAGCCATGGGATATAGAACTTAGGGGAGATCATTTAATTCACTATTTTAATTACAGATAAGAAGTCCAGGACTTAGAGGTCAAGCCACTTGCAGAAGGCTTACCAGCAATGGCAGAGCTGAGAGTGGAGTCCAGATGTTTGACTTTCTGTGGAGGGGTCTTTATCCTACAGCCCAACTGCTTCCCAAGAAAGCTGTATTCATACACTGATGGGTTGTTGATGATCAGTAAAAAGAGGTACGCTTACAGTTTTCAAAGCTGTGAAGAACCTTTTAACAAGCCAAGTACTTGCTTTATTACTTGAGGTTTGTCATTTTCCCAGATTGACCATAAGAAAGTCAATTTCACACACTTGCTTTTCAGAAATAGTTTTGGGTTAATACAGGTATGTAAGTACATATGATTTATACAGCTATTACTTTTATATTTAAAAAATTAGAAATGGAAACATTAGTTTATTTAGGATTAGCAAGAGGATACTTTACAAAGACTAAGAATAGTTGGTTTGAGAGCAAGCTACTTCATTCTATTTGTCAAATGACAGAAAAACGTATGTAGCTCTTTTTTTTTCCCTGATGGTCATTGATGTATTTATAACACACACACATTTTTCCTGTTTTGTATCCTTCTCCATTAGTTACAAGTTTCTTCATATTTTTATGCATGATACAAGTTTTAAATTAATATGTTTTATTATGTAGATTTTTAAAAAAATTTTTAAATTTATTTCTGTATGTGTATGAATGTACTTTCTGCATGCAAGTTTGTGCACCCGTGTCGTGCAATGCCGCGGAGGTCAGAAGAGGGTGTCAGACTTCCCTGGAACTGGAGTTCTCCTGGAATTGGAGTTTCAGACGGTTCTTGGCCGCCATGTGGGTGCTGGGGATCGAACCTGGGTCCTCTGTAAGAGCGGTCGGCGCTCTTAACTGCTAGGCCATCTCTCCAGCCCCCATGTAGCTCTTTTTTTAAGTGCTAGATTGAACTAAATTATGAGTGTCACAATTTTAAACAAAAATGCTTTTTCTCATGTGTCTTTGAGTGTATGGTGTGTGTATGTGTGTATGCATGCTCTCATATGTGTGTGGACCTGTGTGCACAAAGGCCCAAGGTTTGATATTGAAGTTGTCTTCAATTGCTTTCTGACATATGCATTGAAGCAGACTCTCTCAACTGAACTCAGAGCTCCCTGCTGTGACTATTTTGGCTATCTAGCTTACTCTAGGGATCCTGTCTCTACCTTTGGAGCACAAGTGAGACTCCAAACCCACCTGGCATTTATGTGAGGTCTGGGAATCTGAATTCTGTTCCTCATGCTTACATGGTAGGTACTTTAACAGCTGAGCCATCTCTCCAGCTCTATAAATATTACATTACTGAACAATAACTCATATTCTTGTTATTTGAGGTTTTAATAAGTTAAGCTTAGGGTGAAATGGCTGTTACTGATCAGTTTCATATATATTAAATAAGCAACAGAAAGATAAAATATAATAAAATCAATGAACACATTTACTGGGTTTTAGGCAGTTTATTACGAATAATGAAAAACTTTATCTCTGGGTTCCAACTGCCCCAGATTAAAAAAAAAAACCCAACATACTTTCATATTAAACTTCGATTCAATTTATCCATAATTTGAGTCCTTGAAATGCAATAACTCATGAAAAGTTTCAATAAAAATTCATTTGGAAGTAGTCAATACTATACAGAAATAAGAAAAATCAAATGTATTAGAAAGCTTTGTTATTTATATGTGTATATATTTGTCTTAAAATTTGTCAAAAACTATTTGAAAAGATTAAAGCTTATAATTTTTAATATATATATTATTAACCAAATATTTTTGGTTAATCAACATATCCTAGTGTTTAAAAATTTAAACTCCAAAGTATAACTATAAAGGCATGAGACTGACCTTAGAAACTAGCATAATACAATCTCTATAGTCAAGTTAGTGGCAATGTTTCAGGACTATTAACATCTGTCTTTTCTGAGGATGTTGCAGCATCCTAAGGACATTTTAAATGTCTCTTCTTTGACTTCCTTCAGAAGGTTATGAGCCATATAACTTAGTCAGTTGATATAATCTTTTGATTTGATTTGCAATAGAATTCCAGTTCAACATCTTTTATACTCACCAGAAATAGAAATTTGGGAAAATTTATTAATCTTCACTGAATGAAGATTCAGCACTTACTAGGATAATCAAACAAATGCTAATTTGGTTTCTGATAGTAATTCTGAAATTTGAATATTTATGCACTTTTAGGATGTAGAAATTATAGTAAGTCCAAGTATACTGTAGACACTTTTTGTATGCTGACCATTTAAGAATGTGTTTTTTTCTTAAAACAACAGTGAGTCAATACTAAAAAGTGCTGTACAGTTCAAAAAGGATGAGAGTAACTTCATATGGGATTAGAAAAGTCATACTAGAGAACATCTGGAAAATGTGTAGCTATGAGTTTTAAATTTACACATGTAGGTTAGTTTCATAAACCCTCAAAGTTGGTAACTCTCCTATAAGTCTCTCTGAGTGAATCATTGTAGTAAAACTGTGCTTGGGTATTAGAAATAGCCTTTATCATAAAACATTACTTAATAGCACCAGTATTACTTGAAAGTGACGTGAGGCATCATGGGAATGTAGAATACAGATTAAATTTCCAACTCTATGAGAGAAAACATCTAGTAGACAAACACCAAATACATGTGAATTATTTTACAATCTGAGCCAGATGCACATCAGTCAAAGAACATTTGCCTGGGAACTTAGAAGGGAAAGCCTACACATAACATTTTTAAATTCTATTACAAAGAAACTATGTAATGCTTAGACATGACAGCAGAGCCTTACTAACAAAGTTACCTTGTAGAAGATATACTAATTTGACATATTACATCAAGAAAATGACAACCTTAAAATGATTTAAAGCAATCTGATTAGAGCAACATTTACATTAAGTACAAAATATACAGCAAAATGAAACACCTTGTTAAATAGACTTACAGGATAATAATGTCTTAGAGAAACACATTTTTCTGAATCTATTTTCACATTTATTTGTTTAATTATATTTGATAGTTATTATCATCACTATATGCTTTTGTTATTTCCTATTTCTAGAATGTTTATATATATATTACTTCTAGATATCCTATGACCATATCTGTAAAAGTACTTTTAAACGCATTACTCTAAGGGTTAAAGAAAATAAGAAATTTCATACTTTCCTGAGCACTTCTCTACAAAATTGTAATATTTTGAGGAAACTGCCCCTTGACCATTATTAAGTCATCTAAATAAAACATATACTTTTGTAATAAAATAAAAGCTGTCTTTAAGTGCTGCCAATACTGTATAACTCTTGTTATAAAATTCAATATGAAATTCTTGGGTAGTAATGGGAGAAGTGTTATTTGAAAAGATTTATCAGTGAACATTTATAAATGTGGGTCCCCATCCTAACAGTCTTCTTAATTGCAGTTGGGAAGTTGACAGAACAGTAGTGCCTTTATGTTACAACAACAAAGTAGTACAGTAGCCAAAGCTCTGGTCCTGGGGTCTAAGTGTTCATTCGTGGCTCAGCTGCATGCTGATGGAAGAGAAGCTGCGTCCTGCGCTTGTACACAATGGGGCAACGATGGCATCTGTCACACTTTTCCATATCGTCTGCACTGAAGGCAGAACCATTAGGCAGGTCTTCACAAAAGGCATTAGAATCCTAGCATGGGGGAAAAAAGTTTATTATATATATATATATATATAGATATTAGAGATATAATATATATATTAGGCATTGTTAGTGTTAACAAGTCAGGTGACTGCCATTTAGACAGGCACCGAAAAGATATACTAATGACTTTATTTTAATTCCACTGAACAGTTCAAAACAGATAAGCGGACAATAGTCAGAGTGATGAGAAGCAAAAGAGACACATTGCTTCAAAAATAAACAGAGACATAGATGAAAAAAATACTAATATTCTTTCTACTGGCAGGATGCTATTGGAAATAGTAACTCTACTCATCTCCCTTATCAACCAGGCTGCCAAGATATTCCTGGTTGTGCTTCCAAAGGTTCTTAAACAAACTTCATTTTCAAATTCACCAATAAGTATGGTAAGTAATACTTACATTTCTGTCTCTCCCTCTGGAATATAAGTTGAATTTGACCTTTTATCAATATTTGAGTGGAATTGAGTTTAGTATTGTTATGTTTTATAGTGCTATTATCATTCAGATCTTTATGCTTCATACTATTAATTTTTCATGACACTGACATACACTGAAAAAAGGTTATGTGGTGTAGTTAAAACAGATAAGGCATTTTATGCTTACACAATTTTTGCATACCTTTCTTTAAAATAGCTTACTATTCTTACAGTCCCTGGTTAGTGAATTTTCTGTATGGTATTGAATAGTGTTCTGTTTGAGCATTTAAGTGTTTGTGAATTCTTAGGCACCACTGGGTCTTGGTGGAATCTTTATTATTACCTGAGTAGAGAGTGAGGGGTAAGGTTGATTTTCTTGGCTCATTTAAATAAAGATCTGCACACTTAGCTCAAAGATCAGCAACAGTCTGTTTGATCGATATATTTTTAGAATGCTGAATTATTCATATTGCTCATCTACACTGACTATATTTATCTTATGCTTTCTTTCAACAGTTAATATTTGAAACAATTTCATAAAAGATTAATTATGGTTGTTTTAGAACTAAACAGCTGAGTAAAAGCCTGACTGATGGAAGCTTTTCACTTCTTGTCCCATTATGTGTCTCCCTTGATGTGTGGCCTTTGGCACATTGCTACAAATTCAAGAGAGGACAGGCTGCATAAGGATAACCCTTATTATGCATACTTTGTATATTCACATGGTGCTGTCATCTAATGAATAATAATAGGTAGATCTATTTTGAAATCAGAATAATAATGAAAAAATACAACAAAATAACCTCAAGTTGATTGAAGCCTAAAATTTATAAGAGAAAGTGTCCTTGTTTCATGTAGAATCTAATGCGCTTTCTACTCTTCCTTAGACTAATTATTTTCTGACTTTGTAACTCCTTAGATCTCTAGGTCCTGAAAATGACTTAAGCCGTTTGTAATTCAGCAAACTACAGTTGCCCGCATATGAGGATTTTAGTTAATTAGATGCAATGAACATATTTTGTTTTCTTCAGGTTGTTCTGTCTCGATAAGAGAGTCCAATAATCCTTGAATATTCGATTGAATTATGTTCTCAACACTGTGAATTATTTCTTTTCTGAAACTGCACATGATTTAAAGTGATGCTAATTATGGTTGAAGCTTAGTGTGGTCAACTAAGCACTTCTTATGCAAAATTTATCATCTAAAAGAGTCTATACCCTTTCATTGGATAATTAACGTGAATAAGGGATTGTTACTTGTTTCATATCAACTATAGTGTCTTGAAGTCTGCATTGTCACAATAATGTGCTTTATTAAAAATGTTTTGTACAAAAAATGTTTTGTACAAATGAGATGATGACCACTGTATTCCCAGCAGTTGGACATCTATTTGTACTGCATCCCAGGGAAAAAAAAAAATAAGGGTGTAGATGGCTTAGTCACATTTCTTGGTTGCAATGCACTTATTCCTAGTAACCTTATTTGCCAAATGGTGGCTGTCTGACTGTGGCACCAAATCAAATGAATTCACTAGTCCTAGTGACCTATACCTTTGGCCTAGGGTACAAAGTAACTATCCTTTTTATTTCTTAATTTTTGTTGTTATTTATTTATGTAAAATCTAACATCAAGTCCTGTGCAGAGATGTGTGCCCGTAGTCCCAACTACTAGGGAGGGTATGGAATAAGGATTGAGCCCTGGAGCTCACGGCCAGCCTGTGCACCAGTCTCAAAAGAAAATAAAACGAACAAACCAACCAACCAACCAACCAAACAACCTCCACTGACACCACCACCACAAGATAACGAACTCCACAAAAATCTATAGTCAGATGTGTGATGACATCATGACTTAGTTATAAGTCCCTTCATTTTCTATTTCTTCAGCTTTGGTCAAACCTTTTGTTTAAAAACCAGAAAACAGGAGCCGGAGAAGATGGCTTGGTGGATAAAAGAACTTGCTGGACCCTCATTTGGTTTCCAGTACCCACACTGAGGGGCTTCAAGGGATTCTCATACCCCTTTCTGGCTTCAAGGGGCACCTGTATACAGTGGTGTACACACACACACACACACACACACACACACAAATAAAAAGAAGTAATTTTAAACAATTAAAAATGGGAATACAAATCCATTAGGCCTACTCTTTTACAAAGTCGCCCATTGATCTGCTATTGGATGCCATTAGAATGTAATCCATTAATTATAGCTATTTTATCAAGGCTAAAACTAATGTATAAGCTAATGTTTAAACTAATGTATAACCATAGCTGCTTGATGACAAATATATGACAGTTAAGTATTAATGCTTCACATGAGTGCAACTTGAAAAAACAAGCTGAAGTTAAAGAATATATTTTATGGGCTAAAAAAGAAGCGAGCTGAGAATTCGACAGTGGAAGCCATATACAAAACCATTCTTGTTCTCAGGAAAGCAAAGCGGAAAGAGGCATCATTTGGTTAATTGTAGTATTGTTAGTATGCTTCCACCATTTGGTAAATGAATACTTTCTTTTTTCCCCAATTCCACAAAAGCTTTGGGAAGGCCTAGCTTTGTTGACTATAAATAATACTGCTCTATATTTCCAAATCACATCAAAGCCAACATTGGTTTCTTTTTTTTTTTTTTTTAACATTTTTTGAATGTAAAAAAAAAAAAACTCAGCCAGGCATGGTGGCACATGTCTTTAATCCCAGCACTTGGGAGGCAGAGGCAGGCAGATCTTTGTGAGTTCAAGGCCAGCTTGGTCTACAGAGTGAGTTCCAGGACAGCTGGGACTACAGGGAGACCCTGTCTCAAAAAGACCATAAAAACAAACAAACAAACAAACACTAAACCTCAAAAACAAATCAACACTGACATCAAGGTTCAGTTGGTAGGTTTTTTAAAATTTTTAAAAATTTGTTTTATATGTTTGAGTGTTATACCTGCATGTGTGTAAGTGCACCTATGGCGTGCCGTGCCCTCAGAGGACAGAAGAAGGCATTACATCCCCGGGAACTGGAGTTAGGGATGGTTGTTAGCTGCCCTGTGGGTGCTGGGATTCAAACCTGGGTCTTCTGCAAGAATAGCTAGTGCTCTTTACTGCTGAGCCATCTTTCCAGCCTCCTCAGTTGGTAGTTTTAATGAATTCAGAATATCAAATTTTATGTGGTGATTATGGCATTAAAAAATCCAGGTGTGTGGGAATGTCATGTATGAGCTACCTATGTCCAGCCTCTATGGGTCTGCATACGTACAAGGCAGAGGCTTTCATTTCTTTGCCAGTCTTTTGGCACTTTCAATATGACCATTTATAACTTCAAATGACTAAATCAGTGTTCTTTGTTTAATTTTTGGTCATTTGGTGATTTTTTTAAATTTATCTTTCAAAAGGCTTTTAAAAAAAAGATTTCTTTCCTTTACAAAGCTGCCCTTATTTTCCAACTTCTCCATGAGAGCTAACTGTGTCTTCTCACCATTCACATCTGTGCCTAAACAGCAGCCCTGATAGGCTGTGGGAAGCTGAAGGAGACCTCGTGTCTGTTCTGCAAGCCAAGCACCTACTAGGTTTAGTTCACAGAACTAAGTGACTAGCTAAGTGACTAAATAAATTAATCTAGAGCCTATAAGGAAGAATGAAGAGTTAGTTGGTAACTTCTAACCGTGAATACTGAGACTGTATTGGGCTGGGCAAAGTCACATAAAGTGACTAAGAACTACATGGAGGCACCTGGGTTTACACTTGTCACGCCACCACCCTGAGGTACCAACTTGAGAACCATCGTGACAGCAGGATGAGTCTTCCTCTTCCTAGAACCAAGTGGACAACTTTAACACAACAACGGTTTCTTGGAGCAGAATGGTGTTGACCTTGAGACCATTTTGAATGCTTTAAAATGGTGCACAGGGCTGGAGAGATGGCTCAGCAGTTAAGTTGTTCTTGCAGAAGACCCAGGTTCTAATCCCAACACCCACATGGAGACTAACAACTGTCAGTAACTCCAGTTCCAGGGGTTTCACAGACCTTCTTCTGCCCTCCCCTGGCATTGCATGACATGGGTGCACTTACATACAGGCATGCAATACACACATACACAACATTTAAAAAATAAAGCAAAAAAATTTAAATGGTGCATAAAATTTATAACGTGTTTTGAGTGTGACTAGAGTTACAACCCATCCATGTCCAGTGGCTGCCATTTTCATTTTTTGTGTAACTAGACACCATCCTCTTTTGTGCTTCATGGGTGGAACAGTAATGTAATGGCCTTCATACTTCATTATTGTGTACCTCCGAGTTTTTATTCATGTATGCGGGACGTGAGACACTGTGACTGCACACATCTCCCATCTCCTCTGGGCCCATGATGGTTATTTGTTCACAGCAGGACTGGAGAGGGTCCACAGCACTGTCACCCAGGCCTGCCATCCTTGCTGGGTCATACTGTCAGTGGCATTCTGCTCTGAGATCACTGTTTTACCCAAGCACAAAAGGTAACTGTATAAAAGGCAGTGTAAGAGAGAGCCCTGCCCAGAACCACAGCACAAGTCACAACAAGGGCCCTGAGAGAGCTGCCTGTGGCAGGAAGCATGCTTCCAGCCCCCACCTCACTCAGGTCAGCCTTCTGCGTGGAAGGAAAAATTCACACCCCGCAAGGAGGCCCTTGCTTCCTTCTGTTTAAACTCTCAGCCGGGACTGTTATTCTAAAGAAATCACACTGCCTTTCAAGGCCTTCCAGGTTTTGCTACTGCTTGGGAACTGCTGCGGGTTCTTCCCTCTGCAAACCCGCCTGGGGAAATAGGAAGGACAGAGGGCAGGGGGCAGAAACATTTGTACATTTCCAAGGCCGGCCCACCCCTTGTTTCCCTTCTCACCAGATGTGCAGACAGCTAAGGGTGGCAAACAGAATCCCCGCAGCGAAGGCTAAGGGGACGGCCAGGAACACGGTCAGGAACTTGTAGATCACGTACTTGCTGATTTCAAAGAGGGCATGGCTGCAGATCCACACTTTGTCAAAGGAGTGCGAAGTCACAGGCTCTGCAATCACATCCTCGAAGCCCAGCTGCGGAGAGCAGAAGTGGGGACCTGAGCTGTCACCCAGCCTGTCTCCCGGGCAACTAAAACTGCTCTAAGCAGGGGACCCAGGAAGAAGGGCTTGGCTAGCTTATCCCCAGCTTTCCTCGGGGCCACGGTGGGCGCATGGGATTGGGCTAAGCCTTCCTGGCTGCTTAGGGAGCCCGGTGGTGAGACCTCAGCAGGGTGTGGGTGGGACCCAGTAGTCCGGGTGGGGACCGAGTGGAGGTGGGGAGCTCGCGCCAGCCTTAGCCCCAGGTGACCACCGGCCCAGAAATTTACCTTGAGATGCGAGTTGAGCCGGTGCGGATCCCGGTCGTGGCCGGAGTCCACGCACTTCTCCGGGTCCGCGTAGTCGACGCCGCTGTGGTGGCTGTAGGCGTCGTCGTCCATGAAGAGCTGCACGTCGGCCTTTTCTGTCTCCAGCCCCATCGCGCCTGGCGCTGCTCAGTGGCTCCGGTCGGTCCCGGGCTGCGCGGCCTCCCTTTCCCGTGGCGCCCGGCCCCGCCCAGCCTCGCCCGCCTCGCCCGGCGCAGGAGGCGGCGGCCCCTTCCAGCTCCCGGTTCCCGCGCCTGGCCCGGGTGCGCAGAGCTCCGCCCCGCCCCGCCGCCCGGCCTGCGCGGTGGGAAGGCACCTTGCCCGCTGCCACCCGCGCTGTGATAGCTGGGAAGAGGGCAGATGAACCACCCCGCAGCCCTGGGAGCCGGGCCGAGCGGGCCTCCAGGGCCGGGAGGGCCTCCTGGGCCGCTTGACTGAGAGGCTCAGACGGGGATGTCTGCCTCCTCCTCCAGGCCTCGGTTTACCCAGTGGGCTTCGGTCCACCTGAGGCACCTGCTTCACGGAGCTGTCTTGTGAGGATCCCATATTAATTCATGCCAAGCTTTTACATGATCCCTAACTCAATGTAACCTTCCAGTCAACTGTTTTGTGAGTCCCGGGGCACTTGATTGGTGAGAGCCACCACAAGCTCTCCCGGCCTCCTGCTTATGGCAGAGTTGGATAGGTGAGACATCAGTTCCCTGTCCCATCCTCCTACCCCAAGGGGAGCTCTGCCTCGCCCAGCTCCACGCCCCACTAAACTGCAACTAACTCATCATTTTCTCTTGAGTCAGATTCTGTTGAAGGACTTCAGAAGTCGCTAAGATTCAGAAACTTTTGTAATGACCACAAAGCAGCAGCGTAAACGGAACCAGACATAAAACCCCACTGTGATATACGAATCAGCCTGCTGACCATTCTCTCAAGAACGTTCAGAAGGGAGGACTTTGCAGGTTCATAAATGATTCACAGCCAGGTGAATTTTGATGTGTGCCTGAGGGAACACAGTGAATATAGACTTTGGACTATGTTTGCAGCTTGCCCAGTGGCCAAGAGATAATACTGAAGAGTCAGCCTTGGCAAATGCAGTGGGTTAGAGCCTGATGCGTACATCAATTCCCCTACAGTAGCCGGATTTTAGTAATTCTTTGAAAACATAGAGACTGTTTCGGAAGAATAAGAAAGGTTACAAAACGTGGACAGGAGCTGAACAGGAAAAACGTTTTGAAGGCAAAATATATTTGTAATAAAGAAATAAAACGTTTGCCTACTGTGGGTGCGGGGCTGGGAGTGTTGAACCCCTGGCCCCTGGCCCCTCTTTTCCCTTGCCCAGCACTGTCACTCATTCCCCCTTTTGCTTAGACTTTCCCTTCCTAGTTTTATTTATGTTTGGTTAAATCCAAAATGATGATGTAGTCACTGTACTTACTGGCTTTCAATTCTTCCCTTTCCTCCATTCACCCAGCAGGCTGACTTTCTGAGAATTTGATCTATTCTAGATGTTACCCACAGGAGACAGAAATCCTTAGGGGTAGCCACAGAATTGATCACCACAGTATGGAAGAGAAAGTTTGCAATAATTAACATTTTGTGAAACTTAATTTTCTTCAAAACAGTAGCCCCAGATTTTAAGATATTTCATCCACAGAATATAGTCATGCCTGCAGGGGTAGGCTAGTCTAGTGAGTGGCTGCAAATCTGGCTACTCTTTCAAATATTTGTCTTTGGAGCACATTTCCAAGGGGTTATTAGGACAATTGAAAGAATCATCATAAATCATTATGGCATATTTTGGGCCTGAAGACAGGAGGCTGTTAAGAAGGTGAAATTAACAGAGCCTTTGTAGGACAGTTTAGATTACAGATTCATTTGTAAAATGATAGGGACATACACACACATATTTATATATATGATGTTTCTAAAGCCCAAGCTAAATAGAACCCATCTAGATTTGGTGTATGTCATATAGAATTTAAAAGAGGATGAGATGGGTCAGGGTATGGCTCTTATTTGGATGACATTTTGTCCATTTCATTATTTTAATATATCACTTTTTTTGGCAGAACTATAACAATTGTTTTGTTGGGGCTTGGAGAGATGGCTCAGCAGTAAAAGGCACTGGCTGCTCTTGCAGAGGATTCAGGTTCAGTTCCTAGCACCCACATGATGCCTAACGACTGTCCATAACTCCAGTTCCAGGGAATCCAACATCCCTTGTCAGTGTGTGAGCACTGCATGTCTATGGATGCAGTCTACATACACGAAGGCAATACACTAATGCATGTAAAATAAAAATAATAAGTAAAAATAGTTTTGCCATCCTATTAGCAAATTCTTAGATAATGGCAGCTACTGTCATCCTCGAGGGACTTAAAGCAGAGTGATTCGCACAGCAACTGGCCCTACCCATATTAACCTGATAGATTTTCTGAGAAAGGAAAGGGTGATACAGGTTGGAGCTAAATGGCTGAGTACTCACTAGTATGTCACAAATCACAGGATTGCCTTCCAACGAGCCCTTAAACAATTTCTCTATGTGCGGATGGGGAACCAAAAATCTCATGAGAAATCTGTGTTGGTGCCGTCATTTTCTGGCTGCTCTGAGATGCCATGGCTTTGGACCAGAGGGCTGAATTCTAGATGGTATATTGAGATATTTGAGGAACACAACTTGATAATACATTAGCATTTGTGAGAAGGATAATTTTGTTCCCTCATTTCCCCATCTCACTAAGAAAGAAGTTCTTTTTCTGGCTTACTGAAAGTTTGTGAATATTTATGAATAAAATCAATTTTTCACCTTCAGTTTTCTTCCCAAGTCACTAACTCTGTTAATCAGAATCTCCTTTTAAAACTGCATTCATAGGGGCTGGAGAGATGGCTCAGCAGTTAAGACTGCCAATTGCTCTTGCAGAGGACCCACGTTTGATTTCCAGCACCCACATGGCAGCTAAGAACTCTCCTTAAGCCGGGCGTGGTGGTGCACGCCTTTAATCCTAGCACTCTGGAGGCAGAGGCAGGTGGTTCTCTGAGAGTTCAAGGTCAGCCTGGTCTACAGAGTGAGTTCCAGGACAGCTGGGGCTACAGGGAGACCCTGTCTCAAAAAGAAAAAGGAAAAGAAAAAAACAAACTGCATTTATATAAATTGGTTATTAATGGAAATATTTTCTTGATACTTAAAGCACTTGAGTTAGACAGGGTTGCTCAAGCTCCATGCTTCGGGCATCTTAAGCCAGATCACTCTGTGCTGTGAGGGCTTGTCCCAGGAACTGTGGGATGTTTAGCAACATTCCTGGCTTCTGCCCCACTAGATGCCAATAATACTGTCCAGTTGTGGCAACCACGAATGTTTCCAGACATTGCCAAATGTCCCCTGAGGACCCAAATCACCTTTTCTCTCCTTCCCTGAGCTAATAACCACTGAATTAGACACTATTGAAGTAGCACCATGTGAATGGGAAAAAATTAAGGTGTGGCTCCATTTATAAGCCCACACTTAAAACAAAGCTTGTGATTGTGCTAATAGTTTATCAGAAACTCCAGTTCTTTTAAAAGTTAAGCTTAAGGATATTTGTCTACTCTTTAATATTTTCAAAAGAATCCATTATCGAAATTTCAACACACACTGGTGTTAGTTAAGGGGGATGTAGATCCATCAATAGACCCCAAAGAAGCAATTTCCAAGCCCAGTCTATTTTTGCTGTACCTCCTTCACTTTTCTTCACAAAGGTATGCCTTATTTAAATGATTTTATCTAGAAAACCACAAGTTTGGGGGTGTTTTGCTCTTTTATGTTCCATCTTAAGGCCATGTGAAATTCAGACAAACTGAACAGATTGCACCAACTGAATAACTTTCCCAAGTATTAGGTGACTGTAGCTGAGGAATCCATGCACTTGTTAGAGGAATAGCCAGGCAGCTGCTAACCAGGTCTTTACTATCACAAGGACAAAGCTTAAGAAATGTGGAGATATCTGTTGCCTTTTGTATAAGCCACTCTTTCCATGGCATAGTGAATTTTGCATAAATAATTGCTTCAATAGGTGTTTCCTACTCCTTTTAATTTTAAATCACATCTTTCTATCGCCTCATTTAAAGCTTCCCTTCCAACCATCCTCCTTCTGCTGACAATGTACAGAACCAGAGATCCTCCCCTATGCCTGATATTTAAAGGATCAGATTTTTACAAGTCTTCCATTAAAGTTATTCAGTTATAAAATTTGTGAAGTGGTGTCAGATACTTGTTCAGTGTTCGAATGAAGGTTTCTCCTTTTTTCCCCCCTTACGTGCCATTTGTCTTTTTATCCCTGTTCTGTGTAAAATAAGTCTTGCACCAGTGATCCAGGCATTCTGGTTTAATCTTAAGGCACAGTAGCTTGTTTGTAATTGGTGCCAGTTTAATCTTCTGGCTGTTTCAAATCCTACTTCCCCTGCCCAAAACTTTCTCTTTATAGGAAAGAATTTGCAGGATTACCTTGGATGTAGAAAAGCCTGGCTCAGAAACAATGGGGGAAATAGGTGCACTCCCAAGAAGTCTGTATTCACAACTAGTAGTGATGGAAGAGGTGATTCCATTCTCATTCAGAGGAATGTAAGATAATTAATTTTAACTTCATTCTATCCTGTAAAGGATAGAATGAAGTTAAAATAAATTTATAATAAAGTTAAAAAAATTATTCTATCTATAAGTAAAGGAGGTTTCTGTTTAATATTCTAAGTATCTCATTGATTTCTTGACTCTGAGTATAAGAAAAATAATGTGTATAGGACTTCGATATTTTATCTTCTAGGAACATGAACTAGAAACTCATTAACTTTTGGTGAGCACCAAATTTAAGTGAAACTGTCAAGGAGTAAAGCTTCCTCTGTATTCAGACTGGTCATGGTTTTTGCAAAGCTGTCTTCCCAATACCAGCATCAGATCAAGAATTTGTTTTTTTTATATTTGAGATTTAAAAATATATATGTTACAGTTATTCATTTTGTGTGTGCATATGTTTATGTGTTGTGTGAATGTATGTTTATGTGTTGTAAGTGTGAATGTGTGTATACCTTAGCACATGTGTGGAGGTCACAGAAAAACTTGAGTGAGCTTGCTCTCTCCTACTATGTCCTGGGATCAAAACAGATTGTCAGGCTTGGAGACAAATGCTTTAACCCACTGAATCATCTTATTAGCCCTTGATTTGGGATTTTTATTTTGGTCAAAAATTTATTATAACTCAGGTTGTATTGTGCAATACACTTTTTTATTTGAGTGTGTGTGTGTGTGTTGTACACGTGTATATGCGTGTGTGTGCAGGTGCAGTTTCCCCTGCATGAATGTGTGGAGGTCAGAGGTTGCAGCCGGTGTCTTCTCTTCCTCTATTGCTGTTCACCTCTTTTTTTTTTTTTTTTTTGATTAAGAGTTTCAGTGAACCTGGAACCTGCCCTTTTGCTTCTGAGATCTACTTGTTCCTGTCTCCCTAGCACTGAGGCTCCAAAAGCATGCCAGGGTGTCTAGATTTGACACGAGTGCTAGGATCTAAATTGTATTGGTTTTTTCTTGTTGCTGTGATCAAGGATGTGACAAGAACAAGGAAGAGGGTTTGTTTTGTCTGGCTGTTCTGGGGCCCAGTCTATCATGGCGGGGGGGTCATGGTGGTTGAAGGAGGTTAGGCAGCTGGTCACATTGGATCCACAGCCAAGAAGCAGAGAGGGATGGAAGCTGGGGCTCAGCTCCTGTTCTTTTTATTCGGTCGGGTTCTCCAGGCAGGGAATGCTGCTACCAGTTAAGGTGCATGTTTCTACCTCAATTGGCCTAATCTAGAGAACCTCCCACAGGCATGCCCAGGGGCTTGTTTCCTCTGGGTGCTCTAATCCCGAGGTTGGACACTAGATGCCGTCACACACATGAGACCATCTCCTCAGTCCCTAATTTTTCATTTTACAGTTATTATTCCATTTTCATTTAGAGTTAATGTCATTTTATAAGATAACATGTCTAATCTATATTAGCAAGACAGGATAAGACAGGCCCACCCTACCCAAAATTTAAAGAGTGGGAAAGAGAAAAGAAAAATTTCTTGTAAGCTTTAAACTTATTGCATATTTTGAACAGAAAAATAAGGACAAAAGTACAGAATGTTCCCACCTGGGTCTTGTAAATTACCATTTCAGTGTCTGTTAGTGACCTTCCATGCTTGAGAGTCATTTGCTAGTGAGGAGCCAAGGAACCAACTTAAAAATTTTTTTTTAATTTTTTTATTTTTTATTAATTATTTATTTCTGTAGTTGTATGAATGTACTGTCTGCATGCAAGTTCTGTCGCCCGTGTCGTGCAACGCGCGGAGGTCAGAAGAGGGTCTCAGATTCCCCTGGAACTAGAGTTCTCCTGGAATTGGAAGCTGGTCATAGAGGTCTATGGCTCACTATGTGGGGGCTGGGATCGAACACAGTCCTCTGTAAGAGCGGTTGGTGCTCTGCTAGGCCATCTCTCCAGCCCCGGGAATCCAACTTTATAGCAGATGCAGGTCTGGGATACTGCCAAGAGGCTGGGCAGAAGAATTTTTAGATTAGCTTTTCCTATCAATAAATATCTGGGAAGAATTTTGTTCCCACATTTATTTTTTAAAAAAGAAGTCTGTCCATTTCTGTTCCATAGTGACACAAAACTCTAGCACTGATTTCTTTAGCACATTAAGGCATAAACAATAGGAAATGTAGGTATCTCTATGTACTCTTTGTGGGCTCTGGAAGCCTAGGATTTCTGATATAGAATTGCCCGTGGGTTAGATATAAAGGTACATGAAAATGAAATTGTCCATTCAAATATATTATAAACATAACTACTGACAGTCTATGTGCATGAATAAGGTGAAGCTTCTCTAATCAGGAAAGGTATAAACATTGCATCTCAAAAGCAATTTTAGTAGATGTTCATATATTCTTTAAAAAGGGGAAAGAGAATGGAATTCTTTAGAGAATTCACATTTCTACTCCAAGAAAAACAACAAATTTCTCTCTGAAATATAAATTCATTTTTATAAAACCTGTTTATGTTGCTACTTCACTTTTGGCAAACGTGAACATTTTTTCAAGTAAAATTGTCTTTTAATAATAACGAATGAACATAAAATTCTGATTTGTCACTTATTATCAGTCTCCATTCATGTAGTTACACATTTCAATAAAAAGCATGCCTTTCCTTTTAAAAATTATTGTGGTCCTTGAAAGCTCTTGGATAAACAAGTCACTGGAAATAAACTTAGATAGTAAAACAACTGTGGTCCTGAAAAACTGCATACTACTTTATTTGGAAGTAGTAGAATTTGCAGAATGTGGCTGTAAAGGGCACAGTACTCAAATGACTTGTTTCTGAAGACTTTTACTATGAAAGAGAAGTATTTTCTGAAGGAGTAGAACACAAATAGCTAAATGTTTGGAACAAAAATAGAGTTATTATTTTATCATTTTGGAAAAGCTGTTTCCATTTTGCCACATTTGTATTGCAATTCTTTGTCATTTGGAAAACAGCGTAACAGAAGACATGAAAAACAAATGACTGTTAAATTTAAATTATTTATAGCTGTAGGGTACTAATGTTCATTAGAATCGGGCTATTTTTTAGTAAAAGAATAAAATGCAGTAAGTGGCCTTTTATGGTGTTAAGTCTAATTAAGAAGCCCGTACTTCTGCAACAGATTTTTATCTTCCCAGTAATTTCCTGTTAGTTTATTTCCAGGGAGGGAAAGTGTTGCATGACAGAAATAGTTCCCTTTTCTTTTTTCCTTCTCTTCTGTCCCCCTTCCTTCTGACTTTCTCATTCCGTTCCAAAGTACTACTTTCCAGTCTTAGTCTTACCCATTCTCAATATCCCAGCCTTGGGAAGAACTTAGAAGTTCTAGGCCAATGACTTTCTTATTCATTTTCCTTTCTTTATGGGCTCTGTTGGAATAGTTCAGCAGTGAGAAGCTGGTTTTAAATTTTTTAAATTTTATTTATTTCTGTATGTGTATGAATGTACTGTCTGCATGTAGGTCTGTGCACCTGTGTCATGCAATGCCATGGAGGTCAGAAGAGGGTGTTGGATTCCCCTGGAACTGGAGTTCTCTTGGAATTGGAGTTACAGATGGTTCTCAGCTGCCATGTGGGTGCTGGGGATGGAACCCAGGTCCTCTGTAAGAGCAGTCGGTGCTCTTAACTGCTAGGCCATCTCTCCAGCCCGAGAAGCTGTTTTATAAAGCATTCTAAGTTCAATTTTTTAAAAAAAATTTTCATTATTTTATGCTAGAATCTATGTGAAAATATATCTATCATTTATCTATCATATATTTATCTTAATTCTACCTTTACTTTTAAAAGCAAATAAATATTAAAGGGCAGCCCTTGAATTCTTCAAAGCTGTCCTCACGGAATGTTTTTCTAGCTAAGCAGCTCCATTTCTTTCAATTGTTTTTGCTTGTAGGATGCTTTCCAACCTTGTAACCTCTTTTTCTTTGAATCTATTCCAATATCTCAAGAATCAGATACAAAGTGTAATACTTGGTCTGAGGTCTGAGCAGTTTAGGGTGAAATATTAATACTATATAATCTTTGTACTGATTATTTTTAGTGCTGATTCAAATTTATCTCATCAGAACTGGAACTCTCCAAGTTTCCTTTCCTTTGGTTATGTAATTACTGCCAAGATGACATAGTAGCTGATGTCTATCTCAAGGAGGTGACTGTACCCTTCTTGTTAAGTTTATTAGCCTCTGAGTTGTTTTCTTATGTGTGATGCTATTTTATCTGTATCATTTTTCTGTCCTTTCCTGTTGATTTCTTTGATGGTACTTTTATCTATAGTTACTAATAAAAGGCTGTATGAGACAGGGTTAAGAAAAAGAGTTAGCAAACACTCCAATTCGATGGCAAGACATACCAGCCATATGCTGACGGTTTTTCAATTGGTAGTTCTACTTTTGTCTATTTCCAAGCTTCAAAGAAATATCTCAGTGATAGATAATATCTCAAATTTTATGTGTCCAAAACTTAGCTGTTAATTTCTGTCCCCAAACCAAATTCTGTAGTCATTCTGATCATACAGCTGGTCAAACTCTAAAATTAGACATGACCTTTAATCTCCACAAATTTCTCCCTCCTCCCTAACCCACAGGGCTTGAATCCCACGTCCCTGAATCAATGTTTTCACCTTTTTCCATTTTCACTTCCTCTCCCTGGTTTAGGTTCGGCTGTCACTGGAGTACCCTCACAGCTACCTGTGTGCTTCCGCACAGTGCTTTCTTCACTCGACATCCAGTGGACTACTAGGCATATAATAGGTACATATAAAAGTGATCAGGTAAAAAATGTACAGCTCAGTGAATTATCACAGGCAAAACAGTCTGTTCAAATGAAGACACAGATCATTACCAAGCCCCAGAAACCTGCCACTTACTCAACTTTGTCATCCTCCCTCCTTCCCCAAGGTAACCATGATACTAAACTTTTATATAATACATTATATTTTAAGACATAAATTTATAGACACAAAGTCTGTCACACGTGGTACCTTCCATTTTTGTCTAATTCATTTAGGTAAATGTGGTGGTAAAGTTTGCCTGTGCTATATATAGGAGTGGTCCTTTCATTCCCGTGCCATCTAATTTCATATGAATGAATTGTAATTTTATCCATGCTAATGTTGATGGAGTATGAGTAGCTTCCAGGTTGGGGCTATGGTGTATACTACTGTGTGAATGTTCCTGTGCTGCAGATAAATGGACATTTCTTTGGGGTTTATAGTTGAGGAGATTTGGATTAAACGGTAAATACTTGCTCAAATTAGAGATTATTCCAATTTTATAAAGTGACTATAATATTTACATTTTCACCCACATTGAAAGGAACTATGTGTACATGAAGTTTTGATTTTTTTTTGTCTTTTTGAGGCAGGGTCTCCCTGTAGCCCCAGCTGTCCTGGAACTCACTCTGTAGACCAGGCTGGCCTTGAACTCACAAAGATCCGCCTGCCTCTGCCTCCCAAGGGCTAGGATTAAAGACGTGCACCACCATGCCCGGTGAAGTTTTGATTTTTGAAGTCTATAATTTGAAAAAATATATTAGGTAGTTTGGGGCTGGAGAAATGGATCAGTGGCCCAGAGCATCAACTGCTGGGTTCGATTCCCAGCACCCACATGGAGGCTAAGAACCGTCTATAAGCCAGGCGTGATGGAGCACACCTTTAATCCTAGCACTCAGGAGGCAGAGGCAGGCAGATCCTCTGTGAGTTCAAGGCCAGCCTGGTCTACAGAGTGAGTTCCAGGCCAGCTGGAGCTATAGGGAGACCCTGTCTCAAAAAAAATTAGGAAGTTCAACAAGAAAAGAAGAA
Source organism: Rhizomys pruinosus (assembly GCA_009823505.1). Taxonomy (NCBI): domain Eukaryota; kingdom Metazoa; phylum Chordata; class Mammalia; order Rodentia; family Spalacidae; genus Rhizomys; species Rhizomys pruinosus. The sequence goes on along the minus strand of VZQC01010470.1, from coordinate 39,197 downwards.
ATTAAGGTTGTCATGTCTAGAGTCAAAAGTGACAAAGCACGTTATTCTTTTGAACTCATGCAGTAGATGAAAAGTGGGATTGTAAGGCCAACTGACAGATTGCTTGCTGGCAGACACTCGTAGGAAAACACAAGGACCAAAATAATCAACCCAATTGTGTTCTTTTGAAGAATGGAAAATAGATTCTCATTCCACTTCCCTCCCCGGAAGAGACAATATAAACTGTTAGTAAGGCCATCTTACTTTACAAAATGCTGTTTAACCTACCTTGTTAAGAGCCAGTGGATTTGGTATTTGAGTGTCCTAACATACACTCTTTTGTAATTATTCATCTATATTTTGTTTTTCTTGCTTTTCCCATCTCTTCATTCTAATTACTCACCTTGTCATTTGCAGAGATGGATATTCCTTTTTAGTTTATCTACACGAAACCTGAAAACAAAAATGCATATCACATTTACAGATCTCCAGTTCTGATGTGTTGTGGAGGTGATGTACATGTCAAATCCCAGGTCATTCTTGTTAACCTTTATCCTGTCGATTCAGTGTCATCCCCTCAGATCCAAACTGAAACATTTTGAACATGAAATGTTCTTGGTAACGACATCAGACAAGCAGGCCTCAAAAAGACAGTGCTGGGAAAGCTCAGATCACTGCTGCCCTGCCTGCATAACAGTCTACATCTCCCCCTACCTCCAGGGATGAGAGATGCTGGACCCTCTAATTTGTGTGTCTTAGGGATGAAGTTGTTCAGGAAATCAAAGAAAAAAAAAAAAAAAAGAAAAGAAATCTCTTCCCAATTACAGTATAGGAGAAAGAAAACCAAGGATGAGTTGTATCATTTTGAGCATTGGCCAACCTTTCTCATCCTTGGCTTCTTCATTGTTAAAGGGCAACGATATCAAATGAAACAAAGTGCCTAAGACTATGTTTACCAAGTATGAACTTCCAGCAATGGTGACAGCATGCAGAAGACTCATGTAAACTTGATCAGACAAAACCCCAGGCTAGAGCTGCGAAAATGGGCGGAGCCCCAACCTTAGCTGTGGAACTGCTGGCAGCTGACCACTGCTGGCTGAGGAAGAGCTGGTCTACTTTAAGGGAATGATGGCAAATAGGTCAACCAGGTTCCAGTGGATGTACTCATACTGAGGGACATCTGGGGACACAAGCTTGACTCCGTAGGCCTCATATATGACATAATACATGAAATTCAGTGGGTGGGCTATGGGGGAATGCAGATATGGGAGGGAGTCTAAATAGGATTAAGGTATATGAAAAATATGCAACAAAATTTAGTATTGTACAAGATGAATGCTTGCAGAGAAGATGGTAACTGAAAAAGATGTAGTTTTTCCCATCTAACTTGTTAGTTTCTAAATTATACATATCATTTGTTTTTCCCTAAGTAATTTTGCATTTGTTCTTTTTTTTTTGGTCTTTTTGAGACAGGGTCTCTCTGTAGCCCCAGCTGTCCTGGAACTCACTCACCAGGCTGGCCTTGAACTCACAAAGATCAGCCTGCCTCTGCCTCTCAAGTGCTAGTGCATTTGTTCTTATGAGCTATCCAGTGAATAAGACAGTTGTCATTATACTCACACATAGAACTGAGGCTTTGAAGGATTTGTAAATTTGACAAAGTCTCTGTGGTTATTAAATGTTAGGTCCCCGTGTAAGCTAAATCTCTCAACTTGGCTCAGAGCCCATCCAGTAAGGTATCACATGTATATGAAAGGAAACTTCTCATAAAATGTTTGAGGTATGTTTTATTCTGTGATATGCTACATTTTAGTTTTGACACAAATGAGGTGTTGACTCTAGTTCTGGAATTAGCCCAAGAATAAAATCACAAGCCTTTTGTTATCTGCATGTGAATTGTTTATTCTCAAACACTGACCTATGGTTGCCTTTCTCTGACTATTAGAAATCTCTCTGATAATTTTGTTTCAATCCTTTGTAGGGAGAATAAGAAGTCATGATAGTTTATCTAAATTATAATTAATTTCAAACTGTGGTTAAAACACATTTCAAAGGCAAATACAAAGTAAACTGTGTTCCAGCTGTTGCTTAGGATTATTTTCTAGTGAACTTTTTGATTAATAACATGAGGAAATTGGAATTAATAATAAAATAAAGAGACCTGGAGTTTAATTGTCAGGACTTTGTTGCTCTTCAACAACAAAGGGAAGGGAAGGGAAGGGAAGGAGGTAGACAATGTTCCAACTCAGTGGGAGGGGCACATGCCTTTCCTCGGGGAGTGGGCTGACCTGGAGCCCTGGCCAGGGAGCTAGTGAGCCACATGGTTGCAGGTTCTTCCTGAATGGCTCTGAACTGCTCCAGAAAAACCAGAACTGAAAGAGTCAACAGAAGTATATATAACTCGCATGGTTTAGAAGAGTGTGGGCTTGGCGTTGGAGAGATGGCTCGGTAGTTAAGAGCACTGACTACTCTTGCAGAGGACCCAGGTTCATTTGCCAGCACTCATATACTGGCTGACAACAGTCTGTAACTCACGTTCCAGAGGCATGACACCTTCTTATGGCCATTGAGGGTATTCTACACACATGATGCAATTATTTACATGCAAACACTCATACTTTCAAATAAATAAAAATATTTAAAAATTACAAAAGAGTACCACAAGGCTGGAGAGATGGCTCAGAAGTTAAAGCACTGGCTGTTCTTGCAGAAGGCCAGGGTTCTATTCTCAGCACCCACATTGCAGCTGACAACCATCCTTAACTCCAGTTTCAGGGAAATCTGACACTCTTCTGACCTCCGTGGGCATTGCACAACATGGTACAAGCAATAACTCATATACATAAAATAAAAATAAAAATAATTAGTAAAATATTTTTAAAAACATTGCTAGAAGAATGGGCTAAATGAAGCTTGGAATCTATTTGGAAAATAATAGACATATTTTAGATGTTTTTTATCTTTTATTTTATTTATTATTGTTTTCCAAAAAACATTCCATTTCTTTATTGAACATCTTTTTTGTTTTCTTATTATTCTTATTTTTTGTTGAATTTTTGTGTATTTCATATGTAGCATCTCAATCACTCAGTCTTAATTGCCTTTATAACCCTTTCTCCATTGTTGCCCCCCCACAGACCCCTCCCCCTAGAGTTCCCACATTCTGTCATTTGTGTTAGGGCCTGCTGCGCCAAATTAATCTCCCCTGCCACTCCCCAGTGCCAGTTCATCCTCTGAGCTCTCACACTTAAGTCTCACCACTTGGGTTAATTATGAATCTATGCATCAACCTATACCCATTGCAGAAAGTAGGTTCTCTGACCAAGGTTGAAAGCAGCACAGATATGTGGGTATAAACATACATATTCAGAAGGCAGCTTGACAACATGACCCTTTAGCAAAACAACAATAACAGGATCCCGCCTAGGGCCTGTAAACTCCTGAGCCGTAGACTTTTGATCAGGTTTCTAATACCAGGCATGTACTCCTTCCCATAGCATAACTTTCAAATTCAATCAGAAAGTGGTTGGTTACCTCCCATAACAGTCATATAATTATTCTGGGCACATCTTAGCTGGCTAAGTGCTGAAGTGTCCGGTGCTGGGTAGGATTATTGATGTCACTTCATCTTCCAGCACTGTGAGAGTTAGTCAGCAGGCAGGAACTTTCCTGGTCAGCTTCAGATTGCTTTCTCTGTGTCCTCCAACCAAAACGTGTGATGTTTTCAGCTGTAGGTCCTTAACATCTGAAGGGTTTTACATCCTACTACAGAGATGCTTGCACATCCATGTTCAGTGCTGCTTTAGTCGTGATGGTTAGTAAATGAAATCTTCCTAGAAACTCATCAACTGATAAATGCATGTGTAAAATGTGGTAGATGGGACTTTACAACAGAATTTTATTCAGCTTTAAAGAAAACTGAAGCCATGAAATTTGTAGGTAAATGGACGAAATTGGAAAAAGCATACCCAGTAAGGTCACTCTGGCTCATAAATACAAACGCTGCGTATTCTTTCTCATTTGTGGATCTTAGCTTTGAATCTTCGGTTTTGTGTGTTTGACTTGGAGTACATGTGGGAAAGGGGCCAATGTGGGGAGCACATATTAAGGTTGAAGGAATAGTATAATTAATAAATAAAACAAAAGTAGAGGAGGGGAATTCTGGGCGTGGAAATGTTCAAGCAGAGAGAGGGCAGGGGATAGGGGAGAAGAGGGATGAAGGAAGGATTAACCAAAATGAAGAGCATGTATGAAAAAGCCATATGGAACCTTATTATCTTGTGACCCAGTTAAAAACTGTAATAGGCAGGGATAGTAGAGCACATGCAATATGAAAGAAGAGGGGAGGAATATTGACGGTTAAGGGTCTAAGTGGGGATAAGGACAGGGGAGGGGGCCATTTGGGGAAAGAGGATGCATTTACTAACAATAAAGATGTATGAAAAAAGCATTATGGAAATCTACTACTCTGTAAGCTAGATATAAAATATAATAAACAGTGCTGGGCAAGGTGGTGCATGCCTTTAATCCCAGCACTCAGGAGGCAGAGGCAGGTGGATCTCTATGAGTTCAAGGCCAGCCTGGTCTACATAGTGAGCTCCATGCCAGCTCAGGGCCAGGCATGGGCTACTTCCTATAAACTTACAGGGAGGTCCCAGAAGTTGCTAAAACAACACAGGATTTTCATCATTTCTTAACACTTTTTTACTTAATATATTTTTAAAATCTTAAATCTATTTTCATGTTGAAAGAAAAACCCAGGTATGTCTCAGTTGTGGGAAAGTAAAATTTTAGAAAACTGGCTATTTAAACAGTTGGTATAGGTACGGCAAATGGTTGATGTGGCAGCTAAGAAGCAAAACTTTAACTGTGGATTGAATTTTCATCTTTTCAAGCCAAATATGGTCAGCTTTTAACTCTTAACAATGTCCATCCTTATATAGGCTTCTGTTTATAGCTTGACTTGAATTTATCATTTCCATAAGTTGCTTCATCATGGGACAGAGTGGAATTTTCTTTGCTCTTTATAAGTTCTGTGTCATAACACTTGTCCAACCTCCTCTGGGACCCAGAATCATGATTAGTTTGGCAAATAGAAGGGTTCCTTGGTAATATGGAGAAAGGGACAGGGAATTTGCATTCTGGAAAGAAATGGGTGAGAAGTGCAAGGAGAGCTGTTTTCCAGGGGAACACAAATGACAGCGAAGACATCCTCAGCTACAGGCTTTGAATCAGGTGGCAGGCCTGTAACTGGGACCCTGAAGCCTTGTGGCAGTATACAGCTGGTGAAGCCAAGATTTAAACTTCTTCCACCCTCTGATCTCCTGCATGTGCCTCCAACTAGCCAAACCCAGAGAGAGGACAAAGGCGTGGTCACCCTAGGTTAATCCTTAAGGCCAGGCATTCAGTGGCCAGAGGGAGGAAGATGGTGAATAGAGTTCACCAGCCGCAGAATGGCCATCACATGAGGACAGCAATACACTAGAACTTTAAGGAGTCACTGTAGGAGAAGGTTGTCCTGTAATTGAATTCTTCTTACAGTTTAAAAGGGACTGAAAACAATCAAGAAGTGGGTATTTGTGTCTCTCTCAAATCAAAATATCAAAAGTCCTTTGGCTGGAGAGATGGCTCAGTGATTAAGAACACTGACTGCTCTTGCAGAGGACCCAGGTTCAATCCCAGCATCCACATGGTGTCTGTAACTCCAGTTCCAGGGAAATCCGACTCCCTTTTATGACCTTAATGGGCATTGCATGACATGGGTGCACTTACAAACATGCAGGCAATGCAGCCATATACATAAAATAAAAATATAATAAAAAAATTTAAAAAATCAAAGTTCCAAACGTGAATGTAGTGCTGTTAGAAGATGGGACTTTGGAACAGCAACTGAGTTTGGGTGAAGTCCTGAGGGTAAAAACCCATAAAAGGTTTACAGACCCTAAAGGAAGACGAGGAAACAGCAGAGCCTTCTCCGTGCCATGCGGAGGTGCAGGGAGGAGGCGGCAAAGGCTAACAAATGGAATCGATGTACTTACTAGACACTCGTGGGAAAACTGATGTTGCAGGACTGGAGAAGACTGCAGGAGAGAAGACTCGGCAGTTAAGACACTTACTGCTCTTGCAGAGGACCGGGGTTTGGTTTCTAGCACCCATATGGTGGTTAACAACTGTCCTCAACCCTATGTCCAGGGAATCGGATGCCATTTTGTGGCCTCCTCAGACATTGTCTACATGGGTGCACTTACATGGGGGCAAACATTTATACACATAAAAAAATGAAAGAAATTAAACAAAAGAAAGTTGATACCACAACTCTCCGGCAATAAGAATTTGGAGTTCAAACCATGCTAATGATGGACCTTGTGGCCTGAGCAGAACTGGGAGGTAGGCTGATTACTGACCTGGAGGTGTACTGGATTGGGTCCTCATGAAACAACATTGTCTTTGTTCTAGACACCAGATGTATGAGACTTTTATTGGGGGAAAACCAGTAAGAAAAGAAGGAAAGAATGGTGGGAGGTGGTGGGGAGAACCGAAAAGCCACGCTACGATGGGGGGTTATGTGGGGAGAAGAATTAGCTAGGAGGAGTCTCAGACAGTAGCACAGCTGTAAGAAAATTTGGGCTGGCCTGAGATCTCCACTGTGCTCGGTCACTGACTGGCATGGCCACACCAAAGGTGGATCAGTAGGAATAGCTGAGGGACTACAGAAGAGCGCCTAGAACCACTCACCCTTAGGTTCACAGCTGAAGGAGATGTAAATGGTGCATTCCCATGGATGCTTCAGCCAGCTTTTGTATAGATGGGCTTGGAAGCAGTATGATAACTTGTTCAATGAGATGACACAAACAGGCTGTAAGCTAGCCAGCTGGTCATGAGAAGTGGGAGCGAAGAACAGTGCACTATGAGGAATGGTGATCTGGGGTTGCATTAGGGAGGGGGTTGAAATAAGTGAAAGGGGAAGGGGCTGGAGGAGATTTTCACGTGCTCTACCCCCAAGTAAAGCTAACCAAACAAAGGAGTGTGGGGGAAATAATGGATTTAAGTCGTCGGGTGTATTTTTTAATGTGACAAAATAATTGTGCACTTAAAAATGCTTCAGTGTGCTGTATTAGACTCCAGAGAATGCACTGTGTTAGAATCTGGAGAAAAAGCATCAAAGAGAATTAGAAGGAGAAAGATCACAAATCCATACTAGTGATTTGACAGAGTGCTAAGTAAAATCTTAGTGATGAAAAATCTTGCATTTCTTAGTAAAGACATTGAAAGGACTATTTGTCATTATATTTCCGGAACATTAGTTTTCGCACCTGCCACAAACAAAGGATTCTCTTAAAAATTGTCTGAAGTGGCAAATTTAATCACATGCTTCTGCTTTGGGGTGGTGTGTGTGTGTGTGTGTGTGTGTGTGTGTGTGTGTGTGGTGTCCTGTGGTGATATGTGTGTTTGCGCTGTGTGCTTCACACTTCATGTGGGGCCAGAGGCTGGCCAGGGGGTATGTTCCCTATGATCACTCCTCCCCCGCTTGGAGTTTTTGAGACAAAAAGCCCCAGCTAGCTTGGACCTAGCCATGTAGACGAGCCTGACCTCAGACCTCAGACGCAGAGACCACCTCTTGGTGTCTCCCCAATGATGAGATTAAAGGTGTGTGCTGCCTGTGTCCAGCCCTTTCCCCCTTACTGAACTTGGAGCTGCCTGTTTGGGCTGGACTGACAGGACAGGTGTAGGCAGCTGCCTGTCTCCATTCTTCCAGCACCACAGGTCCAGAAGGGCTATGAGAGCCAGGCATTTTTTTTTTTTTTAATTTTATTTTTTTTTTTTTTTAAATTTTTATTTATTTCTGTATGTGTATGAATGTACTGTCTGCATGCAGGTTGTGCACCCGTTGTTGTGCAATAAATGCGCGGAGGTCAGAAGAGGGCGTCAGATTCCCCTGGAACTGGAGTTCTCCTGGAATTGGAGTTTCGGACAGCTTTGTTGGCCGCCATGTGGGGTGCTGGGGAACGACCCGGTGGGTCCTCTGTAAAGAGCAGTTGGGCTCTTAATAAACGCTAGGCAATCCATCTCTCAGCCGGAGCCAGGCTTTAGTTATGTCAGTGCCAGGGACTTGAACTCAGTTGCTCATGTTTGGGGTGCAAGCACTTTACCAACATAGTCATCTCGCTAGTTCTGTCACATACTTTTTTTAAAATCTTTTTTTTTTTTTTTGTTTGCTTTATTTTCTTATGGGAGAGGGGGGGGGGAGGGAAGAGGAAAAAAAGAAGGGGGAGGGGGGGGGGGAAAGAGGGGGGGAAAAAAAAAAAAAAAAAAAGGCCAAAAAACAAAAAAAAAGAAAAAAACAAAAGGGGGTGCATAGAGGAAAAAACGAAAACGACGGGGTACGAAGCGGGGCAACTGGGTTGTGGGGAGAAGAAAAGGAAAAAGGGGGGGGAAGTTTAGGGAAGATCAAGGGGAAGACGGACAGGGTCTAGAAAGATAACACTAAATAGGGGGAAGAAAGATTGTAAAAAAGTGCACGAGGAGGGAGGAGGAAGAAAAAGGAATGGGGGAGGGGGAGGGGGAAAGGGGGGGGGGGGGTTTGGGTGGTGTGGGGGGGGGGAAAGGAAGAAAAAAAGGGGAAGAGAAGGCGGAGGAAGTCAAGGAGGATGCGAGGGAAAACACGGTGGGGCGGCGCAAGGAGAGGAAGAAGAAAGGTGATGGGTAACAGATGGAGGAGAACAAAGGGACGGAAGAAGGCACGGGACGCTCGGAAGTAGTTACAGCCGGACTCACCTGAGACGTAAAGTTAGGCGAGGAGCCACCAACACGCTCAAAGATCGAACAAGGGGGCAATGCCATGTCACACCACTAAGGTCAGGCTTCGTCAGTAAAGCCACTAGAAATAGAAAAGTTGTGTGCTAAGAAGTACACACAGATAACCGAGTAAGAAGAGGGCGACGAGCAACAAGACAAAACGCTCGATCGTGCAGAAAATGGGGATAGTGGGGAGGGTCCGACGAAGCAAGAGGGTGTACGAATCACGAGAGGAAAAGATGACCGAGAATAAAGCGTGGGGGCCGTACGCACGTTGGGTAAGAGACGACATCGAGACAGGTTGTCGCTAGGACATGCCCGAGAGGAGGGAAAGAGAGGGACCGCGCTAACATTGGGGGGGAAACAACTAACTAGCATAGGACACAATCAAACATACAGCCCTGCACAACCAAAGTCAGGGCGGGCGTGTACTCCTAACACGTACCCACCCTCAGAAAGCAACAACATGCGAAACCGTGACCGCACGGCGACAAACCCACAACCAAATAAACGAACCAACCACAAATAAACCAAGACTGCACCACCTTATTGTAGGCCGAGCAGGCAGTGTGGGCTGGTTGCACATGTCGCCGCAAGAGGAGGCAGCATTGGGACACGATTTCCAACTTCCGGGGTCTGTCCCTTGGGGACGCGTGTGAGGACCAGGTGAAAGGGGAAGGGATGAGGGGCATTGTGGAAAAAAATGGGGCGCACAAAAAAAACAAAGGGGGGAAAAAAAAGACGGGGANAAATCCAACTTAAAAAATTTTTTTTAAATTTTTTATTAATTTTATATTTCTGTATGTGTACGAAATGTACTGTCTGCATGCAGGTTTGTAGGTTTGTGCACTCATGTGGTGCAATGTCTTTGGAGGCAGAAGAGGGTCTCAGATTCCACCTGGAACTGGAGTTCTCTGAATTGGAGCTTCAGACGTTCTCAGCCACCATGCGGCTGCTGGGAACCAAACCTAAATCCCATACAAGAGCAACCAGTACTCCTAACTGCTAAGCCATCTCTTCCAGCCCCTGGGGGAATCCAACTTTATAGGCAATGCAAGGTCGGATACTGCCAAGAGTGCTGGGCATTTAAAGAATTTTAGTATTAGCATTTTCCTGCTATCAATAATATCTGGGAAATAATTTGTCTCCAACATCTTATTTTATAAAAAGAAGTCTGGTCCATTCTGTTCCCCATAGTGACACAAAACTCTAGCACTGATTTCTTTAGCACATTAAGGCATAAACAATAGGAAATGTAGGTATCTCTATGTACTCTTTGTGGGGCTCTGGAAGCCTAGGAGTTCTGAGAAGAAGTTGGCCCGTGCGTTAAGATATAAAGGGGTACATTGAAAATGAAATGTCCATTTCAAATATATTATAAAATAACACTGACAGTCTATGGCATGAATAAGGTGAAGCTTCTCTAATCAGGAAAGGTATAAACATTGCATCTCAAAAGCAATTTTAGTAGATGTTCATATATTCTTTAAAAAGGGGAAAGAGAATGGAATTCTTTAGAGAATTCACATTTCTACTCCAAGAAAAACAACAAATTTCTCTCTGAAATATAAATTCATTTTTATAAAACCTGTTTATGTTGCTACTTCACTTTTGGCAAATGTGAACATTTTTTTCAAGTAAAATTGTCTTTTAATAATAACGAATGAACATAAAATTCTGATTTGTCACTTATTATCAGTCTCCATTCATGTAGTTACACATTTCAATAAAAAAGCATGTCTTCCTCTTAAAAATTATTTGTGGGCTTGAAAAGCTCTTGGATAACAAGTCACTGCGAAAAAAACTAGATAGTAAAACAACTGTGTCCTGAAAAACCTGCATACTACTTTATTTGGAAGTAGTAGAATTTGCAGAATGTGGCTGTAAAGGGCACAGTACTCAAATGACTTGTTTCTGAAGACTTTTACTATGAAAGAGAGTTAGTATTCTGAAGGAGTAGAACACCAAATAGTCTAAATGTTTAGAAACAAAAATAGAGTTATCATTTTATCATTTGGAAAAAGCTGCTTTCACATTTTTGCCCACATTTGTATTGCAATTCTTTGTCATTTGGAAAACAGCGTAACAGAAGACATGAAAAACAAATGACTGTTAAATTTAAATTATTTATAGCTGTAGGGTACTAATGTTCATTAGAATCGGGCTATTTTTTAGTAAAAGAATAAAATGCAGTAAGTGGCCTTTTATGGTGTTAAGTCTAATTAAGAAGCCCGTACTTCTGCAACAGATTTTTATCTTCCCAGTAATTTCCTGTTAGTTTATTTCCAGGGAGGGAAAGTGTTGCATTGACCAGGAAAATAAGTTCCCTTCTCTTTTTTCCTTCTCTCGTCCCCCTCTTCCTTCGTACCTTTCTACCATTTCCGCTTCCAAAGTACACTTGTCCAGCCTTTGTCTTACCCATTCTCAATACCCAGCCTGGGAAGGCAACTTAGAAGTTCTAGGCCACATGACTATTCTTATTCATGTCCTTTCTTTATGGGCTCGTTGGAATAGCAGGCAGTGAGAAGCTGGTTTAAATTTTTTAAATTTTATGTATTCTGTCAGGTTATGAATGACTGTCTGCATGTAGGTCTGTGCACACCTGTGTCATGCCCAATGCCATTGATTCAGAAAGTAGTGTTGGATTTCCCCTGAACTGGAGTTCTCTTGGAATTGGAATTACAGATGCGGTTCTCAGCTGCCATTGGCGCTGCTGTTGATGGAACCCATGGTTCCTCTGTAAGAGCCAGTCGGTGCTCTCTAAACTCTAGCCATCTCTCCACCGAGAAGCTGTTTATTTAAAAGCATTCTTAATGTCTTTCATTTTTTAAAAAAAATTTTCATATTTATAGCAAATCATAGTTAAAATATATCTATATATCTATCATATCAATTTATCTTAATTCTACCTTTACTTTAAAAGCAAATAATATTAAAAGGGCAGCCTGATATTCTTCAAAGGCTGTCCTCCACGGAATGTTTTCTAGCTAAGCAGCATCATTTCATTTCAATTGTTTTTGCTGCTAGGATGCTTTTCAACCTTGTAACCTTCGTTTCTTGAACCTATTCCAATAAATCTCAAGAATCAGGATTTACAAAGTACCAAGCTACTGGTCTGAGGTGCCTGAGCAGTTCTAGGAGTGACAACTATTAATACTATATAATCTTTGTACTGATTATTTTTAGTGCTGATTCAAATTTATCTCATCAGAACTGGAACTCTCCAAGTTTCCTTTCCTTTGGTTATGTAATTACTGCCAAGATGACATAGTAGCTGATGTCTATCTCAAGGAGGTGACTGTACCCTTCTTGTTAAGTTTATTAGCCTCTGAGTTGTTTTCTTATGTGTGATGCTATTTTATCTGTATCATTTTTCTGTCCTTTCCTGTTGATTTCTTTGATGGTACTTTTATCTATAGTTACTAATAAAAGGCTGTATGAGACAGGGTTAAGAAAAAGAGTTAGCAAACACTCCAATTCGATGGCAAGACATACCAGCCATATGCTGACGGTTTTTCAATTGGTAGTTCTACTTTTGTCTATTTCCAAGCTTCAAAGAAATATCTCCTCGTGAATAAGAAATTATCTCAATTTTTTTTATTAATTAGGTTTTATTGGATGCTTTGTGCAGTTCATACATTTTTCCAATTCAAGTTCAGGCTTATCCCTTTATTCCCTCCCCCCCCACCCCCACCCCATCCCAGATCACATTTCTGCCCATAACTGTCCTGCATCTTTTCTCAGTTTTTTTTTTTCATTTTTAGCATAAGTGATAATCATTGAGTACAACATCCTTCATGCAAAACCTCACTGCAGGCTTGTCCCAAACACCTACAAGCCCACCATCCATGGGTGACAGGTTGTTTTGGTTCAATTTCAAGTTAGGTCAAATGAGGTCCAGACTACATTGCTGAGTTTCACCATTCACCCCAATCGCAGACTTTACATTCTACCACAGCCCCCTCTTCCGCAGGTTGTCCCTAGGCTTAGGAAAAGGGGCACAACAGGTGGGATAGAGGTAAAACATTCCACTCTCTCCGGAGTTGTTGTCTTGGACTTTGGTCATTTCTGGCTGTTTCCCTTCATGGGCTGACAGTTTGTCCAGGAATAACCTTATAATCCTACTAATGAAGCACAAACAAGCAAATTATGATAATTAGATATTTAAGCAGCACTAATAGTTATGGTAGGTTACTTAGCATAGACACATGTTTGAATATGTTAATCCATGAATTACCCAATTTTCCCCCCTGTTAAATTTATGGACAGGGTCTTACTTTGGTTTATAACATCTCCTAACTGTAGAGGATGTAAGCTTGTGCATCAGCCATGGGTTATTTCTCAAGGGGGAAGAGCCAATAGCCAATTAGATTTGGATATACGGGCACATGGCTGTCTCTGCTGCACAGTATATCCAGATGAGGTGTAGCTGGTGACGGAGGAGTCTCTTGCTTGACTCAGGGAAACCCATATTTGCTTTATTGGTTTAGTGTGCCTTCGTAACACTCTCTGGCATTCCAGAGCCATCTGTACATTGCATGCGTGGTCTCAATACATCCCTCCCATTTAACGTCAGGTCTTCGGCATCAGAGTCTTATTGCCTCTCCTCCTGTAAGTATCCCAACTTAGAGGCAAGAGCCCTTACCTTTTGTGGGGCCTTGGATCCCCTGGCCAACATCCACCTGGTAGAACAATCCATTGCTATGTCAGAGCTCCTGTATTAATATATTGCCTAGAGTGCATAGCCCTAGGACCTTAGTATTATATTTGGTTCGGAACAGAGAGTAATCCCTTCCACAGTTCCATGTCTAGTAGTCAAGTAAAGAAAGAATATCTCAAATTATGTGTCCAAAACTTAGCTGTTAATTTCTGTCCCCAAACCAAATTCTGTAGTCATTCTGATCATACAGCTGGTCAAACTCTAAAATTAGACATGACCTTTAATCTCCACAAATTTCTCCCTCCTCCCTAACCCACAGGGCTTGAATTCCCACGTCCCTGAATTCTTGTTTCACCTTTTTCCATTTTTCACTTCCTCTCCCTGGTTTAGGTTCGGCTGTCACTGGAGTACCCTCACAGCTACCTGTGTGCTTCCGCACAGTGCTTTCTTCACTCGACATCCAGTGGACTACTAGGCATATAATAGGTACGTATAAAAGTGATCAGGTAAAAAATGTACAGCTCAGTGAATTATCACAGGCAAAACAGTCTGTTCAAATGAAGACACAGATCATTACCAAGCCCCAGAAACCTGCCACTTACTCACTTTGTCATCCTCCCTCCTTCCCCAAGGTTAACCATGATACTTAAACTATTATATAATACATTAATTTTAAGACAAAATTTATATGACACAAAGTCTGTCACACGTGGTACCTTCCAATTTTTGATCTAATTCATTTAGGAAATGTGGTGGTAAAGTTCTGCCTGTGCTATATATACAGAGTGTCTTTCATCCCGTGCCATCTAATTCATATGAATGAATTGTAATTTTATCCATGCTAATGTTGATGGAGTATGAGTAGCTTCCAGGTTGGGGCTATGGTGTATACTACTGTGTGAATGTTCCTGTGCTGCAGATAAATGGACATTTCTTTGGGGTTTATAGTTGAGGAGATTTGGATTAAACGGTAAATACTTGCTCAAATTAGAGATTATTCCAATTTTATAAAGTGACTATAATATTTACATTTTCACCCACATTGAAAGGAACTATGTGACATACAAGTTTTTATTTTTTTTTGTTCCTTCTTCCTTGCCAGACAGGGTCTCCCTGTAGCCCCAGCTGTCCTGAACTCATCTGTAGACAGGCTGGCCTTGAACCTCACAAAGAATCCGCTGCCTCTGCTCCCAAGAGGCTAGGATAAGGTGCGCCCATCCATGCCCGGTGAAGTATTTGATTTTTGAAGTCTAAAATTTGAAAAAATTAATTAAAATATAGTTTTGGGCTGGAGAAATGGCATCAGTGGCCCAGACATCAACTGCTGGGTTCGATTCCCAGCACCACATGGAGGCAAGAAACCATCGTATATAAGCAGGCGTGATGGAGACAACCTTTAATCCTAGCACTCAGGAGGCAGCAGGCATGCGCAAGATCCTCTGTGAGTTCAAGGCCACGGCCTGGCTACAGAGTGAGTTCCAGGCCAGCTGGAGCTTATACGGGACCCTGTCTCAAAAAAAAATTAGGATAAGTTCAACAAGAACAAGAAGAAATTAAGGTTGTCATGTCTAGAGTCAAAAGTGACAAAGCACGTTATTCTTTTGAACTCATGCAGTAGATGAAAAGTGGGATTGTAAGGCCAACTGACAGATTGCTTGCTGGCAGACACTCGTAGGAAAACACAAGGACCAAAATAATCAAAACCACAATTTGTGTTCTTTGAAAGAATGAAAAAGATTCTCCATTCCATTCCCTCCCCGGAAGAGACAATATAACACTGTTAGTAAGGCCATCTTACTTTACCAAAATGCTGTTTAACACTACCTTTAAGAGCCAGTGGATTTGGGTATTTGATGTCCTAACATACACTCTTTTGTAATTATTCATCTATATTTTGTTTTTATCTTGCTTTTCCCATCTCTTCATTCTAATTACTCACCTTGTCATTTGCAGAGATGGATATTCCTTTTTAGTTTATCTACACGAAACCTGAAAACAAAAATGCATATCACATTTACAGATCTCCAGTTCTGATGTGTTGTGGAGGTGATGTACATGTCAAATCCCAGGTCATTCTTGTTACCCTTTATCCTGTCGATTCAGTGTCATCCCCTCAGATCCAAACTGAAACATTTTGAACATGAAATGTTCTTGGTAATGACATCAGACAAGCAGGCCTCAAAAAGACAGTGCTGGGAAAGCTCAGATCACTGCTGCCCTGCCTGCATAACAGTCTACATCTCCCCCTACCTCCAGGGATGATGAGATGCTTGGACCCTCTAATTTGTGTGTCTTAGAAATGCAGTTTGTTTCAGGAAATCAAAAAAAAAAGAAAAAAAAAAAAAAAATAAAAAAAAAGAAAAGAAATCTCCTTCCAATTACAGTATAGGAGAAAGAAAACCAAGGATGAGTTGTATCATTTTGAGCATTGGCCAACCTTTCTCATCCTTGGCTTCTTCATTGTTAAAGGGCAACGATATCAAATGAAACAAAGTGCCTAAACTATTTTACCAAGTCATGAACTTCCAGCACATGGTGACAGCATGCAGCAGAGACCATGTAAACTTACAAGACAACAAAACCACAGCTAGAGCTGCGTAAAATGGCGCGAGCCCCAACCTTAGCTGCTGCAGCTGACCACTGCTGCCTGAGGAAGAGCTGGTCTACCTTTCAAGGGAATGATGGGCAAATAGGGTCACCGGTTCCAGTGGATTCACTCCTTTTACCTGAGGGACGTCTGCGGACACAAGCTTGACTCCGTTAGGCCTCATATATACAAAACATGCAAATTCAAGTGGAGGGCTTGGGGATGCAGATATGGGAGGGAGTCTAAATAGGATTAAGGTTATATGAAAAAATATGCAACAAAAATTTAGTATGTACAAGATGAACGCTTGCAGAGAAGGACTGGTAAACTGAAAAAGATGTATTTTTCCCATCTAACTTGTTAGTTTCTAAATTATACATATCATTTGTTTTTCCCTAGTAATTTTGCATTTTTCTTTTTTTTTTGGTCTTTTTGAGAACAGGGTCTCTCCATGTAGCCCCAGCTGTCCTGGAACCACTCACCAGGCTGTCGCCTTGAAACTCACAAAATCAGCGCTCAGCCTGCCTCTGCCTCTCAAGGCTAGGATTGCTCTTAGATGCGTATCCAGTGAATAAGACAGTTGTCATTATACTCACACATAGAACTGAGGCTTTGAAGGATTTGTAAATTCGACAAAGTCTCTGTGGTTATTAAATGTTAGGTCCCCGTGTAAGCTAAATCTCTCAACTTGGCTCAGAGCCCATCCAGTAAGGTATCACATGTATATGAAAGGAAACTTCTCATAAAATGTTTGAGGTATGTTTTATTCTGTGATATGCTACATTTTAGTTTTGACACAAATGAGGTGTTGACTCTAGTTCTGGAATTAGCCCAAGAATAAAATCACAAGCCTTTTGTTATCTGCATGTGAATTGTTTATTCTCAAACACTGACCTATGGTTGCCTTTCTCTGACTATTAGAAATCTCTCTGATAATTTTGTTTCAATCCTTTGTAGGGAGAATAAGAAGTCATGATAGTTTATCTAAATTATAATTAATTTCAAACTGTGGTTAAAACACATTTCAAAGGCAAATACAAAGTAAACTGTGTTCCAGCTGTTGCTTAGGATTATTTTCTAGTGAACTTTTTGATTAATAACATGAGGAAATTGGAATTAATAATAAAAATAACAGAGACCTGGAGTTTAATTGTCAGGACTTTGTTGCTCTTCAACAACCCAAGGGAAGGGAAGGGTAGGGGAAGGAGGTAGACAATGTTCCAACTCAGTGGGAGGGGCACATGCCTTTCCTCGGGGAGTGGGCTGACCTGGAGCCCTGGCCAGGGAGCTAGCGAGCCACATGGTTGCAGGTTCTTCCTGAATGGCTCTGAACTGCTCCAGAAAAACCAGAACTGAAAGAGTCAACCAGAAGTATATTAACTCGCATGGTTTAGAAGGACTGTGGGCTGTGGGGGCGTTGGAGAATGGCTCGGTGAGTTAAGAGCACCTGACTACTCTTTGCCAGAGGACCCAGGTTCATTTTGCCGAGCACTCTACTGCTGACAACAGTCTGGAAATTTCCCCCAACGTTCCAGCGGGGTGACACCCTGATGGCTCAGGGTAGGGTATGTCGTGACCACCTATGCATATATTTACATGCGAAACCACTCCATACTTCATAATATAATAAAGAATAGTTTAAAAATTACAAAAGAATGTGACCACAAGGCGTGGAGGAGGTGGTCTCAGAAGTAAAGCACTGGCTGTTCTGCCAGAAGGCCAGGGTTCATATTCCAGCACCCACATTGCAGCTGACAACCATCTTAACTCCAGTTCAGGGGATAATCTGACCTCCTCTGGTCCACACCCACTCACATATTCATAAGTGTGCCTTAACACAAAGCAATACACTCAATACATAATAAAATAAAAATAGAAATAATTAGTACAAACTAATTTTTAAAACCATTGCTTAGAAGAATGAGCTAAATGAAGCTGGTAATCTATTGGTATTAAGAATAATAGACATATTTTAGATGTTTTTATTTATTCTTATTTATTATGTGTTTTTACAAAAAATCAATTCCATTTCTTTATGAACATCTTTTTTGTTTTATTATTTATTTCTTATTTTTGTTGGGAAATTTTTTGTGTATTTCATATGTAGCATCTCAATCCACTCAGTCTTAATTGCCTTTATTAACCCTTGTCTCCATCTGTTGCCCCCCCACAGACCCCTCCCCCTAGAGTTCCCACATTCTGTCATTGTGTGTAGGTCCTGCTGCGCCAAATTAATCTCCCCTGCCACTCCCCCGTGCCAGTTCATCCTCTGAGCTTCACACTTAAGTCTCACCACTTGGGTTAATTATGAATCTATGCATCAACCTATACCCATTGCAGAAAGTAGGTTCTCTGACCAAGGTTGAAAACAGCACAGATATGTGGGATATCTACACATACATTATTCAGAAGGCAGCTTGACAACATGACCCTTTAGCAAAACAACAATAACAGGATCCCGCCTAGGGCCTGTAAACTCCTGAGCCGTAGACTTTTGATCAGGTTTCTAATACCAGGCATGTACTCCTTCCCATAGCATAACTTTCAAATCCAATCAGAAATAGTGGTTGGTTACCTCACAAACATAACAGTCATTATAATTATTCTGGGCACATCTTAGCTGGCTAAGTGCTGAAGTGTCCGGTGCTGGGTAGGATTATTGATGTCACTTCATCTTCCAGCACTGTGAGAGTTAGTCAGCAGGCAGGAACTTTCCTGGTCAGCTTCAGATTGCTTTCTCTGTGTCTTCCAACCAAAACGTGTGATGTTTTCAGCTGTAGGTCCTTAACATCTGAAGGGTTTTACTATCCTACTACAGAGATCGCTTGCACATCCATGTTCAGTGCTGCTTTAGTCGTGATGGTTAGTAAATGAACATCTTCCTAGAAAACTCATCAACTGATAAATGCATGTGTAAAATGTGGTAGATGGGACTTTACAACAGAATTTTATTCAGCTTTAAAAGAAAAACTTGAAGCCATGAAAAATTTGTACGGTAAATGGACGAAAATTGGAAAAAATGCATACCCAGTAAGGTCACTCTGGCTCATAACATACAAACGCTGCGTCATTCTTTCTCATTTGTGGTGCTTCACTTTGATCTCCGTGTTGTGTGTTTGACTGGTGTACATGTGGGAAACGGGCCCAATGTGGGGAGGCGTCTCACATATTAAGGTAAGAATTAGTATTAAATTAATAAATAAACAAAAGTTGAGAGGAGGGGAATTCTGGCGGGAAATGTTCAAGCAGAGAGAGGGCAGGGGATAGAGAGAAGAGGGATGAAAGGACAGGAACTTAACCAAAATTAAGAGCATTATGAAAAAGCCATATGGAACCTTATTATCTTGTGACCCAGTTAAAAACTGTAATAGGCAGGGATAGTAGAGCACATGCAATATGAAAGAAGAGGGGAGGAATATTGACGGTTAAGGGTCTAAGTGGGGATAAGGACAGGGGAGGGGGCCATTTGGGGAAAGAGGATGCATTTACTAACAATAAAGATGTATGAAAAAAGCATTATGGAAATCTACTACTCTGTACCTAGATATAAAAATATAATAAAAACAGAAAAAAAAACTGGCAAGTGATGCCTTTAATCCCTACATCAGGAGGCGCAGGTGGATCTCTAATTGAGTCTCAAGGCCCAAGCCTGGTCTAAATAGTGAGCTCCATGCCAGCTCAGGGCCAGGCATGGGCTACTTCCTATAAACTTACAGGGAGGTCCCAGAAGTTGCTAACAACTAACCAGGATTTTCATTCATTCTAAACACTTTTTTCTTTAATCTATTTTTAAAATCTTAAATCTATTTTCATGTTGAAAGAAAAACCCAGGTATGTCTCAGTTGTGGGAAAGTAAAATTTTAGAAAACTGGCTATTTAAACAGTTGGTATAGGTACGGCAAATGGTTGATGTGGCAGCTAAGAAGCAAAACTTTAACTGTGGATTGAATTTTCATCTTTTCAAGCCAAATATGGTCAGCTTTTAACTCTTAACAATGTCCATCCTTATATAGGCTTCTGTTTATAGCTTGACTTGAATTTATCATTTCCATAAGTTGCTTCATCATGGGACAGAGTGGAATTTTCTTTGCTCTTTATAAGTTCTGTGTCATAACACTTGTCCAACCTCCTCTGGGACCCAGAATCATGATTAGTTTGGCAAATAGAAGGGTTCCTTGGTAATATGGAGAAAGGGACAGGGAATTTGACTTCTGGAAAGAATGGGTGAGAAGTGCAAGGAGAGCTGTTTTCCGGGGAAACACAAAATGACAGCGAAGACATCCTCAGCTACAGGCTTTGAATCAGGTGGCAGGCCTGTAACTGGGACCCTGAAGCCTTGTGGCAGTATACAGCTGGTGAAGCCAAGATTTAAACTTCTTCCACCCTCTGATCTCCTGCATGTGCCTCCAACTAGCCAAACCCAGAGAGAGGACAAAGGCGTGGTCACCCTAGGTTAATCCTTAAGGCCAGGCATTCAGTGGCCAGAGGGAGGAAGATGGTGAATAGAGTTCACCAGCCGCAGAATGGCCATCACATGAGGACAGCAATACTTTAAGGAGTCACTGTAGGAGAAGGTTGTCCTGTAATTGAATTCTTCTTACAGTTTAAAAGGGACTGAAAACAATCAAGAAGTGGGTATTTGTGTCTCTCTCAAATCAAATATCAAAGTCCTTTGTGGACTGGAAGAGGCTCAGTGTTTAAGAACACTGGACTGGCTCTTGCAGAGGACCCAGGTTAATCCCCAGCATCCCACATGTGTCTGTAAACCTCAAGTTCCAGGGAAATCCGACTCCCTTCTTATGACCTTAATGGGATTCGACATGACATGGGGTGCACTTACAAACTATGCAGGCAATGCAGCCTATAATATACTAAAATAAAAATATAATAAAAAAATATTTAAAAAATCAAAGTTTCAAACGTGAATGTAGTGCTGTTAGAAGATGGGACTTTGGAACAGCAACTGAGTTTGGGTGAAGTCCTGAGGGTAAAAACCCATAAAAGGTTTACAGACCCTAAAGGAAGACGAGGAAACAGCAGAGCCTTCTCCGTGCCATGCGGAGGTGCAGGGAGGAGGCGGCAAAGGCTAACAAATGGAATCGATGTACTTACTAGACACTCGTGGGAAAACTGATGTTGCAGGACTGGAGAAGACTGCAGGAGAGAAGAACTCGGCAGTTTAGAGCATTACTGCTCTTGCAGAGGACCGGGTGTTGGTTCTCACACCCATATGGTGGTTAACAACTGTCCTCAACCCTATGTCCAGGGAATCGGATGCCATTTTGCTCTCGGACAGTGCTACATGGGTGCACTTACATGGGCAAAACATATTGTACACATAAAAAAATGAAAGAAAATAAACAAAAGAAAGTTGATACCACAACTCTCCGGCAATAAGAATTTGGAGTTCAAACCATGCTAATGATGGACCTTGTGGCCTGAGCAGAACTGGGAGGTAGGCTGATTACTGACCTGGAGGTGTACTGGATTGGGTCCTCATGAAACAACATTGTCTTTGTTCTAGACACCAGATGTATGAGACTTTTATTGGGGGAAAACCAGTAAGAAAAGAAGGAAAGAATGGTGGGAGGTGGTGGGGAGAACCGAAAAGCCACGCTACGATGGGGGGTTATGTGGGGAGAAGAATTAGCTAGGAGGAGTCTCAGACAGTAGCACAGCTGTAAGAAAATTTGGGCTGGCCTGAGATCTCCACTGTGCTCGGTCACTGACTGGCATGGCCACATCAAAGGTGGATCAGTAGGAATAGCTGAGGGACTACAGAAGAGCGCCTAGAACCACTCACCCTTAGGTTCACAGCTGAAGGAGA
The DNA here is from genome assembly GCA_009823505.1 of Rhizomys pruinosus. Classification (NCBI taxonomy): domain Eukaryota; kingdom Metazoa; phylum Chordata; class Mammalia; order Rodentia; family Spalacidae; genus Rhizomys; species Rhizomys pruinosus. Next base: position 17,348 of record VZQC01010470.1, on the reverse strand, counting down.
TGTAAATGGTGCATTCCCATGGATGCTTCAGCCAGCTTTTGTATAGATGGGCTTGGAAGCAGTATGATAACTTGTTCAATGAGATGACACAAACAGGCTGTAAGCTAGCCAGCTGGTCATGAGAAGTGGGAGCGAAGAACAGTGCACTATGAGGAATGGTGATCTGGGGTTGCATTAGGGAAGGGGTTGAAATAAGTGAAAGGGGAAGGCTGGAGGAGATTTTCACGTGCTCTACCCCCAAGTAAAGCTAACCAAACAAAGGAGTGTGGGGGAAATAAGGTATTTAAGTCGTCGGGTATTTTTTAATGGACAAAATAATTGTGCACTTAAAAATGCTTCAGTGTGCTGTATTAGACTCCAGAGAATGCACTGTGTTAGAATCTGGAGAAAAAGCATCAAAGAGAATTAGAAGGAGAAAGATCACAAATCCATACTAGTGATTTGACAGAGTGCTAAGTAAAATCTTAGTGATGAAAAATCTTGCATTTCTTAGTAAAGACATTGAAAGGACTATTTGTCATTATATTTCCGGAACATTAGTTTTCGCACCTGCCACAAACAAAGGATTCTCTTAAAAATTGTCTGAAGTGGCAAATTTAATCACATGCTTCTGCTTTGGGGTGGTGTGTGTGTGTGTGTGTGTGTGTGTGTGTGTGTGTGTCTGTGGTATATGTGTGCTTGCGTGTGTGTGCACACTTGCATGTGGAGGCCAGAGGCTGGCCAGGGGGTATTTTCTATGATCACTCTCCCCCGCTTTTTTTGAGACAGCCCCAGCTAGCTTGGACCTAGCCATGTAGACGAGCCTGACCTCAGACTCACAGAGAGCCACCTTCTTGTGTCTCCCAAATGCTGAGATTAAAGGTGTGTGCTGCTGTGCCAGCCCTTTCCCCTTACTGAACTTGGAGCTTCCTGTTTGGGCTGGACTGACAGGACAGGTGTAGGCAGCTGCCTGTCTCCATTCTTCCAGCACCACAGGTCCAGAAGGGCATGGAGCCAGGCATTTTTTTTTTTTAATTTTATTTTTTATTTTTTTTTAAATTTTATTTATTTCTGTATGTGTATGAATGTACTGTCTGCATGCAGGTTTGTGCACCCGTTGTTGTGCAATTCTGCGTGCGGACAGAAGAGGGCGTCAGATTCCCCTGGAACTGGAGTTCTCCTGAATTGGAGTTTCGGACAGCTCTTGGCCGCCATGTTGCTGGGGATCAAACCGGGTCCTCTGTAAAAGCAGTTGGCTCCCTTTAAACCGCTAGCCGCCCATCTCTCCAGCCGGAGCCAGGCTGTTACTGTCTATGTCAGGCCAGGGACTTGAACTCAGTTGCTCATGTTTGGGTGGCAAGCACTTTACCAACATCAGTACTCGCTAGTTCAGTCACATACTTTTTTTAAACATCGTTTTTTTTTTTTTTTTGATGTTTTGTGTATTTCAGACATCATTTTTCAATTCAGTTTAAACATATCCCTTTTCCTCTTCCCCCCTCCCCACCCCAGAGTGTGCATTCTGCCATAACTGTGCCTGATCTTTCAGCTTTTTTTCCTCTCAGCTTCCTTTTATGCTTAGGAATTCACATTTTCCTCCATTAATTTTATAATTACTCTAAAATATGGATACCCATACTCTCCCCATATACAGTAATTACAGAGTCTAGAAAAAATAATGGGGTGGATCTGAGCCCCTTAGAGTTTAATTATAACAACATAGTTGCTTTCAGATAAACAGAAATATAATAAATACTGTTGTTCAGCTTGCCTTATCTGGGGGAATTTGGTGTGCCATCCACAAATGAGGGAAACCAATTTGCCATTTGTTTTCTGGGACTGTGTTTCACTTAGCATAAGTAGCTTTGAGCTCCACCCATTTACTTGCAATGTTCATAATGTCATCTTTCTTAAGCTCAACTGCATGGAACTCTGTTGTGTAGATGTACCACGATTTTGTCATCCACTCGTCTGTTGAGGGGCATTTGGGTTGGTTCCAGCTCTTTGATATTATGAAGAGAGCTGGAATAAACATGGATGTGCATGTATCTTTGGGGTAGGATGAGTCTTTTGGGTATATACCCAGGAGTGGTATGACTGGGTCAGGTGTTAGGTTCATTTTGAGTCTTTTAAAGGTTCTCCACACTGCTTTCCATAATGGTTGTACAAGTTTACATTCCCACCAGCAGTGGATGAGTGTTCCCTTTTCCCCACAACCTCTACAGCATTTGGTGTCTTTTGTTTTCTTGATCTTAGCTAGTCGTATCAGAGTGAGATGATATCTGAGAGTGGTTTTAATTTGCATTTCCTTAATTATTAATGATGTAGAACACTTTAAAAAATTTTAAATTTTAATTTATTCTTGTATGTGCATGAATGTACTGTCTGCATGCAGGTTTGTGCACCAGTGTCATGCAATGCCTAGGAGATCAGAAGAGGGTGTCATATTCCCCTGGAAATGGAGATAAAGATGGTTCTCAGCTGCCATGTGGGTGCTAGGGATCGAACCTGGGTCCTCTGCAAGAGCAGTTGGCACTCTTAACCACTAGGCCATCTCTCCAGCCCTGATTTTGAACACTTTTTAAGATGTTTCTCAGCCATTTTATTTTCTCACTGGTGAAGTCTCTGTTCAGCTCTTTATTCCATCTTTTGAGTAGGTCATTTATTTTCTTCTTTGTTTTTTGAGTAGTTTATATATTCTTGATGTTAATGCTCTGTCAGATGTATCACTGGTAAAGATTTCCTCCCATCCTGTAGGTTTTCTCTTCACTTCCTTGATTGTTTCTTTCACAGAAGCTTTTGAGTTTGATGAGGTCCCATTTGTTGATTGTTGACCTTATTTCCTATGCAGCTGCTGTCTGATTTAGAAAGTCTTTTCCTACGGCTATGTCTTGTAGGTTGTTGCCAACATTTTCTTCTATCACCTTCAGGGTTTCAGGCTTTGTGTTGAGATCTTTGATCCACTTGGAGTTTATTTTTGCACAGGGTGAGAGGTAGGGGTTTAATTTTGTTCTATGGATGATGGTCCAATTTTGCCAGCACCATTTGCTGAAGATGCTATCCTTCCTCCATTGAGGTTTTTTTTTTTGCCCCTGAGGTGGCTGAAATTGTATGAACTCAAGTTTGGATCTTCGATTTTGTTCCATTGGTCAATGGATCTGTTTTTGTGCAAGTAACAGGCTGTCTTTATGACTACGGCCCTGTAATATAGTTTGAAGTCTGGTAGAGCAATCCCCCTGTATTGCATTTTTCACTTAGGGTTGCTTTAGCTATTTGGGGTCTTTTCTTTTTCCATATGCATTTAAGATTTTTTTCCAAGTCAGTGAAGAAGCTCATAAGGATTTTGATTGGGATTGCATTGACTATGTATATCAATTTGGGTAAAATGTACTTTTTTTTGGTCTTTTCGAGACAGGGTCTCCCTGTAGTCCCAGCTGTCCTGGAACTCACTCTGTAGACCAGGCTGGCCTTGAACTCACAAAGATCCACCTGCCTCTGCCTCCCGAGTGCTAGGATTAAAGGCATGCACCACCATGCCCGGCTGGTAACATGTACATTTTACTATATTAATTTTCCCAATCCATGAGCATGGGAGGTATTTCCATCTTTTGATGTGGTTTTCAATCTCCTTCTTCAGGGGTTTAAAATTTTTGTTGTAGAGGTCTTTGGTATTTTGGTTAGGTTTGTTCCCAGGTATCTTATTAGTTTTGAGGCTATTGTGAGTGTGAAGTTCTTCTTATATTCCTTCTCCACTTGTTTATTGTTGGTATAAAGAAAGGCTACTGATTTTTCTAGGTTAATTACTAAAACACTTAATTGTTTCTAGAAGTTTTTTGGTGGAGTTTTTAGCATCCCTTAGGTAAACTATCATATCATCTGCAAAAAGGGATAGCTTAACTTTTTTTCCGATTAGTATTCCTTTCATTTCCTTCTCTTGTCTTATTGCCCTAGCAAGTGTTTTGAGCCCTATGTTGAAGAGGAGTGGTGATAGGGGGCAGCCTTGCCAGGTTCCTGCCTTTAGGGGAAATGGCTCCAATTTTTCTCCATTTAGGATGATGTTGGCAGTGGGTTTGCTATATATGGCTTTGATCATGTTGAGGAATGTTCCTTTCACCCCTATTCCCTCTAGGACTTTAAACATGAAGGGATGCTGGATCTTGTCAAAGGCTTTTCTGCATCAATTGAGATGATCATGGGTTTTTGTATTTAAGTCCATTTGTGTTTTGTGATATTTATTGATTTACGTTGTTGAACCATCCTTACACCTCTGGTATGAATCTAACTTGATTATGATGCATGATCTTTTTGATATGAGTCTGTATGCAATTTGCAAGTATTTTGTTGAGAATTTTTGCATCTATGTTCATTAGTGAGATGAGTCTATAGCTTTCTTTTTTGCTTGTATCTTTGCCTGGTTTTGGTATTAGTGTGATTCTGGCTTCATAGAAAGAGTTTGGGAGAGTTCCCTTTGTTTGTATCCTTCTGAACAGTTTGAATAGCAATGGTTGTAAGACCTCTTTAAATGCTTTATAGAATTCTGTTGTGAAACTATCTGGGCCTGGGCTTTTAGTTTGGAGGTTTTTTTATTACGTCTTCAATTTCCTCAAATATTATGGGTCTGTTTAAGCTGTCAATCTCTAAGCTTTGTTAGTTCCCAGGATTTCAGATATTCATCCATTTTTCTTAGGTTTCCAAATTTAGTGGAGTATAGGTTTTTTAAGTATTCCCATATGATTGTCTGGATCTTTTCTTTGTGATGTTTCCCCTTTCATCATGAATGCTATTGATTTGGAGTCTTGATCACTGCCTGTCTTATTGGAGTAAGGTGTTATCTTAAAGTGTTTTGTTTTGATTTTTGTTGTCCTTATTTTCATGTGATCTTAATCTTTAGAGATGTTTCTAAGCCATCTTTAATTCTTCCTTGAAGTCGCTGTTCAGCTCTTTGCTCCATCCTATTGAGTGGGTCATTTGTTTTCTTCTCTTTGTTTTTTGATAAGTAAGGGAAAAAAAAATTTTATACATGCTGGAAGACAAATGCTTTGTCAGATATTTCTGCAGCAAGGTTTCCCCCACTCTGTGGGAATTTCTCTTCACGATTCCCTTTGATTGGTTCTTTTGAATGTACAGAACGTTTTTGTTTTATGAGTCCCATTTGTCAATTCCAGACCCTAATCCTGTGCAGGCTGCTGTCTGATTTAGGAAGTCTTTCCTAGGCTATGTCTTATAGTGTGCTGCCACTTTTTTCTCTATCGCATTCAAGTTTGGGGTTCACGTGAGGTCTTTGATCCATCTGTAGTTGACTTTTGTATAGGGCAAGAGGTAGGGTTTAATTTCATTCTCTATAAGTGTGTCCAATTTTGCCAACACCACTTGCTGAATATGTGTCTTTTCTCCATTGTGGTCTACTTTGGCCCCTTGTCAAATAATGATGGCCGAAATGTATGTGCTCGTTTAAATTCTCAGTTGTTGTTCCATTGGGTCACAGGTCGTTTTGTGCCAGTTAAACCGGCTGTTTTAATCGACCTATAGCCTCGTTAGTAATAGTTGAAGTCTGGTATAGAGAGTCCCCCCTGTTGTAGCTCTTTTCACTCAGGTTGTTTTGTTTTGGAGTACTTTTGTTTTTCCAATGAATTAAGGACTTTTTTTTCTCCACGCCTGTTGAGAAACTCTTGGGGATTTTTTTTGGGGGGGTTTGCAATTAAATCCTATACCAGTGGTTTCAGTAACAAATGGACAATTTTTACAATGTTAATTTGTCCCAATTCATGAGCATGGGAGTTTTTCCATCTTCTGTGTCTCTCTTCAATTTCTTTCTTTAAGGGGTTATAGAATTTTTTGTGTAGAGATCTTTGGTGCTTTGGTAGGTTATGTCCAGGTATTTTATTGATTTTTAGCTCATTGTGAGTGGGGAGGTCTCCTTGAATTCCTTCTTCCAGTTACTTGTTTGTTGGTGAAAGAAAGGCATTGATTTTTTTAGGTTAAGTTTGTAGCTGCCACTTTGCTGAAGCTGTTAATCTTTTCTGGGTTTTCACTGGTGGAGTTTTTAGCATCCCGTATAGTAAACAATATATCATCAGCAAAATAGGGATAGCTTGACTTCCTCTTTTCCAATTAGGTACTCCTTTAATTTCTTTCTTGCCTTTGCTCTAGCAGTGTTTTTCAAGCATTATATTGATGAGGAGTGGTGAACAGGAGGCAGCCTTGCGAGTTTCCTGACTTTAAAGGGAATTTTCTGTTCATTTCTCCATTTTAAAGATGATATTGGCTGTGGGTTCCTGTATATGGCTTTGATTATATGAGGAATGAGTCATCTCCAATCCAAAATAAAACAATTAACATTTTATATTCCCAATTAGGTCAAATGGATTAACATTTGTGCTGAAACTTACAACCAAATTTAACTAATCTAAACATTTCACTAAGCCTTAAAATATCCTATATGTGGACAAAGCTTGGGCAGAGTTGAATACCTGCCAAATAAATTTTACCCAATATACACTTTGCTCTTTAAAGCTATATGACTAGACTATGACTTCAGAGAATCCAAGTCCATTAATTTATATGGTTTATTTTGTATTTCTGTGTAAATCTCTATTGAAATACCTCTCTTTTAAACTGCAAACCTTACAGAGTGGATTTTAATGACTATCTTCCTCCAGGCTCTTGGCCTTCCTCAGGCCTGGCATGAAAACCTGCTTTAAATACTTTTCAGTATGTATTTCCTTTTTTTTTTTTTTTTTATGAGCACAAGCATCCTCATGTAAAACCAATTTGCAAACAGTTGTGCCCAAACCCACTCAGCCCAAGGCCCCCACCATCCAGCTGGAGGGGCTTGTACGTACAATCAAGCAGATCAAACAAGTGTCCAGTCTATATTGCTGTAGTTTTAACATTCACCCCAATCACAGCCCTTAAATTCTACCACGCCCCCTCTTCTGCAGATTTTTCCCTAGGCTTAGAAAAGGGGCTCAGGTGGACGAGAAGCAGAACAGTCTACTTTGTCTGGAGATGTCGTTTTGGACTCTGTTCAGTTCTGGCTGTTTCTTTTCATGGGCTGACAGTTTGTCCAGGAATAACCTCTCAACCCTACTGCAAAGTTCATGAAGTTCTCTAATTTCTTTGAATATGTCCACAATTGTTCTTCTAAAGTCCATATCTTGATTTCCTTCCAGGGATATCTCATTGTAGGAATCTTCTGTAGGGTTGGTAGAGTTCGGTGTGAGCTTTTGCCATTTTTTTTTTTTTTTTGTATATGTGTCTTTGGCATGTGATTTGTTTATTTGTTTCTTTGGGTTCTGGTGCCTCAACGTTGGCTGCACAGACTATAATCACTAATACTGCACTTGCTAGATCCTCTGTACCACTGCTCCCCTAGGGTGAGGGGTGTTGCTGCCTTGGCCTGTGAGCCTGTACCCTGTTGGGTATGACATGAGCTGGGTGCAGGCTGATGTTGTGCTTTGTGCACATCTGATTACACCCAGTTGCAGGCTGGGACCTGAAGATTGGAAGGTCCCAGGCTATATCAAGCCTCCACGGGGCACAGGAATGCCCAAAGCACACAGGCAGGCAGTGCTCACCTGGTCTTTTGCAAGCTGTTGTTGTGCAGGACACAGGTGAACTCTGCTCACACCATGAGCTGGGCACATGCTCATAATCACTTACTTTTGATTATTAAAAATGAATATGCTTTGGCGTGAGATGGATGATTTTACAACACACTTCACCTAATCGGACCAGGAACAGAACATTTCCTAATTATGTTCCTGCCCTCCCAGTTCTCAGTGAACTTAGAGTTCCTTGCTTGCAAACAACTTGATTCTTATCAATTAAATTACTTTTTAGTATGACTGTACTAAATGTTATTAAACTTGGAAGGAAATAGATCATGAATTTCCATTTTATTAAAAACTGATTCTATTTTTGAGACAAATTATGATTCTTTCTATGTTAGCCCAGACTGGCCTTGAACTCACTATGTAGCCCAGGCTAGACCTCCTGATCCTCTTGGTGCCACCTCTGAAGTGCTAGGATATTTTTTTTTACTGTTTTTATATTTATTTATTTTTAATTTACATATACATATATATATTATCAAATCTAGACCCATGTCCCCCACCCTATCCCCCCCACCTCACCATAGCTCATGCATTCTGCCAAACATGCTTTTCATCTCTTTCTCAGTCTTTTTCAATATTCTCCATGTGGAAGTTGACTGTTTTGAGCAGAAGTTCACTGTTTCAGTCAGTTCATTTTTCGAAGCAAGCCCTTCTGTTTTTGTTGTGTTTCCAATATGCATCACTCCCAACTGCTTTGGACAAAAGCTCACGGGACGGGCACAAGAAATATTACAACTAGGTAATGGGTGCTAGCATCCACAGGTGAAGGGATATCATTCGACGTTGTTTTTCTGGACTGTGTTACTTCATTCCGCATGATTCCTCTTGTTCCAGCCATTTTCCTGCAAGCTCATGATGTCGTCTTTCTTTACTGCTGCATAGAAACCCATTGTGTAGGCATACCACATTTTCTCTATCCCACTCAGCAGCTTGAGGTGCATTTGGGTTGGTTCAGGCTCCTTGCTTGGAAGAGAAGCTGGACAAAACATGCTATGCCTTATCTCTGCAATAGATGCGTCTTGTGGGTACATGCCCCAGGAGTGGTATGACTGTGGTTGGTTGGCAAGTTTATTCCAAGTCTTCCAAGGTGTTCTCACACTGGCCTTTTCCATCGTGGCTGACGATTTACATTCCCACAGCAGTGGTGAGTGGTCCCCTTTCCCCACAAACTCTCGAGCATCGGTCTCATTTGTTTTGATCCTAGCTAGCCTTATTGGAATAAGGTGTTATCTTAAAGTGGTTTTGTTTTGTTTTGAATTTCCGAAATCTTAGTGATGTTGAACCATCTTCAAGGTGTTTCTCAGCCCTCTCTAATTTCCCACTGTGAAGTCTCTGGGGGTTCCGGGCTTTGCTCACATTCTATTGAGTGGTGTCATTTGTTTCTTTCTTTTTTGTTTTGAGTCGTTTATCCATTCTGGAAATCAATGCTTTGTCGATCCTTCTGCAGTGAAGGTTTCCCTCCCACTCTGTGGGATTTCTCTTCATCTTCCTTGATTGTTTCTTTTGACTTGAAGACGCTTTTGAGTTTAATGAGGGTCCCATTTGTCAATTGCCGACTAATCTTGCTCAGCTGCTGATTTAGGAAGTATTTTCCTCTGCCTAGCTCTTATAGGTTTGCTGCCCACTTTTCTTCTATTGCCTTCATAGGTTGGGGATTCACGTTGAGGTCTTGATCCATCTTGGAGTTGATTTTGTATAGGGCAAGAGGTATGGTCTTTTAATTTCCTTTTCTTTAATTTGTGATCCAGTTTTGCCAACACACTTGCTGAAGATGATGTCTTTCTCCATTGTTCTTCTTGGCCCCCTGTCAAATCATGAGTGCCGACCGACATGGTATGTGTTCAGGTTTTGATATTCAGTTTTGTTCCATGGTCAACAGGTTCTGTTTTTGTGCCAATACCAAAAACTATGACTACAACTATGACTATGGCCCTGTAACAATTAAGGTTTGAAGTCTGGTATAGAGAATCCCCCCTGTGTAGCTCTTTTCAGTTAGGTTTTTTTTTGCTGATTTGGATTTTTTGTTTTCCAAATGAATTTAAGGACTTTTTTCCAAGCCTCGTGAGAAACTCTTGGGTATTTTTTTTGGGGGGGAGCATAAATTCATTACCAGGTTTATGTCACAATGGCCCATTTTACAATGTTCATTTCCCATATTCCACTGAGAATGGGAGTTTTTCCTATCTTCTGATTGTCTTCTTCATTTCCTTCTTAAGGGTTTAAAATTTTTTGTTTTAGGATTTTGGTGTCTTTGGTAGGTTTGTTACTAGGTATATTATTGTTTTTGAGGCCTTATTGTGAGTGGGAAAGTCCTATGAATTCTTTCTCCAGTTTACTTGTTGAGGTCTGTAACAGATACGGCCATTGATCTTTTTCAGGTAAGTTTGTTCCTGCACTTGCTGAAGTGTTATCTTTTTCTATGAAGTTTTCAGGTTTGGAGTTTTAGGCATCCCTATGTAAACAATCATTTCATCAGAAAATAGGGATAGCTTTGACTTCCTCTTTCCAATTATTACTCCTTTAATTCCTTTCTTGCCTTATTGCTCTAGAGCAAGTGTTTTTTAAGCACTTATTGAAGAGGAGTTTGGTGGTGACAGGGGACAGCCTTTGCCGAGTTCCTACCTTCAAGGGAAATGCTTCTGCCATTTCCCCACTTAACGATGATATTGGCTATGGGTTCCTGTATATGGCTTTGATTTATATTGAGGAATGAACCCTCCATTCCAATTCACTCTAGACTTTCCTTAAGCATGACAGGATGCTGGCTTTTGTCAAAAGCTTCTTTTCTGCCATCAATTGAGATGATGGTCTGGTTTTGTCTTTCATACCATTTATGTGCTTGATGATGTTTTATTGATTTTCATATGTGAAACCATCCCTGACTCTCTGGTATGAATCCAACTTGGTCATGATGGATTTGATCTTCTAGATGTGGGTCTGTATCGATTTGCCAGTAAACTGTTTAGAATTTTGGCAATCGTGTTCATTAGGGAGACGGGTCTATAATCTCCTTTTTTGGTTGCATTTGCCTAGTTTTGGTACTAGAGTGATGCTGGCTTCATAGAAGGAAATTTGGGAGGGCTTCCCTCTGTTTGTATCCTTTAAACAATTTCAGGATATAATGGTTGGAGGTCTTTTTGAAATGTTTGATAGAATTTGTTTGAACATCTGGGCCTGGGCTTTTTTAGTGGGGAGGTTTCTATTACATCTTTCAATTTCTTTTCATTTCTATGGGTCTGTTAAGCGCGATCTTCTCTTGGTTCGTCTTAGCTCTGGTGATTCCCCTAGGATTTCAGATATTCCTCCATTCTTCTATGTTTTCAAAAACTTAGTAGAGTATATGTTTTGGAAGTCTTCCTATGATTTTCTGGATCTTTTCCTTGTTGTTGTTATATTTCCCTTTTCACCATGGATTGTAATGATTTGGCGTTGTTCCTTCTTTCTTTTGGTAACTGGGCTAGAGAGTCTCTATATTCTTATTTTATTCCTTTCAAAGAACCAACTCATATTTGGATTCACTGATCTTTTTGTATTGTTTTCTTTGTTTCTTTTCATTTGATTTCTGCTATGATTTTTGTTATTTCTTCCGTTCTTGTGCATTTTGGGTTCATCTCAACTGCTTTTAGTGCAGTGTTAGATCATTCAACTTGTGCTTTTTGTTTTTCTTAATGTAGGTACCCAGGGCTATAAAACTCCCTCTTAGGACTCCTTTACGGGTATCCCATAGGTTCTGTTGCATTGTATGATCATTGTCTTTCCGTTCCAGGCATGCTTTTATTTCTTTCTTTATCTCTTCCTTTGACCCATTCTTATTCAAGAGTATGTTTAGTCTCCATTTTGTTCTTGTAGGCCGTAGGGCTTATCCTAGTGTGATATTGAGCCTTTCATTACACTGTGATTGATAGAATGCTGAAATCTTTCAACTTTTTGTATTTGTGGAGTGTTTCTCTGTGTCCCAGTATGCGGCGGATTTTGGAGAATGTCCAGGGGTGCTGGGGGGGGGGGGTGCTGGGGGGGGGGGGGGGGGGGGGGGGGGGGGTAAGAAGAAAGTGTGTATTCTTTGGTATTAGGGTTGGACTGGAATATTTGGTAGATGTCTATGAGGTCCCTTTGGTGTCTTCCCCACACTCACTTCAGTTCAGATGTTCTCTTTGTTTATTTTTTGTACTGTTGACCTGTCCAAGTGCTCAGTGGGGTATTGAAGTCCCCTATATGAGTATACTGGGGTTGTGTGTGACCATTGGTCCGGAGGAATGATCATTTATCAGTTTGGTGCACCACAGAGTTTGGTTGGCAATATAATTCAAATTGTGAAGAATAGTCTTGGCGAATTGTTTCGTATTTGTTGAAAATGTATATGGCCTTCTTTGTCTCTTTCTGATTTCTTTTACTTTGCAAATGTATTTGTCTGATATTAAAATAGCAACACCAGGACTTTCGTGTGTACCATTTTGCTTGTGTAAATTGTTGCTCCATCCCTGGCACGTTAAGGGTGGTTTGCTGTCCTTGAATGTAAGATGTGTTTCTTGCAGACGGAATATCGATGGATTCTGTTTTGTATTCCATTCTTCCAGTCTATGTATTTTGATTAGGGAATATAGTCCATTAACATTTAAGGTTGGACTGATTAGGTTGAGTTGCTTCCTTATGCCTTATTATCCATTTGTGGTTTGGTTTCGGTTTCTACTTCTGATGTAATGTGCTTTTATTGATTTCGCTTTCTAGGTGCCTGGGATGGTTGCTCCTTTCTTTGTCCTTTGAATTGCTTCAAGCTAAAAGTATTCTCTGAAAGGGTGTCTCTGTACCTGTATATTCTTTTCAATGCTTGGTTATTGTCCTGGAGGTTTTTCGCGTTCGCTGCAAACTATAATTACATAGTCCTTGCTGGGTCTTACAGTAACCGGTGCTGGCAATTAAGTGGTCTCAGTGAACACTCGGGGAAGCTTTGCTCCACCTTCTGCGTGGTCTTTTCATAGTTTGGCCACTGAGAAGTCCAGTTGTATATTTGATAGGTTTCCGCTTATATTGGTCACTGTTGTTTTTCTCTGTGGGCTTTAAAGGATTTTGTCTTCGTTGTGGGTGTCTAGCGATTTTAACTATGATGTGCACATGTGAGAGTTTCCTTTTCTGATCTTGTCGCTTTGGAGATCTATGTGCTTTCTTTTTGTTTGTATGGGTTTGTCTTTCTTAGTTTGGGAAAATTTTCATCTATTATTCTGTTTGAAGATCTGGTCAATACCATTCTCTGCAGTTCTTCTCTTTCCTCTATTCCTTTGATGAACAGGTTTGATCTTTTCATAGTTGAAAAGATTTTTCAATTTTCCTTGTTGTTCCACTTTTGTGTATTTTTAAATTTTTCATAATCTTTACTTGAGGATTTTAGTTGTTCTGTGTTATCTTCCAGGTCTGATATTCTTTGTTCTGCTTCCTCCATTCTGCTTCTGAGGCTTTTTCCATTCCTTTCCTCTTGATTGGATGAGTGTTTGATTTCCTTTTTCATTTCCTCTTCTGATTTCTTTAGTATATCTTCTTCCCTTTGGAGCTTCTCAATCTCTTCCTGGAGCTCTTTGCTTCACTGGTTTGTTTCTTTATCTTTTTCACCATGGGATCTTTTCAGTGTTCCCAGTTCCTCCTGGAGTTTGTCATTCTCTCTCTCTAGGTCCTTCTTGAGTTCTTCATTCTCTATTCTTAGTTCTTTGATTTGCTTTTTATAATCTTGTATTTCTTTAAGTATGTTCACAATTGTGTTTCTGATATTTGTGTCCTGGGCCATCCCCAGGGGTATCTCACTGTAGGAATCTTCCATAGGGTTGGTAGAGCTTGGTGCCGGATTATCCTGCCCCTTTCCCGTGTTGTCTCTTCTTTGTGTTCCTGGCATATGGGCTTCTCCTTGCCTGTATTCCAATGTGAGTTCCAAATGCCTCTTCACTGTGTTGAAGCTTGCTTTGCTTGCCTCCTTCAGATGCCTTCCTGTCTTCAGCTGGGCTTGGGAGATCTCCTGAAGTGCTAGGATTTTAAGCATGCACCACCATATATGATTTTCTTAAACCTTAATCAGCGATTTTGATGAAGCCATTGACTTTAATGAACGACTGAAGTTTTATGGGGAGAGAGGTAGTTTCTATCTACTATCTTGCTTTGGAAAATAGTTCTAGCTGCTCCTTATGCACTAGGGAGAGTTTGGTATTTTGTTACCTTAATTACTGGCATTGTAGAATTTATTATATGGTTCTCTAGAGTTTATTTTCTCTGGTATTTTCTTTTACATATTTTCCACTTTGTGCCTTCTAAATTGTTATAAAATTTACTAAAGAATATCTTATTAAGTACCTGAATTATTCACTTTAAGTGCCTTAAAATGTTAAATATTCTAAGATATTTCAGATATTAAAGGGATATAAAAGACAAAACTATTTCATTATGAAATGAAAAATATGCAGATACAATTTCAATGAATATTAATGCTCTTAAAGGCTTTTTTCAATGCTAAAATTGGGATCCATTTATTTCTCGAATATGGAATATCCATAGTCTCCCTTAGACAGATATGCTCATACATGCACACACATATGTGCATGTTTATATATGCCTATGTGTACACCTACACTCAATTCCACACACATCAATTTATCTTTATGTCATATTGGTATGCATGGAGTTTGTTTGTTACCAAACTCTGACTTGATAGAGAGCAAACTCATAAGAAATTTGCAGAACAGTAAACAGAAAGAATGTATGCCTGACATTTCCAACCTAGCTTTTAGGAGTATTAGAAATAATCATAGAACACTTTGTCAGTTATTATTCTACTTCTCTGGAACTGGGATCAAATTCAGGTCCTGAAATATGCTAGACAAGTGCTCTACAGCTGGGCTACATCCCTAGACCTAGTTAATGGAGCCTTCCTTAGATATGTTTCATACTTAATGCACTGAGCCAAAAAAGTGATGATTGTTTGAGCTATCATAAATTCGTGTTTTATAATCTAATAATAATTAATTACATTGAATTGACAGTATTATTATTAAATAGCTTTTAATTAAATTAATTTAAAAATCACTAAATTTTAGCTGGGCGTGGTGGAGCATGCCTTTAATCCTAGCACTTGGGAGGCAGAGGCAGGCGGATCTTTGTGAGTTTGAGGCTAGCCTGGTCTACAAAGCAAGTTCCAGAACAGTTGGGGCCACAGGGAGACCCTGTCTCGAAAAGACAAAAAAAAATCACTAAATTTTTATCTGTGTTACTCAGAACTCTTTTTTTTTTAATACAAAGCCGCACACAAGATTGGGTATATTTTCCAAAAACAGAAAACAAACTCCACATTAACAGAGAGAGTAGACAACAGCTCAGGGGGTCAGGAAGGACATGCAGAGTTCTCAGGTGTAGACTAAGCCTTGCAATAGACAGCTTCATTGGCAGTGATACTTCTGTGCTGATGACAGGAAACTGTCAAGATCTGAGGACACTGTATTCCTGCACCAGGGTGAGCTTAATAGATTTGGAGGTGGCTGTCTACAACATGTTTAAACGTGGTAGGAACTCAAAGTGAACAAATGCTGGTCTTAAATTTCCAAAACTTATAAAGATCATAAAACTGCAGATTTTTAGAAGCTTGGTGGGCCTCATGAAGGATAAGCACATGCCTGGAATTATTTATCACTTGCACTAAGATAATAGTTCTGTGAAATGAAAATATGTGGTAGATCGGGGATTTACCAGGACCACCTGAAGTACAGTAGGAGCTGGGTGCTTAAGCCAGGCAGATTATTTTTGCTTTTGGTTTGATTCATCCTCTTTTGTTTGATGCAATTGTCTTGGTGGCCTGTTGGGGGCAGAGCTGTATCCTAGCTGTATAAAGTGGGCCTATTTGCCACTGTGGACTCTTGAGACTGGGGTTTTCCCGGACAACTGAAACTCATGTAGCTAAAGGCACCCCCCCCACCCCAGGCAGTGTCTCACGGTGTACTTCTTTGGGAGAACCTTCAGAACAGAAAGGTATGCGTGAGTTGGACTTCCAATAGAAAAATAGAAAGCCTAAACCTTAGGTGAGTCAACACTCCATAAGCACAGAGAAAAGGAGAAAAAACAATCAATCAACAAACAACAAAGGCATCTGAAGGCGGCAAAATGTGATGGTTAATCCTTTGTGTCAACTTGACTGGACTAGGAAACAAATAATAGAAAAGGGATGTTTGGATTGGACCCACCTCAACCCGGATGGCCACCCCAAATGTGGGCGGTACCTTCTGCCAGCGGGCCGTTATAAAAGGCCATGGCAGGCGCGGAGTGGTCCCTTATTTTTTTCTTCCGTGGCTGGCCTCTCTCCTGGTGAGTGTGTTTGGCTTGCTGGATAACCTTCAGATCCCAGCGTGACTTAAGACTGGCAGAGCTCCTGGATCCATTCGGGCTTCAGCCCTAGATTGGGCACTATACTGAGAATCCGCCTTGCGGACTGGACGCATCCCTGGATTCTCTCGGTTTTTCCAGTGTGGTGCAGCTACGGTTGGACTCCTTGAACTCTGTCAACTGAGCAAATCAATAAATTGTATATAGCTATATCATATTTGTCCTGTTACTTGTGTTTCTTTAAAGAACCCTGACTAATACAGATTTTGGTACCGGAAGTGGTTCTAGCGACACGCCTTGAAAGGATGAATTCTTTAGTGGGCTTGCTAGCACTCTGGAGCCAGTCTCAACCCAATGAATCCTAGAGTTGCTGAAGGCTCTCTTGGTGGCATCAAGAGGAATGATGATCTTTGGTGCAGACTATTTGATGTTATTATGAAGATAGATCCATTTGACTCATCTAACTCACCTCTTGTGAGGAACAAGGAATTTAGCAACTCTATATATAAAAATCGTTTCGGAAATGCGGAAAAAAAGAAAAATAAGGAAAATAATTGATGTTGCCTTGCTGCTCCTCGTTGCTCCTCTCGCATGGTCTGGATAAAACACAGTGATAGAGCAAAATAAGGAGCTCAGTGATTAAATTGACCAGCTCCGGATTCGAAAATACAGTTTAAAGGTTTCCAAAGTGTGCTCTGGAAGAGAATCTCTCTAGCAGCCAAAGAGCTAAAGAAGCAGAAAAATCAAGGTGTAGTCCTTATCTACGTTTGGCTGACATTTACAAGCAAATTTACTTCCCAGCCATGAAAAGTGTCAGCAGTTTAAGTGGGAGCCCTGGGGTGGAGGGGAGGAGAAAGGCTGGAACCTGAAACTTGGCGGATGGAGATTGTGTTGTAGAACCATTGATGATGTGGATTTTGAACCCTCAGATTATGAGGGATTTTCCTTATCTGAGGAATTAATCTCCTTACCCTCAGCAGAGAATCCAACCCCGCAAGATGTCCTCATCCTACCCTACCCTTGTCTGAGGAAACTAATCCCCCCTCACAGTGGGAGCTAATATCCCTCAGAGCCCAACAATCATTGCCTCTAGAACTATAACCAGATTGAAGTCTAAGCAAGCCCCTAAAGGTGAGATAGAAAATTTGGTCCATGAGGAGGTGAGCTACACCACTAAAGAAATTAATGAGTTTGCCAATTCCTTCCAGCAGAAGCCTAAGGAATATGTGTGGAATGTATTTTAAGGGTGTGGGATAAGGTGGAAGGAATATAAAATTAGATCAAATTGAGTTTATCGATATGAGTCCACTTAGTAGAGATTCTAGGTTTAAACATGGAAGCTCGAGCAGTTAAAAAAGGTTTTTCTGTTCCACCGTTTCTTTGCTATGGTTGGTGCTGTCTTTCTTC
>VZQC01010467.1:6831911-6844822 GCA_009823505.1 Rhizomys pruinosus | reverse complement strand
AAAAAAAAAAAAAAAAAAAAAAAAGGAAAAAAATTAAAAAAAAAAAAGAATGTTTGTCAGTGTTCAAGCTTTATTTATGTGTTATATAGAAAAGCATTCAACTGACCCTCTTGGAGATTTAACAACCATACTTAGCTCCAATCTGATTTGGCAAGAAGGATTTAAAGGGACAATCTTTTGTCCCTTACCCTATAAGGTCAACTTAAGTCCTATGGTCCTGCATGATCACCACTCTACATGTCCTATGGCAGTGAGTCACCAGTCATCCCGAGACAAGGAGGTCTTGGAGATTCACTTTAGAGGACTTCTTCCGGCCAGTGTCCAGTCAAAGGAGGAAAGTCATTATAAAGGAGAAGCTCCTTGCACTTCAAAAGAGAAGCTCCGGTCAAACAAGACCTGACTTTGTCCTCACATGGATGGAACTGGTAAAAAGAAAACAAGGCACAAGGCCTGAGTGACCCCTTAGGACCAGAACCTCAACTGACCTTAACACCAAAACTAATTTATCTGTGCTAACTGTGTGGTTTTAAACATTCCAACAGAAAACTATGATAAAAAATAAACTTATACATTATTACCAGAGAGATAGGTGAAAGATCTACTGTACCATGCTAGAAAATAACCCTGAAATAGGTTAAGCTGGATCTCATTCTGGAGCCCTGTGTACTAAAACTACCTTTTTCCAATTCCTTAAAATGGAGTACTAATAGAATGCAGGTCCTCTCTTCCTCCAGAGACTCTATAGACAGAGACCCTCTAATCACTAATGCACCCACTAGGCCCCCTGTTGGTACTGTGAGGTCTGTGCACTGGTATACTCACATAAGACTTAACCAGTTTGTCTTTTCAGTTGCAGAGAAACTGCACAGTAACTACTCACAACTATCGATCTGGACCAAAACACCAGGCACCCAGAGCACACATAATGTATACATACATTACATATATCACAAATAATTTGTGCACATATTATGTATTATGTATAATGTATGTGCATAGTATGTATAATATACATTTGTTATATTACATACAATATATACCTATATACACATCATATATACATAGATTGCATATGGCAAATACATAGGTTACATATACATTACAAATAATATATACACATATTATATATTTCACTTAATATATATTTATTCCATGTTGTATATAATATATCCATATATTTCATATAATATATACATAGAGTACATATTGTATGCATATATTACATATATTACAAATCATGTGTGCACATATTATATATTACATATAATATATATTACATGTGTATTATATACAATATACATTTATTATATTACACATAGTGTATCCATATATCATCTATAACATCATGTCCCTCTTTCCAATTGATTTATGGATTGATTGATTGACTCATGACAGTGTCCAGAGAACAGGGACCAGCGACTCCATGTCTTCATGCGTGGATGTGGATAGAAAGCAGGAATCATGTTACTGAATGAGGATGAAATTCTACAAGAACTCTACTCACTGAGCTACAAGCACTCTACTCACTGAGCTACAAGCATTCTACTCACATGGGCAGCATCAGGCCTGGAATTTGCTGCTTAGACGACTTGTTTAATCTGCTAACTGTTGATTTTGGAGTTCTTCCCCAGGAACGTACTGCCCATGAAAACACCATGAAAATTTCTCATTTTATAATTTCTTATCTCATGTTCCGTCTGTGTGTTTTGCAAAAACAAAGATTTGCATTAACAGCTCATGTACCAGCAGTGGAGACCTGGGCATTGTGTGAGACAGATCAGCTTAGACATATTCACTCATACACATGAAATAGTAAATTAATTTACTAAATTCACTTTAAATTACATGGACATTAATTAAATTCACTTAAACATATTCACTCATATGCATGAAATAAAAATAAATTAATTAAATTAATTAAATATTCTTAATTACTTAGACATGAATTAAATTAACTCAGACATAATTCACACAGGAAATAAAAATAAACCCATTAAATTAATTAAAATTACTTGCACATTAATTTGACTTAGACATATTCACTCATACATAGGAAATAAAAATAAATCAATTAAATAAATTTTATTTAATTAAAATTGCTTTGATATTAATTAAATTCAGTCAGAAATTTTCCCTTATACACAGAAAATAAAAATAAATCAAATTACTTAGACATTAAAATCACTCAGACATTCACCCACACATAGGAAATAAAAATAAATCCATTAAATTGAATTAATTAAAATTACTTACACATAGGGTTGGAGAGATAGCTAAGTGGTTAAGAGCACCAACTGCTCTTGCAGAGGAGCCGGGTTCGATTCCCAGCACCCACATGGCAGCTAAGAACCATCTTTAAGCCAGGCACGGTGGTGCACGCCTATAATCCTACCACTCAGGAAGCACAGGCAGGTGGATCTCTGTGAGTTCCAGTCCAGCCTGGTCTACAGAGTGAGTTCCAGGCCAGCTAGAGCTATAGGGAGACCTTGTCTCAAAAAAATAAATAAATATATATATATATATATTACACATATATATTACTTACATATTAATTAATTTCCCTTAAACATATTCACTCATACATAGGAAATAAAAATAAATCATTTCATTAAATAGATTAATGAAAATTACTTAGACATTAATTAAATTCACTTAGACATATTCACTTATACACACAAAATAAAAATTAATTACATTTTTTATTTTAAAAAAAACATCGCGAGTCCTCAAGTTCACAAGATTCTGCAAATGCAAACTCCAAAATTGTATTCTAGTTTTATTCTTTTATTATACATTTACTTATATTTATATTTATATTATTTATATTTATCCGTTTATTTCTGATTTTGCTGGCGATCAGGGGTGGGAGGGGGTGTTCAAGCGAATGGCCAGAAATAACACGGGTCTTGCTCTGAACAACGAGACAGAAGGCCCAACGTGAGACCTGAGAATCGTAAATTCTGATACACATTTCAGCCACCACTTGGAACAACAAAAATACTATTCTGCAAATTGTTACAGAACTCTAAACTGTGTGACCACTGAAAACTGAATCTTGTCTATCCATTTTATTACATTTAAATATTGAATTTTCGGCAGGTGACATTGACAACAGGGCCTCGTGGTGCAGACAGATGATGTTTGTCAGTGTTCCTGTGACTGATGAACATTGAGAGAATAAATGATTTTTGTTTAGTTCCCAGCACCCACATAAGGAACTGCACAACCACCTGTAATTTTATCTCCATGGGAACCCACATCCTGTCCTGGCCTGTATGACTATCTATACTCATGTGCACAAACCCCCACAAATGCATATAAATAAAAATAAAGCACATGTAATTCATTTAAATATAATAGGTCGGAGTCTGTACATTATTTGATTACTTGGTGCTAATTATTTATTTATCTGCATTGCATGCTGAAATTGGAATTAGAAAGTGCTTGTAACTGCCAAGTCTCACCTGTGTGCATGGTCATGTGTGTGTGCGAGTGTGTGTGTGTGTGTGTGTGTGATTGTGTGTGTGTGTGTGTGTATGTGTGCATGTGTGTGCCTGCGCTGTCCCCTGACTCCCATCTTCTTGAGCTGTCTTAGAGATTTGCAGCGACATAATCTGTCTGCATAGCATTTAAAGGAGAGACAAAAATAATCATAAGAAATAAGAAATAAATAATAAGTAAATAAAAAATGTTTAGTTCAGCCAAAATGTGAGTCAAGTTACTGAATGTCAAGTTATGGAATCTCACTGGACGTCGGTTCGATTGATAAGGAATTATTTTCTTGTAACTGAATGATTTTTTTCTATGATGTCCTTGCAAGCTCAGGTTATCTGAAATTTTCTGTCATCTTATTAACTGGCAAAGAACCCAGATGCTTCAGCTCTGTGACATCGTCGTCAACCCTGAGGGTCCGATTGAGTTAATGTCTGGATCTAGATCAGTTCTCATCAAGATTCTGTTCCTAAGGGACTGTAGTTCCTGTCAAGGTGACAGTTAAAGCTGACCAGCGCATCCTCCTGATGTCTAGCACATGGTGCTGTGCACAGTACTGGCTCTAATTAGGACACAATATCTACTATATTTCACATCTTTAGCTATCTTGTGATTATTTTTTTGAGACAGGGTCTCCCTGGAGTCCCAGCTGTCCTGGAATTCACTATGTAGCACAGGCTAAATTTGAACTCACAGAGATCTGCCTGCCTCTGCCTCCAAAGTGCAAGGATTAAAGGCATGCACCACCACGCCCAGCTACCTTGTGATTCTTATAATTATTGAATTCTCAAAAGTTCATAGGAAAATAAATTCAAAACCAGAAACACGCTTGGTTTTCTTTAATATTAAGATTTATAGGGGTTCCATCTGACCTCATAACAATAAATAATTAGATATACATAGTCATATATATATTTTCATATATGTGTATATATTCATATATACACACATATGTATGCATATACATATATGTATAGGTATGCCTATATTCATATATACATATGTATGAATATATATGAATATGTACATATATGAGCCCTATTTAGGTAAATTAATATATATGCACATATATTAATATATGAATATATGCATATATATGTCTGCCCTACTTAGGTAAATGAATATATATGCACATATATGAATATATACATGGTAATACATGTATATATACATATATGAGGCTGATTTAGGTAAATGAGGGTCTCAGGAAACATTGTCTTTTTTTATTTTTATTTTTAGTTATTTCTGTATGTGCATGAATGTACTGTCTGCATGCAAGTTTGTGCACCCGTGTCATGCAATGCCACGGAGGTCAGAAGAGGGTGTTGGATTCCCCTGGAACTGGAGTTCTCCTGGAATTGGAGTTTCAGACGGCTCTCGGCCGCCATGTGGGTGCTGGGGATCGAACCTGGGTCCTCTGTAGAGCAGTCGGCGCTCTTCACCGCTAGGCCATCTCTCCAGCCTGAAACATTGTCTTTTATGACCTGCAGTTCAAACTTGGGTTGAGTCTTCTGTGATGAAAACACAGGCAGTTCCTTCACTAATTAATTCATAAAAATCAGAAAAATTAAACTGTCATGCCCATATTCAGATGATGCCATCGGGTTTAAGGATAAATGTGATGTCACTGTCCTCTTTCACAGATTTCAAAATTTGGGATGAAACACTGAATCTGATCCCAGTGGATTCCAGTGTCCCTTGATGCTCTTTGCACAGCCTGGCACATGCCTTGTGTGGGGTTTGCAATAAAGATTAAGAAAGCATCTCAATTAAAAATCTGTGAACATCGACCTCCTCTGCAAACAGCACTGCTGCCAACAGGGATGGCGGGCCACAAGGAGATGCCATAAAAGGCGAGAAGACACAGCTGTCCCTGCCAAGAAGATGAGGCTCATCCTCCTGACAGTGCTGGGCTTTAGCACTGGGCTAGTTTCTGCTCACCTCTATAAGAGGATTGCAGAGCAGGTACTGTGGGGGATGGAAAGAGAGTGCTACAGGAGTGGGGGGACAGAGATAGAGACAGAGACAGAAAGATGACAGAGACAGGAGATAGGAAACAGAGACACGTGGTGTAGATGGACATTAATCATACCTGTATCCCATCATGCAGGACATGGGTGAGTCTTCCTTTGTCATTAGAAGAACATTGGTCATACCGTGTGTATGTGTGTGTGTGTGTGTGTGTGTGTGTGTGTGTGTGTGTGTCTGCCCCAAACCAGTCCCTGCTGGATCAGCCTTTGCATCCTTTCTATCTGCATATATTGATAATATCCTTCAATAGAAAGTATATAAACATGATCTTACCTAGGTGTGAAGACTTAACCTAGAGAATTGTTCAGAGACCATCCTCGCTGTGCCATGTTGGGAATGACCCACTGCCTCATTTCCAATTGCATTCCTTTTTCTTTCTAGATGAAAGGCAAATGGCACACAGTCTACCTAGCGTCAAGTGACAGAAACTTGATCAAAGAAGGAGGACCTCTGAGGATTTACTTCCGTAAAATTACATGCCAGAAGAAATGCGATAAAATCACCTTTTCCTTTTATACAAAGTAAGATTAAAAAGGAAGGAGTCACTGTCATGGGGGGTCCTCACACTGTACTTTTATCATGGAACTCAGTAATCAGTCACTTTTGCTACATCTGTTTGGGTATCGGTGAATTTGGATAAATATGAATATGTATGTGTGTATTTGTGTGTGTGTGTGTGTCCAAACTGGGTGTTTTCCAATATAATCAAACATATCAATATGCATATGAAAATATATATCAATGCACAAGGGACAGAATATGGCTTGGATCATGGGAGGTGTCCTACCACCACCTATGGCTCCACACACCAAGAATGCTTTCTATGATTCCCAGGGAAAAGATAGGACCAAAAGTCAAAGAAAAGAGAAGAGAAAAGAGAAGAGAAGAGAAGAGAAGAGAAGAGAAGAGAAGAGAAGAGAAGAGAAGAGAAGAGAAGAGAAGAGAAGAGAGAAAGAAAGAGAGAGAGAAAGAAAGAGAGGGAGGGAGGGTGGGAGGGAGGGAGGGAGAGAGAGAAAGAGAGAGAGAAAGAGAAAGAGAAAGAGAAAGAAAAAGAAAGAGAGAGAGGGAGGGAGGGAGGAAGAAAGACATAGATCATAGATTCATGGATAGATGATAATAGATGATCTATAGCTGATAGATATAGACAGCAGATAGATAGATGATAGATAGATATAGATAGACGATAGATGATAGATGACATAGAGTTCATCCCCACAGAGCAAGGTCTCGGGTCCAAACAGAACAGCCAATCACAGAGTCCAATCACCCAGTCCAGGCCTTTCACACAGAGAGGAAAGGCTGTGTGGGAAACACTGACTCAGAAACTCATGTGGACTTGGTGAACATATCTAGGCAGAACAGAGGGTCAGTGTGACTGGGCCTCCAAGGCGACCTTTCTCTCTCAGGGGTCAGGGCACCCTGTCCACAGACAAGGGCCATTTTAGGGAGACTGTAAGACAGTTTTGCAGAGTTTTAGATGTGGGAAACCCTGCTGCCACAACCCATCCTTCTTGATGATACCAATATCATACGCATTATAACAACTTATTTTCATCCCTCCTCAGGGACCATGTGGGTGAGAGAATATATTGAAAAACAATTTTGAAACATTTTAGCCTAGGATGAGAGGAAACACCACCACACTTTGCCCCCCTAGTTGAACTTCACCGAACTAAAATGATGAGACCATTGATACCTCAAAATGGTCAGGGGTTTGAGTCAATGCTCACAAGAAAAGATAAAATGTCTCTTCTTCTTAAGTGTTCACAATGTAGCCCAGGCTCTCCCCCAAGGCGGGTGCACACCCCAAAATAGAGGCCCTTCACTGGGCTAAGTACCTTTAAGTCCTGCAAAGGAACGTAAATGTTGTTGGAGGTCCTGGACCTGGTATTATGTTGTGGATAATGAATGGGTAGTGAATAGACTTGGACATTTTCCCATATCCTTGGACGTCTTTTATTCTATGTAACACTGTCTACAGTGACTCAAATCTTTTTAGAGAACCACCATGGGGTGAATTTCCATGAGTCACTTCCCTGATCCTTCATGATCATTACTGGAGAATCTACAAAAACAGTCACATTTGCCAGACAGGCAGAAACCATATGGTTCCAATGGCAATAATGTAAGCCAAAATTGGGAGATATATATATATATATATATATATATATATATATATATATATATATATGATCACTATCATCTACAACATGTAATATCAAATTCTTTAAACAACAGTATCTGCTTATCAATGTTATATGTAGTATAAAATACCTCCCTGCCCCCAATACACCAGTGGACTGGGTTTGTTTGTCATGGATTCAATGCTCAATATTTTTCTGATCTATTTATTGTTATTTTATGGTATGACTATATTGGCTGCATGCACGTAATGGCTTTCACGTCATGCAGCACATGAGTGGAGCACAGAAGAGACCCTTGAATCCTCTGGAATTTACATGACAGAGAGTTCTCAGCCACCATGTGGGTGCTGAGTCTTCTGCAAGGCAACCCACTGCTCTGAACGGCTGAGCCATCTCTCCACCTCTCTTTTTTTCCTATTTTTCCATCTTCTTAAAATATTTTATTGAACTTTTACATATCTCAGAGGACATATGTAGGAAGCTTTCTTTTTATGCAGAACAGGACCACACAGCCCTGCTAAGGGGAAGGAGAACACAGTGCCCCCTTTGCAGACACTATGGGGAACTGACGCCTCACACAGAGGCCAGCTGGCTACTTCCTGTAGCCCAACCTGGGTGGTACTCCCAACTCAGGCCCTTAGCCTGGACCAACAAGACACGTGTTCCACTCTTGGCCATGACTTCCCACCTGCCCAGAGACTGCTGAACCCTGGACAGGAATTTCAGGCTGATGTCTGTAGGCCTATCTTCGGCCTATGTCCACTCACAACACCAGCTACTCAGATTGGTGGTCCACAAGGGGACCTCTTTCCAACCCACTGGACACCTGAAAGAAATGCAGGCTTACCTTGGTCTGCATGTGCAAAATAATTAATAAAATAACAGCTGGGAATTCCATTATGATGTTACTATGAAACTCAAATTTATTCCTTGCTACAGCCTGCTTTTATAAACTAAATGATATCAATTCTCAGAGCCAATCATATCCCCCCAATTACACACCACTGCACACCGTTGCCCACCCAGCATCACCCAGCTAGGCCAAGTTGTTTGCTCCTCCTTGGGGCGGGGGTGCCCTGAGGGATGCTAGCTGAAAACTAGCCTGCAATTCAAACTGGATCTTCCTACATCATCTCCCCCTTTTTTTACTTTTTGAGAGGTAGACAAGCCCATGGGAGAGGTTGGCATCTATAAAGGAACCTGTTCTTAAATACACGATTGCTTAAACGTATCTTGAGTGCTGGGTGGGGCCAGGCCAGACCTAAGATTTTTATCTTTTACACTAAAACCAATTTGTGCTCAAAAAAACCAACCATTAGGTAACAATAATAAATAATGAATATAAGCAACCTTCATGTAAAACCAATTTGCAAGCAGCTATGCCCAAACTTATATAGCCCAAGGCCCCCATTGTCCAGCTGGAGGGACTTGCACATGTACAAGCATGTTGATCAAATAAAAGTCCAGTCTGTATTGCTGTAGTTTCACAATTCACCCCAATCTCCACAGCCCTTACATTTTACCACACACTCTCTTCCACAGATTGTTCCCTGGGGTTTAGAAAAGGGGCACAAGTGGGCGAGAAGTAAAACAGTCTACATTCTCTGGAGATGTCAGTTTGGACTCTGATAATTTTAGGCTGTTTTGTTTCATGGGTTGGCAGTCTATCCAGGAATAACTTTTTAATCCTACTAACGAAGCACAAGTAATTAGAAATACAGGCATTTAAACAGTACTAATTATTATGGTAGGTTACATTGTGGGCATAGACACAGATGTTTGGATGGTAGGCTAATCCATGAACTGTAGCTTTGATGTAAAAGATGACAATTTCTTACTGTGGCTTACAACATCTCCTAACCACTAGAGGCTGTAAGCTTATGGCATCAGGCATGAATCATTCCTCCAAGGAGAAAGCTAACAGCCAATAAGATTTGGGATGTACAGACATACAGCTGCCACTGCTGCACAGTATTTCCAGGCAATTGAGGTATAGCTGATGCTGACAGAGGAGTCTTGCTTGACTCAAGGAGACCAATATTCGTTTCATTGTTTTAGTGGCCTTTGGTAATGCTGTCTGGCATTTCAGAGGCCAGCTGTACATTTGCAAGTGAGGTCTCAAAACATTTTTCCCATGCTTCCACCAGGTCTTCGACAGCAGGGCCTTACTGCCTTTCTTCTTGCAGGTATCCCAGTTTACAGGCAAAAAGCCTTTACCTTTTGGGGGCTTGGATCCCCTAGCCAACATCTCCTTGGCAGAATAATCCATTGCTGATATCAGAGCTCTCCTGTATTAATATATTTTGCTTAATTACATAGCTTATAAAGACTTTACTATTTGGCCTTGAATAGAGAGTTATCTTTTCACAGTTCTTATGTCTATCAGTCAATTAAAGGAAGTAGTTATACCTGTTTTATAAGAAATTACTACTTTAACAGTTAGCTCTAATTTACAGTTAAGGAATGACTTCATTACCATCATGTTTTTCTTCGTTCTATGTAAAGGAGAGGTAGGGAAGTCTCTCATATTAAAACTTTGTGGAACCTGGAAGGTAAACTTCATTAGGACACATTATAAACAGTTGTTACGAATAGGATCCACAGAGATATTTGCTGCCTATAGCTCAGGCGGTCTGAGGCTTTTCTTCCTTTTAATGTTCAGATGGGCCAGCTTCTCTGCTGGTATTTCTTGGTACATTCTGCACAATGCAAAGCTGTATCTTTTCTTTCTCAGCCATTAGATTGGTGATGTTTTGACCTGTGGGAACATGCAAATCTTTTCCTATAGTTAGTTTTAAGATTTAAATTGAAAAATTTGACAAAAGGTTTAATATATAACTGTATCCCCCTTTTTTATTTTAGGTTTCTATTTTTTGACCCATAAATCTCAAAAAGTCAGTTGTTTTACACATACCTATAGGCAGGAATCAAGGTGTAAATTTCCATTAAATTTACCCAAGCTGTTTATCATTGACTGTATTTTGTTAATTTGAGAAGTAAACTTAATTCCTTTAGTTAAATTATCCTACAGGTAAAAGAAAATATTACAAGATTACATTGTACAACACAAAAATTATAGAGAACATTTGTATACATTAACCCCAAAGTTGTTATACAAATTAAAAGTAAACAAATGTGGACAAAAATTTATATTTCCAATTAGCTTAAATGTATTACCATTTTATTAAAACCTTTTAACCAATGTTGTTTAATATAGACATTTTTACTTTTACTAAGTTTTAAAATACCATATAATATGTAGACAAAGTTTGTGCATATTTGGCTACCTGTTAAACACACATCAATTAGCTATACATTGTTCCTTAAAATTCTTTCACTAGACTGTGATTCCAGAGAAATCAAGTCCATTAACTTATATTATTTATTTGTATTTCTGTATAAATATCTACTGAAATACTTCTATATAAATGTATAATATTTATTTTAAACATATCACTATAAATCTTATGAAGTGGGTTTATAACAGTCATTTTCCTTTCAATCCTTGGAGGTGGTTTTTCCAGACCTGGCACAAAATCCTTTTTAAAAAGGTTTTACCATGCTCGCTTTGGCAGCACATATACTAAAATTGGAATGATACAGAGATTAGCATGGCCCCTGTACAAGGATGACATGCAAATTCATGACACGTTCTATATTTTAAAGACAAGAGAAAAAAAAGATGTTTTACCTAGTTGTTAAATGTTTTACAATATACATTTATCTATACTTTAAATTATATCTAAAATAAAATAATATTATTTCTTAAAACTAATTTATTTCCTACAACACTTTAAGAATTTGTTGGAGTTTTTGTCTTAGGCGTTGAAGGAGCACAACCAGTAGGTGGTAGCATACACCCATAAAGTAGTTAACTGTTACAGCACCTGTACAATTTTATTAATAATTTTTAAGACAAGTAAATTACACCAAGTTTAACTATATTAATAGAGCTGCATCTGAGCTGAAGGGGTCAGTTCCAGCTCAGAGGCTTTTTAGAATTGTACAAATACATATTAACATATTTACATAAACCCAATTAAAGATTGTTAACACCAAAAAGTATAAACCAAGTTTTGTATAGGTTGAATCTGTTAACAGTGATTTATAGTCGACTTTTTAAAACACAGGAGTTTAGAAAGTTAAAGGAGTTAAAACAAGTACTCACATCCATACACACACGTGTGCATGCACACATACATACAAGTATACACAAACATGTACAAAAGAAAAAAGGTTATGAGACCAATCTGTGGGGAGGAAGTTATATTATTGTCTTATAATCAATGAGAAAAAGTCATCTCCACAATTAAGGTTGGGTTTAAGTCTTCACAGAAGTCCACCATCTATCTCCTGAGTATTAGAATCAAAGCTGCACCTTTAAAATACAATGAAAATGAACCACTGCTCCAGGGCAAGAGTGCCAGAGAGTGCTTTAGAGCTTCCCAGACACACAGAACACTGTAAATCCAGCCCTTCCCCACCAGCTATCACTGTCTCCACTGTTTCCTGAGCAGGAGGGGGCACAGAACAACAAACCTTGGACTAGATTAACCGGAATATTTACAAACAGCTACAAACTGAGAAGTATGACAGCTTCATTTTGTTTTTGGTCTTTTCAAGGCAGGGCCTCCCTACAGCCACAGTTGGCCTGGAGCTCACTCTGTAGACTACTAGGCTGTCCTTGAACTCACAGAGACCTACCCTGGCTTCCCAAGTGCTAGGATTAAAGGCGTGGGCCACCACACTCAGCTCCACAAGTCTGGAATTTACAAACTCAATTTGCATCACAGAAGACTGGCCTCTAGAACGAGATCCTGGAGGAAATTTAGCAGACAAAAAGACCTCAGCTGAATTAAGCACTGCAAAGAGACTATTTACCGAAAAAAATTTCAAGGGGAACCTTTAAAACATATTTAAACTGTAGCTGGCTTTTCACAAACTTCCATGCAAGCCAATGTTGGTAGACTAATTCCTGGGTAGGGAGTTGCCTCCACAACCCAAGCCAGCCTGTGAAAATGTGCAAATATTGAAGGCTTGCAGCAAAAGGTTTGAGCTTGCTCCAGGGGCACGCCCATCCTCCCTGTCTCTGTCCCTGCCCCCATGAAGTTTGCCACCTGGACTGCAGCCAGAAGGTGGAAGCCAGGGCTTCTTTTTTTTTTTTTTTTACATTATTCATCTTCTGTACTGTTGTAATGATTCTGTAGTGCAGCAAGTTTGAGAAAATTGAGGCTCAAAGTAGTT
>VZQC01010467.1:6818198-6830890 GCA_009823505.1 Rhizomys pruinosus | reverse complement strand
GGGGGGGGGGGGGGTGGGGGGGGAGGGGAAAGGGAAATAAGCCTGAACTGAATTGGAAAAAATGTATGAAATGCACAAAGCATCAATAAAAACTAATTAAAAATAAATAAATAAATAAATAAATAAATAAAATAAAAAAAAATAAAAATCATGCTTCCTCAGTCCCTATGAATCAATAACAAAATGCCAAAACTGGAAAATTCCCTGTTTGCAGTTTTTCCTTTAAAGGACCCTTCCCCCTCCCCAAGCTTTGGGACCACTTCTCCCAGCCCGCTGTCAGGAGGGTGGCAGTCCAAGCTCAGCTTGAATTAAAGACTCTTTGCATTTACATCAGAGGCACGTATCCTGGTGGTGTTTTGGGGGTCCCCGTAATCTGGGCATAATATGTGGACACTGTGGAGAACTGACCCCTCTCTGTAGAGACAAACCAGCTCCTTCCCATAGCCCAACCTGGGTGGCACTTCCAACTCAGGCCTTTAGCCTGGACCCACAAGAAATGTGTTCCACTATTGGCCATGACTTCCCACTTGCCCAGAGACTGCTGAACCCTGGACAGGAATTTCAGGCTAATGGCTGTAGGCCTATCTTCAGCCTATGTCCACTCACAACACCAGCTACCCAGATTGGTGGTCTGCAAGGGGACCTATTTCCAACCCACTGGCCACCCGAACGAAATGCAGGCCTACCTTGGCCTGTATGTGCGCAATAATTACTAAAAAATAATGGCTGGGAATTCCGTGATGATGTTACTATGAAATTCAAATTTATTCCTTGCTACAGCCTGCTTTTATAAACTAAATGATGTCAGTTCTCAGAGTCAATCATAGGCCCCCCAACTCCATGCCACTGCACACCATTGCCCCACCCAGCATCACCCAGCTAGGCCAAGTTGTTTGCTCCTCATTGGGGCAGGGTGCCCTGAGGGATGCTAGCTTAAAACTAGCCTGGAATTCAAACTGGATCTTCCTACAGCAGACATATATGGATCCCATGTAGATCCTGTATGAATGTGAATGGAACTGGTCAGAAATATCAAGTTTTCCACAGCACAGGGAAATGCTGTCACTATGCCAACCCCTTCATCCCAACCCTGGGCAGTAACTGATATTTGAAAATGCCTCAAAACAAAGCTTACAGCATTGAGGCATTTTCAAATATCAATTATAGCTGTCTGACTGTGCCCACATGCAAAGCGTCTTGTCCATGTTGGGGTTTCCACCACCCCGAGACAGGGCTACAGAACAGGAAGTGGTAAACTACTAACTGTCTGTTGTTTTGTTTTTGAGGGAAATGAGGATTTGAAAAAAGCACAGAGCTGTAGGAAGAAAAGGACTTAAAAATATTTATGAGGCACACTGTGAGTGAAAGATATTTGCTTTCTGCTTTCTCCTGTACTTTCCTGGGTCTGAGTATTTAGATTCTCACATAACTTTGATGAGAAATTACAGATGTAATCTTGGGAAAGTAACATAAATCCCCACATATATGTTTCAGATAAGATAAGAAAACAGCTTTTATTATTTTATTTATGGTTTTTACTTGATGTGTATGAGTACATTTGCATGTGTGCAACTGAGTCCAGTGTGTACAATTCCCAGAGGGGCCAGAAGAGGGCGTCCTATCTCCTGAAACTGGAGTAACGCATGGCAATAATTGATATTTGAAAATGACATTTGGGGGGCTGGAGAGATGGCCTAGCGGTTAAGAGCACCAAACGCTCTTGCAGAGGACCCGGATTTGATCCCCAGCACCCACATGGCGGCCGAGAACCGTCTGAAACTCCAATTCCAGGAGAACTCCAGTTCCAGGGGAATCCAATACCCTCTTCTGACCTCCTCAGCATTGCACGACACGGGTGCACAAACCTACAGGCAGACAGTACATTCATACCCATACAGAAATAAAAATAAAATTAATAATATAAAAAGAATTAAAAAAAAAAAAAAAGAAAATGACATTTGGGGCTGAAGAGATGGCCTAGTGGTTAAGAGCACCAACTGCTCTTGCAGAGGATCTGAGTTCAATCCCCAGCACACACATGGTGGCTGAGAACCATCTTTGATTCCAGTTCCAGGGGAATCCCATACCTTCTTCTGACCTCCACGGCATTGCACAACACGGGTGCACAAACTTACATGCAGACAGCACATTCATACACATAAAAAAGAAATAAATAATTTTTTTAAAAAAAAGGAAAAAAAAGAAAATGTCATTTGCTTTTATTTATGTATTTATTTATTTTTGGAAAATGTCATTTGCAACACACATCATGTGGGTGCTGGGAACTGAACATGAGTTAGTTGCCAAATTCTTGACAAGTCCATAAGACGATGCTTCAAATCAGAGTGAACTTCTAGGTGACGAATCCCACTTTATTACTGTCTTTTCCCATGATCCCCTTGGGGAAGAATTAAAAGGTTGGTATTTCTAGCATTAAGTTCCAAGCAATGCATGAAAGTGCTTATTTCATCACTGTATGTTTTTCCTGAGCAAATACTACTGAACTGCAATGCTCCACCACCCACGTGACTCGAGCCTGAGATTAAGAATTTAGAAATCCCAAGTCTGCAAAAACTGAGCTTTGTTCATATTTTAAGGAGGGAATATGAACTTCCCTTTGTCATTCTGAACAATTTTTAACAGAATATGAGCGAGACGGGATGATAGTTCGTGGAACAGTTCATGTGTGCTCCAACCCAGGGCAAACAATCATGTTGCAAAGTTCATTGCTTGAAATTCATACTTTTTTTTCAATCTATCTCAGTTAAAGGAAAAAAACATTTCATGCTACATTCTGTAGATGAGAGGACTTTGATGTTTTATTTTTATCACCAAATGACAGCAACCAAGGTTAAATGTTTTGTTGGCGTTCTCGGTATGTATGGCCTGGGAGAAGTTGTGAAACTCATTCTCTGTGTATGTGATGCACGGGAGGTGGGTTTCTGTGCATTCGATTTTGGGATGTTCATGGGTGTCCAAGTGTGAGATTGAAATCTCCATGGATTGGTTGATGGTGTGATGGTTTGTTTTCTTTATCAACTGGGCAGGATCTACAGTCACTGGGTAAAAGGGTCTCCATGAGGAGTTAGCTAGATCAGGTTGTCCTTGAAGATGTCCCCTGAGGTCTCCTTAAGTTAAGTGATGTGGGAAATCCCGCCCACTGTGGAAATCCTATTTCAAAGACAGCCATTCCCTAGATGTCAGGAGGATGTGCTGGTCAGTTCTAACTGTCACCTTGACAGTACTGTGAACAACACTGTTCCCTGGACATCAGGAAGATGTGCTTGTAGCTTTAATTGTCACCTTGACACAGCTGAGAGTCACTGGGAAGAGTCTCCATGAGGGAC
Source organism: Rhizomys pruinosus (assembly GCA_009823505.1). NCBI lineage: Eukaryota > Metazoa > Chordata > Mammalia > Rodentia > Spalacidae > Rhizomys > Rhizomys pruinosus. Next base: position 6,827,543 of record VZQC01010467.1, on the reverse strand, counting down.
TGTTTACACCAGGGTGTCCCGTGGGCGTGTCTTTGGGGTTTGTCTGTATTAAATTGATTGACTAGAAGAAGAAATGCAGCTGATTACTCTCAGACCTGTCCCTGCCTGTAGGTGTGGGGTGTTCATCTCCCCTAAAGTGTTGATTCTGAGTTCCCCCATAAAATGGTGTTTAACTGAGAACTCTGAGCCACAATCAAGGCTTCCTCCCACAAGTTGATTTTCTCAGGATATTCAATGACAGGAAAAATCCGATAGGATTTTCATCTCAGTCAAAAAATACTTTTTTTTCCACAGGAGTGTTAGCAATCAGCGTTAGCAAATGAGAATTATAAATCTGAGCTGTTGTTGAGTGAGTGTAAAAGTCGGACTGCATCAGATTCTATCTATGAAATACAGTTTTCTTCTGTCCTGTCACTCTCTTGACCCGAAAAATCCCACAACTCCATGAGGAAAGGCGCTCACTGGAATGTTCCCTACAATTTTGTTTCCAGGTTTTCTTTTTTTTTCCTTTTTTATAATTTTTATTTTTATGTGTATGAATGTAATATCTGCATGCAGGTTTGTGCATCCATGTCTTGCAATGCAGCAGAGATCAGAAGAGGGTGTCGGGTTCCCCTGGAACTGGAGTTAAAGACGGTTCTCAGCCACCATGTGGGTGCCGAGAGCAGTCGGCACTCTTAACCGGTAGGCCATCTCTCCAGCCCTGTTTCGTGTTTTTCTATTAATTGATTGACTGATTGATTGATTTTTGTCTTTTTGAGACATGTCTCCCTGTAGTCCCAGCAGGTTTGCAACTTGCTATGTAGCCCAGGCTGGCCCGTATCTCACATAGATTCCCTCTGCTTCTGCCTCCCCACAGCTGGGTTTAAAAACATGGGCCACCAAGCCTGGCTTGTTTTTCATTCTTAGATTTATTTGTATGACTGGGTGCCATGTGGGTTGGATGCAGCAACTACAGAGGCCATGAGTTGGCATTGGGTCTTGCGACCCTGGAGTTACACAGGGTTCTTGGTGCTAGGAATGGAACACAAAGGCCAGCCATACAGGTTCTTTTAATATTTTCATATTTATTTATTGTTGGGGGTAAGCTGACCTGTCACAAGACACATGTAGAAGGCAGGAGACAGCTTCCAAAAGTCCATTCTGTCCTTCCACTCTGTCAGTCCCCAGGATCAAGGTCGCATGGTTCAGGCTTGGAAGCAAATGCAGTTACCCCCTGAACTGTCCCTGGGACAGAGGAGAGTGCTTGTGTTTAGTGCAAATCGGGTTCATTGGGTCCTGTGACGACATATCTGGAATCCCAAGAAGGCAATTAGCGGCAAAATAAGACCCTCGAGGCACAGAGTCCAGTTTAAACTTTATCAAGTTTTGGATGTGTTTCCGAAGCTGTCTAAGCTTTGGGTGTATTCAAGAAATTCTCCATTTCCTATTGAAATTCCTCAATTGAAAACTGATATTACAAACTTGATCTGGGCTCATATATTCACTCACACAAGGTCACAGTTGTCATCCCTCAGGTGGAAGAAGAAAAGGCAGGGGTGTGGCTATTCTCACTGTCATGTCTTCCATCTTCTCCACTCTGAATTCCAGCAAGGGGAAAAGCATTGACTAAGTCAAAGATGGAAAATTTTATGAACCTATCGGCATGGAAGATGAAAATGCCTACCGTGTTCTGGATACAGGTAAAGTCGCTATATGACACTTTGCCATATAAAAGCTGTGATGAGGATTTGCATCTCCAGGACCAGGTTTTAAATAATAATAATAAAAATAATAATAATAATAATAATAATAATAACAATAATAACACATATAACCACAGAGAGACACACACAAATTTATCTGAGATGAAAACACTTCTCTAAACTCCTTCCTTCAGATATTCTCTTCAAAAATCTTGCATTTCATCTGAGCGAAGATAAAAAAAATCTCACATGTGATAATAAACCAAAATAACTTTACTTCCTACTTTGTCTTTCAGACACCTGTCCTGAGTGAAGACAATGCTTCAGTGAGTTGAATCCTAGTTATTTTATATCCTGATGTCTAATCAACTTGTTTTTTTTAAATAGCTAGAATGAGTTCAGCATCCACCATGTCAGTCCGGAAGGCAGCATTTCCCACCTCTCCTCCCCCATCCCGTGGCTCTGTTTTCTCATGATTCTGGCATGTTCCCTAAGCCCCAGAATCATAGCAGTGGGTGTAGACAAATTCACACCTCAACACTCAGACTCAGTTGTCCTCAGGAGCTTGAACAGTTAGACGTCTGAATGAAGCGCTCCTCCATGTAAAAAGAAAAAAGAAAAAAAGGTCCATGCTCAATGTCCTGTTTCCCATTACCCAGTATCCACAGGGATTCTAAGTAAACATTCAAAATAAAAGATTCAAAGCTAAGACCCCATATATGACAGACAACAAGACACTTACAAGGGACTAGTCTTTCTGAGCATTGGTAACCTTAATGGGTGTAATTTGTTGCAGTACCACTGACTTACCTGCTACTGTGTTCTTCTTCATGGCTGAGTAATATTCCATAGTGTATATGTCCTACATTTTCCTTGTCCATTCATTAGTCGATGGACATCTATATAAAGATATATTCACATACCCGAAATTCTACAAAATGGTTTTTGTGTGATGAACTTTCCACCGTAGATCTCCCTAATAATGTGAATATTGTTCCTTTCTACTCTGGCCAAATATCATGTTATTACTATCTGAAACATATTAAATATATATTTTCCAGCCTTACAGTTGACATGGACATCACAAACTTTTCAGGATTTTCTTTTTGAAATCAGGGATATCAATACAAACAGAGTGATGTTGTTCACATCCTATAGTTTTGTCACCACAAATGAAGATGATTGTGTCCGTTCTGTCCCTCTATCTGACGTTCTCCATTTGCTGATCGGTGTCAGTGGTTTTTCTGAATGTTGAAATAAATTTCCTGCATGCATGGCTGTGTCTGTGAAGTAAGGAAGCCCACATCCAGAGCATGTGTTTATAATTAGGGGAAGTTTCCATGCAGATTCACTTGAGGGGCTGGAAAAATGGCTCATTACAGAACTCATCCTGGGAAATTGTTGGTGTTAATCACCACCCTCAGCAAAAGAGCTACAATGAAGAGATTGAGAAGCTCCAAAGGAAGTGGAACATTAAAGAAAACGTAGGATGAATGAAAAAGGAAATCAAATGCTCATCCATTCAAGAGGGAAAAAATGGGAAAAGCTCAGAAGCAGAATGGAGGAGAGCAGAAAAACAAATATCAGACTGGAAGATACACAGAAAACTAAGAAGTCAAGTACAGACTATGAAAAATTTAAAAATCCACACAGAGTGAACAACCAGGCAAGTGTGGGACATGATGAAAAGATCAATCTCTGCATCACAGGGATAGAGGAAGGGAAGAATCCTACAGAAATGGTATTGATCAGATCTTCAACAGAATAATAGATAAAATTTCCCCAAACTAAAACAGTAACCCATAAAATACAAAGAAGCACATAGAACACCAAATAGAAGCTCAGAAAGAAATTCCCCATGCCATATCAATAATTAAAATGCTAGATGCCCAAAACCAAGATAAATTCTGAAAGCTACAAAAGAAAAAACAAGTCGCATACAAAGGAAACCAGAAATAAAAACCTAAATAAAAAAGGGGGGATAGGTTATATATTAAACCTTTGTCAAATTTTTCAATTTAAATCTTAAACTAACTATGGGAAAAGATTTGCATGTTTCCACATGTCAAAACGTCACCACCTTAATGGCTGGAAGGAAAAGATACAGTTGCATGTGTAGGATGTACCAAGGAAATACCAGCAGAGAAGTTGGCCCATCTAAACATTAAAAGGAAGAAAAGCCTCAGACTGCTATAGCATCAAACATCTCTGTGGATACCTATTTGTTACAACTGTTATAATGAGTCCTAATGAACTTACCTTCCAGGTGCTGCAAAGTTTTAATATGAGAGACGTTCTTACCTCCTTTCATAGAACAAAGAATCAGATGATGAAGTCATTCCCAATTAAATTAGAGCGACTGTTATAGAGGTAATCTCTTATTAAAACGGTGTAAACTGCTTTCTTAATTGCTAATAGACATAGGAACGTGAAAAGGATTATATTCTCTATTCAGAGCCAAATATAATACTAAGTCTTTATAAGCTGTGCATTAAGCAAAATATATTAATACAGGAGAGCTCTGATATAGAACAATGGATTATTCTGCAAAGAGTGTTGGCCAGGGGAACCCAAGCCCCCCACAAAACGTAAAGGCTTCTTGCCTGTAAAACTGGGATACCTGCCCATAGAAGGTGGTAAGGCCCCTGCTGTCGAAGAGCCTGGTGTAAGCATGGGAAAGATTATTGAGACCACATTCACATGTCAGTGTCTCTGGAAATGCCACGAGGTGTTACAAAGGCTACTAAATCAACATAAAGCAAATATGGTCTCCTTGAGTCAGCAAGTCTCCTCCGTCCGCATCAGGTACACCTCACCCGCCTGGAAATGTGTGCAACAGTGGCAGCCAATGTCTGTATATTCCCAAATATAAATTGGTTAGTAGCTCTCTCCTTGGAGAAAATAATTCATGGCTGATGCCACAAGCTTACATCCTTTAGGGGTTAGGAGTGTTATACAACCACAGTAAGACCTTGTATCTTTACAGAAAAACTGTAGTTCATGGATAACATACCATCCAAACTCTGTGTCTCTTCCCACGTACCTACCATCATAATTAGCACTGTTTTAAATGCCTGTACATCTAATTGCTTGTGCTTCATTAGTAGGATTGAAGGTTATTCTGGAAAACTGACCAACCCCTGAATAGGAAACACTGAGTGCATCAGAGTCCAAAATGACATCTCCAGAGAAGTAGATAGACTGATTGCTTCTCCCCCACTTGTGCTCCTTTTCTAAAGACTAGGGCACATCTGTGGAAGAGGGGGCATGGTAGAATGTAAGGGCTGAATTGGTGAATTGTGAGAACTACAGACCATATAAACTGGACAATTATTATTCAACATAATTGTACATACAAGCCTTTCCAGCTGGATTGGTGGGAGCCTTGGGCCTGTGTGGGTTTTGGCATGATGCTTACAAATTTGGTTTTACATGAAGGATGCTTGTATTATACTTGTTACTATTGTTAAAAATCAAAATAAAATAAAAAAAAATCCTAACAAATTCGTATGGAACACAAAAGACCCTGAATAGCCAAAGCAACCCTGAGTGAAAAGAGCAATTCAGAGGGACTCTCTATACCATATTTCAAAATATATTACAAAACTATAATAATAAAAATAAAATAAAAACAGCCTGGTACTGGCACAAAAACAGACCCATAGACCAAGGGAACAAAACTGAAGATCCAAACTTGAGCACATACAATTTTACCCACTTCATATTTGACAAAGAGTACAAAAAGACTCAATGGAGGAAAGACAGCATCTTCAGCAAATTGTGTTGGCAAAACTGGATCACCGCTTGTAGAATAAAATTAAACCCCTACCTCTCACCCTGTACAAAAATCAACTCCAAATGGATCAAAGACCTAAATGTGAAGCCCAAAACTCTGAAGGTGATAGAAGAAAAAGTTGGCAGCAATCTACAAGACATAGGCTTGTAGGAAAAGACTTTTCTAAATCAGACAGAAGCTGTGCAGGAAATAAGGTCGACAATTGACAAGTGGGACCTTATTAATCTCAAAAGTTTCTGTACAGCAAAGAAATAATAAGGGAAGTGAAGAGAAAACCCACAGAGTCGGAAGAATCCTTCACTGCTGATACATCTGACAGAGCATTAACTTCCAGAATATATAAACTACTCAAAAAACAAAGAAGAAAGAAAACAAATGACTCACTCAAAAGATGGAGTAAAGAGATAAACAGATATTTCACAAATGAGGAACTAAAGATGGCTGAGAAACAACTTAAAAAGTGCTCAACATCCCTAATAATTGAGGAAAGGCAAATTAAAACCACTTTAAGCTATCATCTCACTCTGATAAGGCTGGCTTGGATCAAGAAAACAAATGATACCAACTGCTGGAGAGGTTCTGGTGAAAGGGGAACACTCATCCACTGCTGCTGGGAATGCAAACTCGTACAACCACTATGGAAAGCAGTGTGGAGAACCCTTAAAAGACTGAAAATGAGTCGGGTGTGGTGGCGCATGCCTTTAATCCTAGCACTTGGGAGGCAGAGGCAGGCAGATCTTTGTGAGTTCAAAGCCAGCCTGGTCTACAGAGTGAGTTCCAGGACAGCTGGGGCTACAGGGAGACCCTGTCTCAAAAAGACCAAACAAAAAAAAAAAAAACTGAAAATGAGCCTACCACCTGACCCAGCCATACCACTTCTGGGTTTATACCTGCAAAACTCATCCTACTGCAGAGATACATGTACTGCCATGTTTATTGCAGCTTTCTTCACAATAGCAAAGAGCTGGAACCAACCCAAGTGCCCCTCAACCGACAAGTAGAGAGAAAATGTGGTACATCTACACAATGGAGTTCTATGCAGTGGTAAAGAAAGATGACATCGGGAGCTGCGCAAGCGGCCTGGGAGCTGCAGAGTTGGCTTACTCCTGCAGAGGGCCAGCGGGAGGGAGGCTTCTGGCAGTGCTGCTCGGTGACACCTGTGATGTCTGAGGAGGCACAGATATGTCTTTCCTCCGGGACCCAAGCTTCTTCAAAATTGGGATGTGGTCCATTGGTGCCAGAGCCGTGGGGGCTGCCGCCCTGGCTCTGCTTCTGGCCAACACAGATGTGCTTCTGTCCAAGTCCCAGAAAGCAGCACTGGAGTATCTAGAGGCTATCGACCTGAAAACACTGGAGAAACAACCAAGGACTTTCAAAGCAAAAGAGTTATGGGAAAAGAATGAGGCTGTGGTTATGGATGTATGGAGGCCGGGCTGCTTTCTCTGTCAAGTGGAGGCAGCAGACCTGTCTTCTTTGAAGCCCAAGTTGGATGAACTGAGGGTCCCCCTCTATGCTGTGGTGAAGGATCAGGTTGGGACAGAAGTGAAGGACTTTCAGCCATACTTCAAAGGGGAAATCTTCCTGGATGAAAAGAAAGGGTTCTATGGCCCACAGAGGCAGAAGATGATTTTCATGGGCTTTATCCATCTGGGTGTGTGCTACAACTCCTTCTGAGCCTGGAACGGAGGCTTCTCTGGAAACCTGGAAAGTGAGGGCTTCATCCTTGGGGGAGTTTATGTGATAAGAGCGGGAAAGCAGGGCATTCTTCTTGAGCACCGAGAAAAAGAATTTGGAGACAAAAAATGGACCTGCTTTCTGTTCTGGAAGCTGCAAAGAAGATCAAACCACAGACTCAGACCTCAGAGAAAAACTGATCTTGGGCAGCTGCTAAGCTCAGGAAGAGTTTGGGCTTGCACCTGTGTTTGGTGGATGAAATTGTGTTTCTACCATGACCCTGAGGCGTTAGAAACCCCTGGCACCATATTCTCACTAGGGATTAGTTATATATTTTAATATAATTTTCTTTTAGACTGAGTAAGGCAAAGAGGCCCCCAAACAAAACTGATTACAATCTAATGAACCAGTGAGAGTAATTCCAGGAAAGAGCTGGAAAATCCAGCTGCACCTACTTACAAATGTGTTTGAGTGATGTTATCTGGAGTGACATATTTTCATATCTTAAAAAATCTAAAAACAAAATGGGGCTACATACAGCTCAGTGGTGAGCACTTGTCAACATGCACAATGTCCTGGGTTTAATCTTTAGAGTCATACACACATGCATACCCAAAATATATCCAAGAAAGGTTGATGACTGACTTGAAGATTAGAGAATATAAGGCTTTGGGTTATGTATTTACTGTGAATGACTTTTTGTATAATATCAAATTTATTAATCCATAAAAGAATTATCATTTAATGAGATAGTTGGATAAATTATAATATAAAATATTCTGTTTCATCTTCTGTTCTAAACCCTGAAATTTGTTTTACTGGAGGAAGCTGTCACCTCCAGCTCTAATGAATTACACATCAAAAAAAAAAAAGAAAAGAAAGATGACATCCGCAAGGCTGGATGTCTCAGTAGTCCCAATCCAGTGCTGAAGGCCCGAATGGATTCCAGGAGATCTGCCGGTCTCAGTACACGCTGGGATCTGAAAGGTTGATCACAGCAGCAAGACAAACTCCCCAGATGAGAGAGGCAAGCCGCAGGAGAAAAGAAGGGACCAGCTCCTTCTGCCTTGGCCTTAAATACTGCCTGCCGGCAGAAGGTAACGCCCACATTTGGGGTGGGCCATCCGGGTTGAGGCGGTCCAATCAGAAGACCCTTAGTCCAGTCAAGTTGACACCCAGGATTAACCATCACAAGTCCACCCCTTGTCAACTTGACACCCAATAAATAGCCTCTCCTTATGTTATGCTTAAATGTCAATTGCAAACGAGGGCAGGGTCATAATTCCACCTAACATGTTATAAGTATCTCACGTGCAATAGCAAAGCATTATATCTTAGAGTAGGTGGTAATGTCCTTGAGAAGAACTTAGTCCTTCAATATCTAATAACCTAAATATGACAACACTTAACACATATCTCAGTTGCACATTCAAAAGGGAACAACACAAGTATCCACTTAATATACATACATATATATATATATTATATACACACACATTATATATAACATAATATATAACATAAGCCACATTCTTAACCTAAATAGGACAAAAGTTAATATCTATTATAATCACGTTCTGCAACTGGTCCAGTGGCCTCAGCTGATATTTATGACTCACTATAACCTCTACTCTTCTTACTACCCATTCTGCTATATTCCTCCACCTATCAGCAAGCACTCTGCAGGTCTTGGCTCTTTCCTGAGCAGTGACCCATACCTTCATCCCTGAAGGGTCGGGCCATTTATTGTCCTGTCTGGTTTGGGTTGTTGGAGTTTTCCACTGACCTTATCATAGGACATGTAGCACCAGAAGGCCCTTACAGCACTCTCTCCTCCTTCCAACATATTTTCCTTGCCCCCATTGTGGAGAAAAAGGTCCAATTCTCCCCATGAGTAGTCTGGAACAATCAATCTCCTACTCTACTTTATTTCTTCCTTAGCCTGTGGCTTAAGGGCCAGTAAAGCCCAACGTGGCCAGGGGGAAGTCTTATGCTTCCCAGTTCAATGGACGTTTTGCTGTATCTCCTGGCAAAAGCCACTCCCCTCATTGGAGCCAAAACAACTAGACAGCAAGAACGCAAGGTCGTGGTACAGGAAGCAAAAATTTTCCTACCTGGGTCACTAGGGGTGATAGTGAGTGGACATCATTCCCACTTCCACCCCTTGGGTCTGGACCCATGATTCTGGCT
>VZQC01010467.1:6797594-6812429 GCA_009823505.1 Rhizomys pruinosus | reverse complement strand
TTCAGAAGATACAAATTTAATATAGGTGCAGTGTATCAAGGTGGTGTAACTTAGCTTAGCTTTTCAAAGTGTTTAATGACCATACTTAATGCCTGTTCTAGTTTGTCTTCAATTGCTGTGACAAAACACTCTGACCAACAACAAGGGGAGGAAAGTGTTTATTCAGCTCACATCTCCTGGGTCATAGTTCATCACTCAGGGAACCCAAGGCAGGAACTCAGGGCAGGAACATGGAGGCAGGAGATGAGGCACAGGCCATGGAGGAATGCTGCCTACTGGCTTGCTCCCCTGGCCCATGCCCAGCCTGCCCTCTTATACAGTACACAACAACCTGCCCAGGGTGGCACCACCCATAGTGGGCTGGGCCCTCCCACATTGCTCAACAATCAAGACAATACTCCACAGATGTGACCACAGGCCAATCCAATGGAGCCAATTCCCTAATTGAGCCTCCCTCAACCCAGGTGTGTCAAGTTGACACTAAAACTATCCAGCACAACGGCCATATGAATTTGGCTGAGGGACCTAAGGGATAACTTTGTTCCTTGCCCTCAGAAGTCAACCAAGTCTTAGGGGACTGTTCATGGGGGCATCTCTTGAAATGTCCTTCAAATGTGGGTCACCAGTCTCCCTGAGTAGAGAGGTCTTGGAGATCCACTAATGCGACTTCAGCCAGTGTCCAGTCTATAAAGAGGAAAGCCTGCTCATGCTTCAAAAAGGGAAGCCTGGTCTAGAAAGACCTGACTTTGTCCTTGAGTGGATGGAACTGGTAAATGAAAAACTGAAAGGAAGCAAGGGCTCCCCCCCCCCAAAAAAAAAGATCCTCAACTGACCTTAAGAAAACAAAAACCACCAGGCGTGGTGGTGCAGGCCTTTAATCCTAGCACTTGGAAGGCAGAGGCAGGCAGATCTTTGTGAGTTCAAGGCCAGCCTGGTCTACAGAGCGAGTTCCAGGACATCTGGGGCCACAGGGAGACCCTGTCTTGAAAAGACCAAAAAAAAAAGAAAAAAGAAAACAAAAACCTTGGTTAATCTGGTCTAACTGTATGGTCTTAAGCATCCAAAAAGAAAGTAAAACCAGAAATAAATAATCAGTAAGGCCTGAGAAATTGTACTTCAGACATAAAACTTGAGATCTTAGTAAAAAGACAAAAAGAAAAAAGAGAGAGCATGGTTGTTTGGCCTGTCTTCAATTCTTACTGACAAGTGCATCTACTCTGTCACTGCCACTGCTTTTGCCATTCTTCAAAGACATGAGACACAGCTTTTTAATCTTCCAATATGGACTGAAGACTCATGTCTCTCCAAAAATCCTCCAAACACCTTCAATGCCAGATGGAGACTACTGAGATATCCAGCTTGTGGACTGAACAGCTACTGGGATTTTAGCCTTGTCAAAATATAGACTGTCATTGCTGGACTACCCAGGCTGTATCATGGAGGGAAGTACAGGAAGAGCAAGACAGGATGCATGCTTATTTGGGTGACCATGGGAAGGAACGACCCCAGTGTGGAACACAAGGGCAATATTGATGGTTGTCTGGGCTTGCCAAGGAGGAACCTGTTGGTTGAATATATATTGTCTGTTGGTCCTTTAATCACATGTGGCCGCAATCCATATGATGTTCTTCCCTCCTAGAACCAGGCTGGCAGCTTCACAAAGCTACAAGCTTCAGGTCTCTGACAGTCCCCAGGCTTAGCTCTGGCAAGCAGGGGGGAGGGGACCATGGGAAGTCACCCAAGGAATGAAATACAGACTCAGCAGAAGAAGGTCCAGGAGATAGACTCAGTTTTATTCATGCCAGAAGTGTGTTTATATATTAAAAGCTACTGTGCTCTGGGCAAGGAAGTGAGGGGCAGGCAGAAAGGAAGGGCAAGCCACCTTGGCTCCTACTGGGGGGCTGCAGAGCTCCTGTTTGTGCAACTGGTAAACTAGAGGTGTGACATTTTGCTCAATACCTCAAGGGAAAGAGCCATCCAGTTCTGGAACTTTGCAGAGATAAGCAAGGTGGGAAAACACTGCAATATCTCAACCTCATGGAGCTATATGGATAACTCACAGAGACAACTGAATGACCGCAAAGATATCAGATAACTCTCAGAGTTTCCTCGGGACAGGTCTTACAGGTCCTTGCCTCGAGCCAGGCAAAATTTCATTCCTACAAGAACCTTCAAACACTTCCTTAAGGAAAACATGACATCTTTTAGCAAAAGAAAGAAAGAAAGAAAGAAAGAAAGAAAGAAAGAAAGAAAGAAGGAGAGAGAGAGAGAAAGAAAGAAAAAAGAAAGAAAGAGAAAGAAAGAAAAAAGAAAGAAAGAAAGAAAGAAAGAAAGAAAGAAAGAAAGAAAGAAAGAAAGAGAAAGAAAGAAGAAAATCCTCCTATTCAGGTGATATGTGTATATATCACCAGGAGAGAGAGAGAGAGAGAGAGAGAGAGAGAGAGAGAGAGAGAGAGAGAGAGAGAGAGAGAAGCAATACAAGTTGGGGAGAACAACAACAACAAAAGAACTGGAAAAACAACAACAAAAAAAATCTCTGGAAGGACTTGGAAAGAGATGCAGGACATGTGTGGGGTGAGGGGTATGGAAAGGGAAGTGACTAGATTCAACTGAGAAATAATGTATGATGTATGGAAAAAAATTAATAACAATAAAAAATAAATTAAAAAAAGATTCATTTAACAAAAGATTAACAGCAAAAACTGTTGAAATGTATATTCTTTATATTCTGTAGAGGTGGCTCATATATCTGTTTATATGTATTCCAATAAAAATAGGTTTTTGTTTTTTTTTGTTTTTTGTGGGTTTTTTTGTTGTTGTTGTTCTTTTTGAGACAGCATCTCCCTGCAGCCACAGCTGGCCTGGAACTTACTATGTAGACCAGGCTGGCGTTGATATCACAGAGATCCAACTGCCTAGCAGACAGAAGCTACTAGAGAGATGTACAACTGGTAAAAACACAGAATTAAGTGACTGTGGGCTACTGACCCACCTAACAGGAGTAGGGTCCTTATAAGAACAAGCATCAGGGACACAAACAGGAACAAGAGGATGAGTCTGTAAGTTCAAGCTTTGCCTATCCTATTGCATCACTCAGTTGAGGTTTTGCTCTCAAAACACCACAATCTTGTTGTTAGTGAACAGCATACACTCTGCTTCTCAGGATCTGAATACCATTCTTCCACCCATGGGGATATCTACTCTTTCTATGTAATAAGTTGTGAGTTTCAAATATGAGGAACATATTGACATCAGTCCCTGGGCTCCCTTCAATGGCAGCCAAGTCCACCCAGCTCTCTTGACAATTTCTAGTTTTTGTTTAGTTTTATTTTCTTGAAATGGGGTCTCCCTGTAGCCCCAAATTATTAGTATATTGGAATTACAAACCATTCATGGACTTAATTTGTGAAATATGATTATATATAACTGTTCTTAGGTGGAATAATGCAATTTAAAATGTCACGATACTTTCAAACTATTCATGTGTAGTAGAGGTGTGGACAGGAGTGGTGTCTAAATATGATTCCCATGTGTTGCATGAAATCCACCAAAATTCAATCAAAAGGGAAATTGCATCAACATACCCAAAATATTTTATTTAGAATGAAATTATACAACACATGATTTTGTATTTATATTATTTATTTGATTTTTTATGAGTAAATAATGTTCAAAGAAATAATATTGTCCATCATATATGGGATATATTACATTATGTTATATGCCATTATATATAAAATTCTATTATATATTATATTTCAATATATATTCCATTATATATTTTATATTCCATTATATTCCATTATACATAACATTCTATTATATATAATACTCCATTATGTGTACATTATATTCCATTATATACAATATTACATTATATATAATATTCCATTATGATAATATTCATCCTACGTCAACATTAAAAATGATTATCAATTGGGTGATTAGTACTTATATGGTATCAATGTCAAGTAACTGACAATTAATATTCATACAATGTGAAGATCACAATGAATATTAACAATCAATAATTTAAATGGTAGTTATTAATCAATATTCATCCATAGGAACAGTAACAAATATTAATAATTGATAATACATTAACAAACGCTAACCATTAATAGCTACTGACACAAACATCAAATAAATATTAATTATGAATATTCACCAATATACGCAATTATTAGTCACTGTGAACATTAATTAATCAATATTCATTAATACAAATATTAAAATAAGATTGGAAATGAGCACTCGTTAATCATAACATTGAAATTAATGTTAAGGATGAATATTCATAGATATGAATATTGATTATTAATGTGCAGGATTATTGATCACCAATGATCACCACAAATATTGATTATTACTCATTAATAGCGATATGATTCTTGATATCGGTCCATACTGAATATTGATAAGACATGACTGAGTCACGTCCTCATTGTCCTCTGCTGCCACAGCAGCACTTATTGATCTTGTATCAATTGGCAAATTATCAATAATCCATCGATGATTCCTGATGGATCTCAGCCTGTTTATGTAACTAATGCAGCTGCATGGTCCCCCCAATCATTGATCTTCAGATATGGAGATTGGATGTTGAAGTGTTGCAATATCGGGTATTGATCAGCTGGGCAATATCAGTTGTTGATCAGTGGGACACACTCTCAGAAACCCTGAAATATTGATTATCAGATATTTATATCAGATAATTATGGATACCAAATATTCATATGTATTGGATGTCAAATATTTATAACCAATATTAGATTTATAGTTAATAGTATTGGTTATTGATCTTGTATTAGTCACTTTTCTGTTGCTGTGATAAAACACCATGACCAAGGAACTTATAAAAGGAAGAGTTTATTTGAGCTTACGATTGATGGTTCCAGGGAATTAAAGTCCATTGTGGCGGGAGGCGTGGCGGCTGGAGACTGGAGCAGGAGGCCCAGGGTCACATCTCACAAAGAGCACAGGAAGCAGAGAGAGAGCAACTGTAGACCACGAGGCTTGTTAAAACTCAATAAGCCTGCCCCCAGTGACACACTTCCTCCAGCATGGCCACACACCCCAAGACCTCCAAAAACAGCGCCACCAACTGGAGACAAACGTCTGAATACCTAGAGCCTATGGGGGACACTCATTCAAACCACCACATTCCACTCCCTGGCCCCCATAGGCTCCTGACCATATAAAATGCAAAATGGCATTAACAGTCCAACCCAAAAGTCCCCACAGTCTCACAGTTTCAATACCATTCAAAATTCCACAGTCCAAAGTCTCCTCTGAACTCCAATCTCTAACTATAAGCTCCTGTTAAAACCAAAAGACAAATTACAAAATCCCAACGTACAGTGGAACCGAATACACTTTCCCATTCCAAAAGGGAGAATAGAGGCATAGTTAGAAAATACCGGACCAAAACAAGACCGAAACTAGCAGGGCAAACACCAAGTTCAGTAGCTCCACATGCAACTTCTGGACTTGACTTCCAAAGGCTTAGAAGGCTCAGCTCTTCCAGCTTTGCTTGCAACACACATCTCTTTCTACTAGTCCGGTACCACTCCTGTATGCAGCTCTCCTTAGGAAATATCTCACAGCTCTGACATCTCAAATGTCTTGTCTCCACTCCAACCTAGACCACATTCAACTTCATGCAAGTCCGTATCGGCCTACTTATGCAGACACCCTGCCGCGCCTGCTACCTGGTCAGCTCTCTGAAACTGGGAGAAGAACTGAGACCCCTTCACTCTTGCAAACTTCAAGCCTCTAAAGCCAGCACCACGTAATGAAACTGCCAGAGTTTGGCTGCAATTTTGGATGGACCCTGGCCTACTTAAACCACATTCACAAATTTTCACTGCCCTGACTTTTTGAGGATAGCTGGGTGTCTTGCCTGAATACTGATCTTTTGTTTACTTGTAAGTCTCTAGTCCTCTCCTTAATGTCTCTAATCTCCTTATCAAAAGGAAACTCTCCTTCACAAGACTTGCCCCAACTTTTAATATTCCTAGTGCATTTATTCAGATCCAAACTGTACATTCTGCATTTCTTCTCCCTCATCTGCTCTCCTTCACTGTAAATCTGCACAATATTCACAATTAAAAGTCAATGCCCACCATTTCTACATTAGGCTGCTTGAAATATCATCTGCCAAATACATCAGTCCACCGCTTTTCGTCTTAGCATCAGGCAAGCATCGGGCTGTGGGCAAACTGCAGACAAACTCTTTGCCAATATATCCCAGTTGCTGCCTAAGCTTTATTTTCCTCTGAACTACATTTCCTTTGCAGCCATGCTTTCTTCCAGCTTCTACTAAAATGGCCCTTAAGCTCTGCGTACAGTAGTCAACAGCTTTCCAAGCCCAAAAGTTCCAAAGTCTTCCACATTTCTCCAAACATCCACATGGTCAGGTTCTTCACAGCCAACAGCCCACTCTCTGGTACCAAATTATTGTATTAGTCACTTTTCTGTTGCTGTGATAAACACCATGACCAAGGAACTTATAAAAGGAAGAGTTTATTTGAGCTTACGATTGACGGTTCCAGGGAATTAGAGTCCATTGTGGTGGGAGGCGTGGCGGCTGGATCTGGAGCAGCAAACCAAGGGTCACATCTCGCAAAGAGCACAGGAAGCAGAGCGAGGGCGACTATAGACCACGAGGCTTGTTAAAACTCACTAAGCCTGCCCCCAGTGACACACTTCCTCCAGCACAGCCACACACCCCAAGACCTCCAAAAGCAGCGCCACCAACTGGAGACAAACATCTGAATACCTAGAGCCTATGGGGGACACTCATTCAAACCACCACAGATTTCTTCATTACAAGGATTTGAATATATTGAATACTGATTATTTATAATCAATATTATAGTTATTTATACTTAATATTTTTATTGATATTGGACGTTATATTTATTAGAAATATTTAAGTATATTGAATATCGAACATTTAGTGGGCTATTTATATTCAATATTATATTTATTAATATTTAATAGTATTGCTTATTGATGTCTGTTCTATTCATCAGATATATTTGTTTTAAATAAATATATTTATTTTATATATTTATTTTAAATATTTATTTCAAATATCAATTTTCATTTTCAATATTATATTGACAGTGAATATTGAAATATACTGGATATCAAATATTTAAATATTATATTTATTTTAGACGTTTAAATATATTGAATAGCAAATGTCTATACTGAATACAGTATTAACATCAAGTATTTAAATGTACACTATATTTAATATTCATATTGGTTATTGTAGCAATATTGAATAGTTATTTTAAATATTTAAATAGATTATATTGAAAATTCATATTAAATATTTGAATATATTCATTACTGAATGGATCAGAATGTGGAATATTGAGATTAAACATATTTATATTACATAATTGAATATATTGATTACTGAGTGAATCGAATGTCAATATTGATATTCAATATTACATTTATTATATTCAATATTTCAATATATCAATTATTGAATGAATGGAATATGGAATATTGAGATTGAACATGCTATATATTTCATAACTGAGTATATTGATTATTGACTGGATTGAATCATCAATATCGATAGTGAACATCATATTTATATTAAACATCTAAAAATATTGAGTGGATTGAATATCGATATTGAACAGGCTATTGACACTGACTATTGAATCTGTGTAATGATCATGAACTATACTCCACATGTCACGGTATTACTCCAGGTGACCCCAAGGATTTTTCTCTTTCTGATCCCGGGTCTTCCTATAGCCCAGACTGGCCTGGATCTCATGAGGCTTATCCTGCCCCTACCCTCCCAGGGTGCTGGGACCTAGGTTGCTCAACCTGCATTTTCCCCCCACCCCAAGTACCCAGGGAATAATCCAGCAAAGAACACCAAGGTCCAGTACCAAAGACCACCTAGTTCAGCACCAAACAGTACCGGGTTCTGTACTAGCCCTGTCAACCCCAATGCGGAATCCTCCACCTTGGCTTTCCTGGGTTTGAGTCCAGGACCTCGCTCTCCTGAAAGTCCCACTCCAAGGTGCTAGGTGCTAAGTGTCCCTTTTCTTCTGGGAGTACTGGATTATAGTTAGTATCTCCCCACATGTGAATAATTCAGTTCTGCAGATAGAACTGAAGGTTAATAAACAGAGTGCTTGGTACACAGTTAACAAACTGAATGCTTGGTGCATGGTTAACAACTCACTGGGCCCGAGCACAATCTCCTGGTATTTATTAAACACTGTGTTGACAGGATGTCCCCATGGAGACAGGCAGCTTGGTGCTCCCCACTCAGTGCTCCCCAGCCCCGCCTCCCCCGCCCCTCGCATTCTGACCCTGCCCCTGCCACCCAGCCTGGGCGACACTGGAAGTCACTACTTTGTACTCCCGCCAGGGTCCCTTGGGCCCAGCCCCAGAGCTAGCCCCATTCTCACGGGATCCACTACTGTGTGCGGCCTCTCCATATATGTTTAATAATTAATTACCCAAGGCTAGGTCTCCCAAGGGCTAGCCTGTGACTCGGCATTTTCCTCCTGAGAACTGGTAATAAACACGGGGACTAAACAAGCAGCAACAACCTCGACCTTCAACTGCAGTTTCTTATCGGCTGTCAGTGCCACCACGTGGGTGCTGGGAACTACCTCGGTCCCTCTCCAGCCGCGTCTTCCCAAGTGCTGGTACTTAACACAATGAATGCTGTGACCTGATGCCCAGGCAGGACTCAGCACCCAGCACCCAGGAGGGTCCCGAGTTCAAGGTCAGTGCAGTACTAAGCTTACGATCTTCCCCAGGTTTCAGGGCATCAGACCCGGTCTGCAGGCTTAGTACAAGCCCCCCACCCTGGGGCCCCACATCCAGGCCCCAAGGGGTCTCCCTGACCTGGGACCTGGCTCTGTAGATCCCCCAGCTTCTGCTTCCTGAGTACGTGACGACTCGGTCCACAGCACCCAGGACTAAATTCAGAGCACCCAGACCAGAGTGCAAAGCCCCCCCCAGCACCCAGGGCGTAAGTCTCCAGCCCCATGACGTCATGCTCTTTCATCTCATGGCATCACCACCTCCCATGGGTTGGGTTTCCCAAATCTGAGGTTGGGGATACTCGGTCATCCAAGACTGACTCCATGCAAGGTGCTTGGTGCATAGTTGACCCCACACTACCTTGGTGGACTGATTTTACTTGGTTGTTCCACCCAGTCGGTCCTGAACTCTGGCCTCCAGGACACAGGAGACTCAGTGCTGTCAGCTAGGTGACTCGACGCTGCCCTGCCCCAGACCCGACTGCAGCGCTCAGAGTTTTCTGGGGGTTTTCTGGGGGTTTTCTGGGCTCAGCACCCTTTCTTCCGTGGCCGCACAGCCCGTGCTGGTTTTGATCATATTGTTAATTCTTTGCAGTGCTCGAGATTTGATAGAGTGCTTGTAGTTCAGTGGGCAAAGTGCTAGTGGCTCAGTATGTAGAATGCTTGTCACTCAATGGATAGAGTGCTTGTTGCTCACTGGGTAGAGTGGTGATAGCTCAACAGAGTACTTACTGGTCACTCGGTTGTCAAAAGTGCTGTTGATGGGGCTGGAAAGATGGCCTAGCGGTTAAGAGTGCCAACTGCTCTTGCAGAGGACCTGGGTTCGATCCCTAGCACCCACATGGCGGCTGAGAACTGTCTGTAACTCCAATTCCAGGAGAACTCCAATTCCAGGAGAACTCCAGTTCCAGGGGAATCCCTCTTCTGACCTCCGCGGCACTGCACAACACGGGTGCACAAATCTACATGCAGACAGTACACTTATACAAATTAATTAATTAATTAATTAATTAATTAATTAATTAAATAAAAATTTTTATAGTGCTGTTGACTCGGTATGCAGTGTTGGTTGCTCAGGGGACAGGATACTTGGAGCTGAGTGCACTGAGTGCTGGCCACTCAGTGCTCCTTGCTTAGTAGCTAGTGTGCTCAGTGCATAGGGTGCTTGTCCTCAGATGGTAGAGTGCTTGTCATTCAGTGTGTAGAGTGCTGCTCCCTTAATTGGAAGAGTGCTTGTTGTTCATTGGGTTGAGTTGTTGTAGTTTGGTCTGGAGAGTACTAGTCAAAATAAGTAGAGTGCTGGTCGCTCAGTACATAGAGTGCATCATGGAAGCACGGGGAGGAGCAGAGCATCATTGGAGAATGGGGAGGAGCAGAGCATCATGGGAGACAGGGAGGAGCAGAGCATCATGGGAGCATGGAAAGAACCACAGCATCATGGGAGCATAGAGAGGAGCAGAGCATCATGGAAGCATGGGGGGGTGGGGCAGAGCATCATGGGACCACAGGAAGGAGGAGAGCATCATGGGAGCACGAGGAGGAGCACAGCATCATGGGAGCATGTGGTTGGGCAGAGTATTATGGGAGCACGAGGAGGAGCAGAGCATCATGGGAGCCCAAAGTGGGGCCGAGCTACTTACCTAATGGTGGACCGGAAGTAATGAGGATGGAGACTGGGGTCCCTGCTCCTGTTGCTGAAGGTGGAGGGTGTGCACACGAGGAGGGAGCACTGCGGGAGAAGGGGAGGAAGAGGAGGAGGAACAGGAAGTGATACAGGAAGCTGAAGAACAAGAAGAGCCTAGGCCGAGGGGGCGGGGCCATGGGAGCATAGAGCACAGTCTGGAAGTGCCCCAGTGCGCCTTATTGCTGAAGTCTTGTGCCTGAAAGTTGAACCAAGGGGCCTCAGGAGGGTGCTGGGTAAACTATTGTGCTACAAGCACTCTACCCATTGAGTTCCACTCTATCCACTCAGTTCCACGCACTCTACCCACTCAGTTCCAAACACTCTACCCACTCACTTCCAAGTTCTCTATCCACTGAGTTGCAATCACTCTACCCACTCAGTTCCAAGCACTCTACCCACTCAGTTCCACGCGCTCTACCCACTCAGTTCCACGCACTCTACCCACTCAGATCCAAGCACTCTACCCACTCAGTTCCAAGTACTCTATCCACTGAGTTTCAATCACTCTACTCACTCAGTTCCAAGTGCTCTACCCACTCAGTTCCAAGCACTCTACCTACTCAGTTCTAAGCACTCTACCCACTCACTTCCAAGTTCTCTATCCACTGAGTTGCAATCACTCTACCCACTCAGTTCCAAGCACTCTACCTACTCAGTTCCAAGCACTCTACCCACTCAGTTCCAAGTACTCTATCCACTGAGTTTCAATCACTCTACTCACTCAGTTCCAAGTGCTCTACCCACTGAGTTCCAAGCACTCTACCTACTCAGTTCTAAGCACTCTACCCACTCACTTCCAAGTACTCTATCCACTGAGTTTCAATCACTCTACCCACTCAGTTCCAAGTGCTCTACCCACTCAGTTCCAAGCACTCTACCCACTCAGTTCCACTCTACCCATTGAATTCCAAGAGCTCTACCCACTCAGTTCCAAGCACTCTACCCACTCAGTTCCAAGCACTCTACCCACTCAGTTCCAAACACTCTACCCACTGAATTCCAAACACTCTACCCACTGAATTCCAAGCACTCTACCCACTCAGTTGCAAGCACTCTACCCACTAAGCTACAAGCACTCTACTCACATGGGCAGCATCAGGCCTGGAGTTTTTGCTGCTTCGACGACTTGTTTAATCTGCTTAACTGTTGATTTTGGATTTCTTCCCCGGGAACGCGCTGCCCATGAAAACACCATGAAAATTCCTCCTTTTATAATTTCTTATCTCACATTCCATCTCTGTTTCCTGGACAATGTGTGTTTTGCAAAAACAAAGATTCGCATTAATAGCTCATGTCCCAGCAGCAGAGACAGGTCCGCTTAGACATATTCACTCACACACACATGAAATAAAAATAAATTAATTTCCTGAATTTACTTTAAATTATATAGACATTAATTAAATTCACTTAAACATTCACTTATATACATAAAATCAAAATAAATTAATTTAATTAATTAATTAAAGATTCTTAATTACCAAGACATGAATTAAATTCACTCAGACATATTCATTCACATACAGGAAATAAAAATAAATCCATTTAATTAATTAAAATTACTTAAACATTAATTAGATTCACTTAGACATGTTCACTTAGACACAGAAAATAAAAATAAATCAAAATTACTTAGACATTAATTAAAATCACTGAGATATATTCACTCACCCACGGGCAATAAAAATAAATCTATTAAATTTAATTAATTAATTAAAATTACTTAGACATTAATTACATTCACTCAGACATATTCACTCACAGGAAATAAAAATAAATCCATTAAATTAATTCAAATTACTTACACATTAATTAATTCCACTTAGACATATTCACTCATATATAGGAAATAAAAATAAATCAATTAATTTTATTAAATTGATTAATGAAAATTATTTAGACATTAATTAAATTCACTTAAACATATTCACTTATACACACAAAATAAAAATAAATTCATTACATTTTTTTATAAAAAAGAACGTCGTGAGGCCTCAAGTTCATGAGATTCTTCAGATGCAGACTCCAAAATTGTATTCTAGTTTTATTCTTTTGTTATACCTTTATTTATATTTTTTTATTTTTATTGTGTGTGTCTGTTTATTACTGTGAACATGTGTAAGCTAACTCCTCACCATCGGCTCATTAAACTCTGGCAGCCAACAGCTGCTCCTGACTTTCAGGATGATTTGCACATTGTCCGCCAAATCCTTTTGAATCTGCTCATAAAAAGCGGTTTTCATAGCGTTTTCATGACCTGAGTGACGTAGAGAAACTGCTCCCTGGCGTTTGCTCGGAGCTCGCGGTCTCCATGAACCTGCTCATGTGGAGCAGAGCCTGGCACAGGCTCGGGAGACACAGGTGCCCAGCTCAGGACAAAACGGAAGAAGCACAGGTATGTGGAGACGTGTCCGTGACGGCCTCCGGAAGCTCAGTCTCATGCAAAGTGTGAGCTGTCAGAAGAGATTGTGATATTTTAAATACATATTATATTTATGTATATTTATAAATATATATATTTAAAATGTCATAATCTAATTATATATAATGGGTTATTTTTATTTTATGTTCATAGCTGTTCTGGCTACATGTTCATGAGTGCACCCGGGTCATATGTTCTCGCACAGACCCTGGCTCTGACCCGCCTCCCTCTTCTGCCATGGTCCCTGATACCTCCCCCCCCCCCGCGGGTGATGTTTCATATATGTGTCGGTTTGAATGAGTGTACCCCATAGGCTTTAAGTATTCAGACATTTTGTCTCCAGTTGGTGGCACTGTTCTTGGAGGTCTTAGAAGGTGTGGCTGTGCTGGAGGAAGTACATTATTGGGGGCAGGCTTAGTGAGTTTAACAAGCCTTGTGGTCTCCAGCCTCTCTCTCTCTCTCTCTCTCTCTCTCTCTCTCTCTCTCTCTCTCTCTCTCCTTCCTGTGCTCATTGCGAGATGTGACCCTCGGCTTGCTGCTCCAGCCCCGGCCACCATGCTTCCCACCACAATGGACTAATTCCCTGGAACCGTCAATTGTAAGCTCAAATAAACTCTTCCTTTTATAAGTTCCCTTGCTCATGGTGGTTTTATCACAGCAACAGAAAAGTGACCATACACATTTCATAAGTAAAGAAATGAGTTGAATAAAGAAAATTAACCAGGAAAAAAAAATATATGTATATAATGGAAACTCATCCTCCTGCAACTTCCGTTGTCAACTTGCATCACTGGTCACTCAGAGCAAAGTAGGAAATGCCTCCTCAGTGATGCAAGTTGACACCGGAAGTTGCAGGAGGATGAGTTTCCATGAACATGCTCAGTACTTTTTGCAGACTTCCTACTATGTGCTCAATAGAATGTACAGATTCCTTCTATGTGTTCAGTGCAGAGTTCCTACTATGTTCTCAGGAGGGTTTGCAGACTTCCTACTGTGCACTCAGTAGAGTTACACAGTTTTCTGGGCCTTACAAACTGTACTCGTGAGTGTGAATGGAGGAGGAAGTGGGTTCAGGAAGAACTGGAAATGGTATCAAAACACACTGTGTGGAATTCCCAAGGAATAATAATAAAATTCTTAATAAAATTTTAAAATCAAGTTCCATGGGGAGCTGCATGCGCTTCCGTGATCCACGAGCCTGTGGCCTGTGTGGGACTTTGTTGGATTATGAAACAAACTTTGATTATTTCATATAAAACATGAATAAGACGCCATATTGTGGTCCTGAGCAGGGCAGGGCTCAGGACCAGCCCACCACCGCTCCAGGAAGGTACCGGGGCATGGGCTAAGTTAGGAACCCCCCCCAACAACTGGAATTGAGGAGAGAGTATCCAGTGGGTTAAGAGAACATTCAAAACAGGAAAGGAAGAGACTTTCAGTATCCAATATATAAACAAAAGTGAAAGCCTGAAAACTAGACAAGTCAGCCCTCCATAAACAACAAGGAGGGAAGGAAGGGGGAAAAAGGCATTGGAAGGAGGCAAGCAAAATAAAACAAGCTTTCAGCCTTCAACAAAGTGAAAAGGCATTTGAGATTTGAATCACAAAAGGGAAACCCACATGCCAGGGAGACAACATGGGAAAGGTGCAGGATAATTCCGCACCAAGCTCTACCAACCCGGTTGGAGACAGCTACAATCAGATCCCCCTGGAGGTGACCCCAGAAACAGACCTTAGAGGAATAATTGCAGACCTATGCAGAGAAATTAAAGAACATAAAGAAGAATTCAGAGAAGTAAAGAGAGAGAATGAAAAACTCAAAAAAGACCTAGAGGGATACAACTACAAACTAAAGGAAGAACTCAGAGAAGTAAAGAGAGAGAATGAAAAACTCAAAAAGGACCTAGAGGGATACA
>VZQC01010467.1:6700361-6768523 GCA_009823505.1 Rhizomys pruinosus | reverse complement strand
TTTAATCAACTTTGTATTTCTTATTTTATTATCTTTTTTTTATTGTTAGTGGGATACTACAATATAATGACACAGTGTTTGCAGATAACATTTTGGTTACTCAAGTTGGTCTACAATTAAGCGGTAATTGGTGCATTTTGCATGTATTTTTGTCCAAATTTTGAACAATCCCCAAGGTTCCCATTAGTCCAGTTGGAAGAAGCTTGTATGCACGGCATGTTGATCAGTTTAGGAGTCAGGACTAATTGCTGTAGTCTCACGATCACCCCTATCTCTCTGCAGCCTTACATATATAGCGCCTCACTTCCACAGTTTGTTCCAAACCGAGAACTTTGGGGAAAGGGGCAACAGTGGGTGAGAAGGAAAACAGTCTAATTTCTTTGGATGTGGTCGTTTTGGACTTCCAGATCAGTTCCAGCGTTTGTTTTCCCTTCATGGGTTGAGCTTTTCCAGTGATACCCTTTTTAGTCATACTAACAAAGCACAAGCTATTGGATGTACAGGCATTTAAGCAGTACCAATTATTATGTCAAGCTAAGCTGTGAGCATAGACACAGATGCTTGGATGGTATGCTAATCCGCAAACTGTGGTTTCTCTATAAAGGGTGACAAGTTCTTATTGTGGCTTATAACATCGCCTAACCACTAGAGGACATAAGCTTGTGGCATCCGCTGTGAGTTATTCCTCCAAGGAGAGAGCTAATAGCCAAATAGATTTGGGATATATATAGACACTTGGCTGCCACTGTTGCACAGTATCTCCAGGCTGTTGAGGTCAACTTGGTTTTTTTAAATAGAATGAATTCAGCATCCACCAATGTCAGTCCAGAGGGCAGCATTTTCCACCTCTCCTCCCCCATCCCGTGGATCTGTCTTCTCATGCTTCTGGCATGTTCCCTAAGCCCCGGAATCATAGCAGTGGGTGTAGACAAATTCACACCTCAACACTCATTTGTCCTCAGGAGCTTGAACAGTTAGACGACTGAATGAAGCGCTCCTCCATGTAAAAAAGAAAAAAGGTCCATGTTCAATGTCCTGTTTCCCATTACCCAATATCCACAGGGATTCTAAGTAAACATTCAAAACAAAAGATTCAAGGCTAAGACCCCATATATGATAGACAACAAGACACAAGAGACCAGTCTTTCTGAGCATCGGTAACCTTAATAGGTGTAATTTGTTGCAGTGCCACTGACTTACCTACTACTGTGTTCTTCTTCATAGCTGAGTAATATTCTATAGTGTACATATCCTACATTTTCCTTGTCCATTCATTAGTCGATGGACATCTATGTAAAGATACATTCACATAGACACACCTGAAATTCTACAAAATGGTTTTTATTTATTTATTTATTTTATGTGTATGAATGTACTGTCTGCATGTAGGTTTGTGCACCCGTGTCATGCAATGCTGCAGAGGTCAGAAGAGGGAGTCGGATTCCCCTGGAACTGGAGTTAAAGACAGTTCTCAGCCGCCTTGTGGGTGCTGGGGATCGAACCAGGGTCCTCTGTAAGGGCAGTTGGCACTCTTAACCGCTAGGCCATCTCTCCAGCCCTACAAAATGGTTTTTGTGTGATGATCTTTCCACTGTAGATCTCCCTAATAATGTGAATATTTTTCCTGTCTACTCTGGCCAAATATCATGTTATTACTATCTGAAATATATTAAATATATATATTACAGTTGACATGGACATCACGAATTTTTCAGGACCTTCTTCTTGAAATCAGGGATATCAATACAAAGGCAATGATGTTGTTCACATCCTACAATCTTGTCACCACAAATGAAGATGATTGTGTCTGTTCTGTCCCTCTATCCGACCTTCCCCATTTGCTGATTGGTGTCAGTGGTTCTTCTGAATGTTTAAATAAATTTCCTGCATTCATGGCTGTGTCTTTGAAGTCAGGAAGCGCACATCCAGAGCATGTCTTCATAATTTGTGGAAGTTTTTATGCAAGAGTCATGTGAGGAGCTGGAGAAATGGCTCATTACAGAAATCCTGGGAAATTGTGGTAATCAGCAATTGAGAAAAAAATAAAAAATTTAAAAAGACAAAAAAAACGCAAATTAAAACTAATGGGGCAGGAAGCTGTTGTATATTATATAACCTACAGGAGCTAATTTTCAACTACTAAGCTATTGGCAGGAAAGTTTGGGAAGATGTTGGCCTCCATACAAAATCAAATTTAAATCAGCTAGTACAGAGAATACAAAAAATTTGAAAACAACAAGAAATAGAACATTGGAAATCAGGGGTTGAAAGATTTGAGAACATGGATCTATATACTCCCTGTATTAGTCAGGGTTCTCTAAAGAAACAGAAGTAACAGGACGAATATATATAGCTATATACACTTTATTGATTTGCTCACGTGACAGAGTTCAAGGAGTCCAACAGTAGCTGCACCACACTGGAAAGGCCGAGAGAATCCAGGGAACTGCTCAGTCCGCAAGGCTGGATATCTCAGTAGTCCCAATCTAGTGCTGAAGGCCCGAATGGATTCCAGGAGATCTGCCGGTCTCAGTACACGCTGGGATCCGAAAGGTTGATCACAGCAGCAAGACAAACTCACCAGATGAGAGAGGCAAGCCGCAGGAGAAAAGAGACCAGCTCCTTCTGCCCGTGGCCTTTTATACTGCCTGCCGGCAGAAGGTAACACCCACATTTGGGGCGGACCATCCGGGTTGAGGTGGTCCAATCCAAACATCCCTTTTCTCTTATTTGTTCCTTAGTCCAGTCAAATTGACATACAGGATTAACCATCACACTCCCTATGAAGAAAGAGTGGAGAGGGGAAGGACGGCTCAGTGTTTAGAGAGCCATGTTCTGGCCAGGACAGGGGTTAGATTCTGGAGTACACACACAGCTGCTCACAACTGTCCTAACTCCAGTTCCAGGGACCAGACACTCTTTTCTAAACTCCAAGGCCATTTCATGATGCAGACGCACTTACACACATGCAGGCAACACACTCGTACTTATAAAATTAAAATTAAAAGAATGAAAAATAGTAAAAATGAGAAAATATATGGGGAATTCCAGTATAAATGGTCCTTAATCCAGAATGGCTGATTATTCCTGAATTTCTATGTTGAATCTTCATCCTCAAATGACGGTGTTTAGAGCAAAGGCCTCTGGGAAGTGATGAGGTTATCAACATGGGTGAGCATCATTCCAAAAGCGATCTCAGAGTTCCAAATTCAAATATCTATACATTTCAATTTTCTTTTCAGTCACTGAGCAAACAACTCTGAACAACTACTCAGTCACATTAAGAATAAGGTGTCTGGGTGGATCTGACCCAACAGGAGTGGGCAACAGGGACACAAACATGAACAGGATGACGAGCCTGTGAGGACAAGCTTTGCTCAGTTGAGGTTTTATTCTCTAAGCACCGCAATCTTGTACACTCTGCTTCTCAGGATCTGAATACTATTCTTACACCCATGGGGCTATCTGCCCTTTCTGTGTAATAAGTTGTGAGTTTCAAATATGAGGAATATATTAACATCAGTCCCCATCTCCCTTCAACGAAAGCCAAGTCTGCCCAGCTCTCTTATCAATTTCTAGTTTTTTGTTTGGTTTTATTTTCTTGAGACAGGGTCTCCCTGTACCCCCAGATTATTAATATATTGGAATTATAAACCATTCATGGAACACATGATTTTGTATTTATATTAATTATTTGATTTTTTTTTTTTTTTTTGTTTTTTTTAGACATGGCCCCCCTGTAGCCCCAGCTGTCCTGGAACTTGCTTTGTAGACCAGGCTGGCCTTGAACTCACAAAGATCCACCTGCCTCTGCCTCCCAAGTGCTAGGATTAAAGGCGTGCGCCACTACGCCCGGCTATTTGATTTTTTTATGAGTAAATGTTAAGTATGCTTTCTTTACCAAATAAAGTTGAATTTCATTCATTAATTGCTCAGAACAATAATATCCATTGTATATGGGATATTTTCCATTATGTTATATTCTGTTTTTTCCATTATATATATTATAGTCTGTAATATGTGATATATTCCATTATGTTATATTCCATTATATATAAAATACAGTATTATATTATATTCCATTATATTGTTATATTCCATTACATATAATATTCCATTATGATAATAATCATATTACATCAGAATTAAAAACGATTATCATTTGGGTGATTCTCACATGGCATCAATGTCAAGTAATAGACAATTAATATTCATAGGTGAACATCACAATGAATGTTAAAAATCAATAATTTAAGTGGCAATTATTAATCAATAGTCATCCATAGGAACATTAATGAATACTAATAATTTATAATACATTAACAAACACTGACCATTAATATCTATTGACACGAACATCAAATGATTATTACTTATGAATATTCACTAATATGAATATGTTTATCATTATACATGATTATTGATCATGACTTATCACTATGAATATTATTTAATATTCATTAATACAAATATTAAAATAAGATTGAAAATAAGCACTTATTAATCATAATATTGAAATTAATGTTAAGGATGAATATTCATCGGTATAAATATTGATTATTAATGTGCAGGATCAATGATCACCATGAATATTGAGTACTCATTAATATTGATATGATTCCTGATATCGGTCTATTCTGAATATTGATAAAACATGACTGAGTCACGTCTTCACTGTCCTCCGCCACGGCAGCGCTAATTAATCTGCGTATCTATCGGCGAATTATCGATAATCAATCGATGATTCCTGACTGATTGATCTGTGTAACTGACTCTGCTGTGCCTTCCCTTGAAACAGCCTTGACTGGTTCTCCTAGTCCCTCCCTCTCTCCCCAGTTCCCGAGATGGGGCGTGGTTTCCACCCACCCAGAGGTTTCTCAGGTGCTTATAGGTTAATGACCCAATAGCCGACAAGACAAGAAGACAAGGCCCCCGGGGCTCAGTCCCCTCAGCACCCAACGCGGGAGGTCGAGGCAGAGGGATCCCGGACTAGGTGCCAGCCTCAGCTACACGGCCAGTGCAGGGCTAGCCTGGGCTGCGTGGAACCAGGTCGACCAACCCCCCCCCCCCCAGCACCCATGGCGCCCAGGTCTCTGGGCTTTCCCAGCTTTGCGCTGGGCCTAAGTACTGTTCTCAGCGCCCCCAGGCCGCCCGTGCCATTGGGCTATCCTAGGCACCCAGCGTCCCTGCGCGGCAGAGTGCTGGGTCACCTTGGTCCTCAAACCGGCAGACGGGTTACTGGAGTCGGTCCTGCCTCCCAGACATGTGGGAGCGTGTGCTGGACTCAGTTCTGCATCAATCCTGAACAGATAATGTGCTGGGGCCTCGGGGCCTTGGGTCAACTGCTACCCAGAACATCCGGACCAGCACTCAGCGCTGAGCCAACCTGACGAATACTTAGTGCTCAGCACTCTGGACCCCTCCCCCATCTGTTCCAGTATCCTTGGCGCTTTGCTGCTGGGGTCTGTCTCAGGGGAACCGCTGGGGTCTGACGTCACACGCGTCGCTAGGCAACTGGGTAAGCAGGAAGAACTGAGATCCCAGCGCCCACTGTGAATGCTGCTCCCAGGAGGGACTGAGATCCCAGCACCCAGTCTCCCAAATCCCAAAAAACAGGTTTTGGGAACTGCGATGAAATTGGCCGAAAGTCCAAGAATCGACCCGAATCCCCAGAAAAACCGGAAAAGTCGGGAAAACCCAAATTCTGATCGATCAATTAACTATCAATAGAGCCAATTCCCAATCCGAAGATCAATGACTGGAGTTCACCGGACACGGAATTCGATACCATTGATGTCGAATACGGAGATCGGATGTTGAAGTGTCGCAATATCGGGTATTGATCAGAGGAGCAATATTGGTTATTGATCAGCAGGGCACACTCTCATAAACGCTAAAGTATTGATTATCGGATATTTATATCGGATAATTATGGGTACCGAATATTCAAATGTATTGGATGTCGAATATTTACAATCAATATTAGATTTAGTTATAGTTAATAGTATGGGTTATTCATTACAAGGATTTGAATATATTGAACATTGGTTATAATTAATCAATATTATAGTTATTTATCCTTAATATTTTTATTGACAGTGTACGTTATGTTCATTAGAAATATTTAAATATATTGAATATCGAACATTTATCTTGAATAATTACAGATATCGAATATTTATATCTAATATTATATTATTTCTATTTGTATTTCTATTTAATGTTATTTAATATTGATAAGCATGTTAGATTCACCAGAAATGTTTAAATATATTGAATATCGAGTATTTAAATATTTTGGATGTGGGGTATTTATATTCAATATTATATTTATTAATATTTAATATTATTGATTACTGATTTCTGTTCTATTCATTAGAAATACTTAAATATTTGAGCATCGAATATTTACTTTAAATATTATATTGGTATTGAATATTGAAATATATTGGATGTCCAGCCCGGTGTGGTGGCGCATGCCTTCAATCCTAGCACTTGGGAGGCAGAGGCAGGCGGATTCTGTGAGTTCAAGGCCAGCCTGGTCTACAGAACGAGTTCCAGGACAGCCAGGTTGGCAGGGAGACCCTGTCTCAAAAAGACCAAAAAATATATATATATTTGTGCTGCATAGCTTTAGTGTCAACTTGCCACACCTGGGTTGAGGGAGCCTCAACTAGGGAATTGGCTCCATTGGATTGGCCTGTGGCCACATCTGTGGAGTATTGTCTTGGTGGAGCAGTGAGGGGGGGGGCAGCCCACAATGAGTAGTGCCACAGTGGGCAGGTGGTTTTGTACGGTATAAGAAGGCAGGCTGGGCATGAGCCAGAGGAGCAAGCAAGCCAGTGAACAGCATTCCTCCATGTCCTGTGCTTCAGCTCCTGCCTCCAGGTTCCTGCCCTGAGTTCCTGCCTTAGGCTCCCTAAGTGATGAACTGTGACCCAGGAGACATAAGCTGAATAAACCCTTTCCTCCCCAAGTTGGTGTTGGTCAGAGTGTTTTGTCACAGCAATGGAAGACAAACTACAACAATATTGCATGGCAAATATTTAAATAGAATATATTTATTTTACATTTTTTAATGTATTGAATAGCAAATATTTATAGTGAATACAATATTAACACTGAGTATTTAAATGTACACTATATTTAATATTCATATTGGTTAATGTATCAATATTGAAGTTATTTTAAATACTTAAATAGATTATATTGAAAATTCATATTAAATATTTGAATATCTTCATTACTGAATGGATTGGAATGTGGAATATTGAGATTGAACATGATATTTATATTATATAACTGAATATATTGATTATTGACTGGATCGAATAGTCAATATTGATAGTCAACGTTATATTTGTTATAGTAAATATTTCAATATATTGATTATTGCATGGATGGAATGTGGAGTACTGAGATTAAACATTATATATATATATATAATGTTCAATCTCAGTTATATATATATAATGTTCAATCTCAGTTATATTATATATATATATTACATAATTGAATATATTGATTATTGACTGGATCGAATCTGGGCCAGAGCACAACTTCCCAGTATTTATTAAATACTGTGTTGACAGGACATTCCCCCGGAGACCAGGCAGTTTGACGCTCCCCTGCCAATGCTCCCCTGCCAATGCTCCCCTCCCAGTGCTCCCCGGCCCAGCCCCCGCGTTCTGACCCCGCCCCTGCCGCTCAGCCTGGGCGATTCCGGAAGTCGCTTCCTCCTGACCCCAGGACCCCGGAAGTGACTTCCGCGCGGTCCAGGATCCCGGAAGTTGCCACCGCCGCCTCCTCCGATGCTCCTGTAGCCGCGGCGGCGCCGAGGTGACCTGCGTCGCGGGTACCGAGCACAGCACCCATGGCGGCCCCGGGGTCGCCCAGGCAGCCTCCCAGGGGCGCCAGACCCCGGATTCGGGACGAGAAGACCCCGAAGGGCGCGACCGGCACCGCCTTCAGGCTGGACGACCTGCAGCCTGTGGCCACTGTGGGTGAGTGCTGCCCCCAGCGGACTCGGTACTCCCGTCGCCGGGGTCCGCTTGGCCCGGCCCCAGGGCGCGGAGCCCCAGGTCCTAGGCTAGACCCAGCATCCCCGAGCTCAGTGATCCGACCCTGGAATCCAGCACCCCCAAGCTCGGTGATCCCACCCCGGGATCCAGCATTTGGGGAACTCGGTGATCCCGCCCCCGTCACCCAGCACCCCTGGAACTCGGTGGTCCGCGTCACAAAGCCTGCTCACCTTGGAGACACGTCGGCCCCAGGGAGCACCGAGCTCTGCTGGCCAAGCACCTGCAACACGCAAGGTGATGGGCCACCGGTGCTGAGTCCGCCAGACCGGACTAGGTACTAAGCCCACGTGGGTACTGGATGCAGTGAGACCCAGATGGCCAGCGATGCGGGGATTCTCCCAGAGTGCTAGATGTTTAGTGATCCTATTTATTTTATTTTTTAATTTTTTAATTTTTAATTCATTTTATTCATTTCTTTTATATTTTCTTTTTTTGTTGTTGTTGTTCTTTTCGAGACAGGGTCTCCCTGTAGCCCCAGCTGTCCTGGAACTCACTCTGTAGACCAGGCTGGCTTTGAACTCACAAAGATCCACCTGCCTCTGCCTCCCAAGTGCTAGGATTAAAGGCGTGCGCCACCACTCCCGGCCACAGTACTTTTCTTAAGCTCCTTGCCTAATAGCTAGAGTGCTCAGTGCGTAGGGTGCTTGTCCTCAGATGGTAGAGTGCTTGTCATTCAGTGTGTAGAGTACTGGTCCCTTATTTGGAAGAGTGCTTGTTGTTTATTGAGTTGAGTTGTTGTAGCTCACCGTGGATGCTCAGTCCATCACAGTGCTCATTGGGGATGCTTGGTCCATCATGACAGCTGGCGTCATCGGCAGCAGACTTGACGTAGATGGACAGTGGATTCCGGAAGCCGACAGCGTGGGAATATTCTGCACAGAGCTACGCTGCCTTGGAGAATGTCCCCACATTAGCTTTTCCGTGGTCACAAAGTCTGGATTAGCCTGGAGCTCTGTGAGGACAGAAGAGGGAGCACTGAGAGGAACACTGTGGGAGGAGAAGGAGGGTGTGCACATGAGAAGGCAGCTCTGAAGAGAAGGGGAGGAAGGGGAGGAGGATCAGGAAGTGATGAAGGAAGCTGAAGAACAGGAAGAGCCTAGGCCGAGGGGCCGGGGCCATGGGAGCGCAGAGCACAGTCTGGAAGTGCCCCAGTGCGCCTTATTGCTGAAGTCACGTGCCTGAAAGTTGAATCGAGGGGCCTCAGGAGGGTGCTGGGAACACAGTCCTGGGTGAACTATTGCACTACGAGCACTCTACCCACTGAGTTACAAACACACTACCCACTCAGCTTCAAGCACTCTACCCAGTCAGTTCCAAGCACTCTACCCACCCAGTTCCAAGCACTGTGTCTCCCGCAGGCACCGGGACCTTCGGCCGCGTGCAGCTTGTGAAGCAGAAGAGGACCAATCGCTACTTTGCGCTGAAGACCATGAGCATCCCTGATGTCATCAGGCTGAAGCAGGAGCAGCATGTGCACAATGAGAAGGCGGTGCTCCAGGAGGTCGACCACCCCTTTGTGCTCAAGCTGTGAGTCCCCCGCCGGGCGATGGGAAGCTCAGAAGAGTGCTTGGAGCTCAGTGGGAAGTGTGCTTGTAGCACAGTCCATAGAGTGCTTGGTACAGTGGATGGTCAGTAGTTTGATAGGTCCATATATAGGTGATGATGGAGATGATGGTGATGATGATGATGGTGACGATGATGGTGGTGATGATGATGGTGATGATGGATTATAATGGATGATGGTGATGATGATGATGATCACAGTGATGATGGTGATGATGGTGGTGATGATGATGATGGTGATAATGGTGGTAATGATCCTGAATGATGATGGTTACAGTGATGGATGATGCTGGTGATGATGGTGATGATGATGATGATGGATTATGATGGATGATGGTGGTGATGAAGGTAATGATCGTGGATGATGATGGTGATGGTGATGATGATGATGACGATGATGATGATGGTGGTGGTGATGGATGATGGTGATGGTGATGGATGATGGTGATGGTGATGCTCTCCACCCACTGAGTGCTCAGCCCTCAACTACTTGATGTTAACCAGCATGATAATCTCCTGTGGACAGCTGGCTGTGCATCATGAGTGGGTGGGTGGGTGTGTGGCGAGCTTCCCTGGCCACATCCTGTCTGAGCCGCTGCCCGCCTGCAGGTTCTGGTCAGGGCATGACTCGCACTTCTTGTACCTGCTGCTGGAGTTTGCGCCGGGTGGGGAGCTCTTCAGCCTTCTGCGCACACGCAGCCGCCTCACGCCCAGCGTGGCCATCTTCTACTCAGCCGAGATCACCACCGCTCTGGAGTACCTGCACCGGCGGAGCATAGTCTACCGCGACCTCAAGCCCGAGAATGTCCTGCTGGACAGGAAGGGCCACATCAAGCTGGCCGACTTTGGCTTCTCCAAGAAGCTGGTGGACAGGTGAGAGGCTAGCCTCTACTCAGCCTGCAACGAGCCTGGGGATGGGCTGGGCTGGGCTTGGACATTACACAGACTGGGCTGTGTTATGCTGGGATAGCCTATTTGCCGGGTCTGAACCCACTTCCGGTTTCCCTTCCATTTCCTGTTTCCCATACATTTCTGGTTTCCCACCTACTTCCTGTTTCTCTTCTGTGGTCCACACGGTTGCACACAGGTCCTCAAGCTGCAGCTTCCACAGGCCGTGCAAGCCACGTGGGTGCTGGGAACTGAACTAGGGTGCTGGGAACTGAACTAGGTTTCCCTGCAACAGCAGCTGGCGCTGTTGGCAGCTGAGTTGAGTCTTCTCAGAGTTGTTAGGAAAACTGAACACAGTGACAACAAGATACCATTCAGTAGGGATGGGGTGCTGGATGCTCAGTTCATCTCCATTCAGTAGGACTGGGGTGCCTGGTGCTCAGTTCATCTCCAGTAGGACAGGATACTGGGTGTCAGAGTACTCGGTTCACCATCAAACTGTGAGGTGATTATCACTGAGTACTAAGACTCCGTTTCCATTTCCTGTCACCCCCAAGGCAGGACGAGGGCTTTTCCGTGCTCCGCCCTGTAGTCTGCACTCAGAAACAGTCCTTTGCCCAAACCTGATGAAAGCGGTGGAAGTGTACTGAGTGGGGCTGGGTCCTTGGCAGACTCCGGAAGAGACTGGTTGAGGCCAGTTCCATCACTGCTAACTGGACTCCTAGGGTGCTCCAAGTGGTTTGAGCTGGTTTCAAGAGTTTCCATGTGGTGGTAGCTGGGTTTAGATGGCTTTAGGCGGATCCAGGTGGTTAGAGTTGATGTCAAGTGGTTTGACCCAGTTCCAGCCAGTTTCAGGCGGTTTCAGGTGGTTAGAGCCAGTTTCAGGGATCTTCAGGTGATTGGACCTGGTTCCAGCCAGTTTCAGACTCCAAGGACAAAATTCCTAAGTGAGAATTTGTGCTGGGTGAGTGCTGGGAGGATGGAGTTCAGTCATCACAAGTGCTGCTGGAGGTGGAATCCGCGACTGAATTCAGACAAGGCAAGCACCCCAACCACCAAGCTACAAGCACTCTGCCCACTGAGCCACAAGCACTCTACTCACTGACCCACAAGCACCGTACCCACTGAGCCACAAGCACTCTACCCACTGAGCCACAAGCACCTAGCCACTGAGCTACAAGCATTCTACCCACTGAATCACAAACATCCTTCCAACTGAGCTACTTTTCATTATTTTAAGATATGTCCCTTACATGTCTTTGTGAGTCATGTGTGGGTGTGTGGATGTGTCCATATGACTGTGTGCAGTGCCCACGTGACTGTATAATACCCACGCAGGACAGGGGTGGGGTCGGATTCCCTGGAAGTGGACTCGTAGCAAGGTCATTCATGGCTGTGTGGGTGTCAGGAACTGAGGCCTTGGTCTGCAGGCCGTGCCACTAACCCTTGACCTGATATTTACTTCTTAATACAGGATCAACAGGAATACACCCATGTGTCAGTCAGGCTTATGTCTGTTAACATGACGAGGCCCGGTCCTGTCCACTGTCCAGAAAAATGACATAATTCCATCCCTCTTCATGGCTGAGTAATATTCCTTTCTTCATGCAGTACACAGTATGTGTACCATAGTGTGATATGTGTAATGAATGTAATAATGCATCTCATTTTCCAGTTTCTGCCTCTGTCCCCCCATAGGACATGGACACTCTGCGGAACCCCAGAATACCTGGCTCCCGAAATCATTCAGAGCAAAGGCCACGGAATGGAGGTGGATTGGTGGGCACTGGGCATCCTCATCTTCGAAATGCTG
This sequence comes from Rhizomys pruinosus, assembly GCA_009823505.1. NCBI lineage: Eukaryota > Metazoa > Chordata > Mammalia > Rodentia > Spalacidae > Rhizomys > Rhizomys pruinosus. Next base: position 6,756,178 of record VZQC01010467.1, on the reverse strand, counting down.
TCGGGGTGAGTACACAGTGTTCCAGAGCAGGGGAGGACTGTCAAGGGAACACATCTGTGTGTGGATTGGTCTCTCTGGGTACTTAGTAGGTATCGTGGTAAATGAGTGTAGACATCTTCCTATCAGTCTGTACACACACCACGCACACATGCACCCATCCATCACCATCATCATCATCACCATCACCATCACCACCATTATCATCACCACCACCATCATCACCAACACCACCATCATCATCACCATCACCACCACCATCATCATCCATCATCACCATCATCATCATGATCATCAGCATCATCACCATCATTTTTTTATCACCATCATCATCCATCACCATCATCATCATCACCACCATCATCAATCATCATCCGTCATCACCATCACCATCATCCTGTACACGTTTCTGCATATCTGTGTGGATCATCATGTTACGTACCTGTCTATGTACATGTTCATGTCACTTACCCGTCTTTCTGGGTTTCTTAATCCTCTTGTTCATCTTCCATTGACTCCAAGTCGCCCCTTTTCCACCTTCTCCCTGGGCCTCGGGTCCCCAGGACGCCATGTCCCAGGCACAAATCCAACTGAAAAGCCCAAGAACACTCAGTACTGTCCTTTGGCCACGTCTCCCTGCATATCTCGGATCCGCCAGCAGAGGGCGGTGCGGCGCTGGGTCCTGAGCTGCTGAACTGCAATTTCCTGACACTCAGGATACCAGGGAAACCTCAGTCCTGACTTTCCCATCACCTGGAGCCTGTCTTTGCCTGGTGTGGGTGGACACCAGTTGAGATTGATTAGAATGGAATAGAAGGGACTTTAATTTAATCTGCTAGAATAGACTTGAATTAAGTAGAATAGAACTGAGTTTATCAGAATAGAATTTATTTAAATACAGTGGAATTGGATTCGAATAGACTAGAATTAAATAGAATTGAATTGATTACAAGAGACTAGAACTTACTAAAATAGAATTGAATTAAATTTAATAGAATTGGATTTATTAGAATAAAATATTGAATTCAGTACAATAAGATTGGGGCTGGAGGGATGGCCTAGCGGTTAAGAGCACTGACTGCTCTTGCAGAGGACCTGGGTTCGATCCCCAGCACCCACATGGTGGCTGAGAACCGTCTGTAACTCCAATTCCAGGAGAGCTCCAGTTCCAGGGGAATCCGACACCCTCTTCTGACCTCCGCGGCATTGCACGACACGGGTGCACAAACCTATTGTGGACAGTACATTTGCACACATACAAAAACAAATTTAACAAATTTTTTAAAAATGTGATTAAAAGAAGAGGCAGGGAATGAACAACTCAGAAAACATACTCAAATCTTGCAGAGGACCCGGGTTCAATCCCCAGCACCCACATGGCGGCTGAGAACCGTCTGAAGCTCCAATTCCAGGAGAACTCCAGTTCCAGGGGAATCCAACACCCTCTTCTGACCTCCGCGGCATTGCACGACACGGGTGCACAGACCTGCATGCAGACAGTACATTCATACACATAAAAATAAATAAATAAGTAAATAAATAAATAAATAAATAAATAATTTTTTAAAAAGAATAAGATTGAATTGGTTACAATAGACTAGAATTAAAGAGTTGGTTTTCATTTGAATGGAATTAAATGGAATAGAATTGTATCGATTAGGATAGAATTAAATAGAGTTGAAGTGAATTGAATTTATTAGAACAGAATTAGGTAGACTATGATTTCAGTAGAATTGAATAAAATGGAATTGAAGTGGTTGGAATAAAGTAGAATTAAATAGAATTGAATTTGATTTTTAAAATACAATTGAATTGAACTGAATTTATTAGAATAGAAAAGTTAGAATTGAATTGAACTTATTAAAATAAAATATAATTGAATTCAATAGAATTAAATTGGTTAGACTATACTAGAATTGAATTAAGTTGATTAGAATAAAGTAGAATTTAGAATAGAATAGGAGTAAAATAGAATAGAATACAATAGAATAGAACAGAATTCATATGTCAGGGCCTGGTGCACTTGTTCCACTGGGTGATCCGATGGTGTGCATGCCCCTGGTGAGCAGAGCACACATGACACCCCCCCAATCCCATCTCATGACTCCTTGCATGTTTCCAGAAAGACTTCCTCCAAGTTCTACAGAAACTCCAGAAAATCAGGACAGGCCATCTCAAGACCCTCCCCAGGACAGGCTGCCATCCACACTAACTGCTTCCCAAGGATAACCTGGCCTCTGCCTCATCTCTATGGGACTTCCAACATTTTATATCATACATGTCCACATATGTGCATATTATACACTTATGTGTTATATACACATACATATGTTGTACACAAAAATCATGCTATATACATATATATGAAAATATATACATAGATGCAGATGTGTTATACATATGTTATGTGACATGTATACATATATGTAGCAGTGTATTGCACACACATGTATATGTGCATGTGTACATGTTACATATCATAAACCTGTATGATATACATATGTATATTTCATGCATGCATATATTGCATGTATTATATACAGACATTTGTATATTATATGCATACACACATTCGTATAGATTATATATTGACACGTTTATTTGAACACATGTCCACATAAACGCCATATATATTATGTGTGAAATATACATACATATGTATTACACACAGATCTGTACATAGATGTTACATGTATATACAGTTATATAAACATTTATTACAAATACACGTTTTTATATTATAAATTCCCACATGCATACATGTATATTACATACGACACATGCATGTCATCTGAAATATACGTCTAGTGGTCCTTTAAATGTTTCATTATGCGTGTGCCACATTCCAGTAGATGTTCTTCCTCCCTAGACGAGGGATCGCAGCTCTGCAACCCAGAACTGTTCACTGGGCCTGCCATTATCAGTCCCCAGAACTAAGCTGCAAGCAGGGAGGGGGAGGGAACAGTGAGAGGTAACCCAGAGAGAAAAAGGAGACAGACTCATAGAGACCTGGAGTAAAGGACTTGGTTTAATGTTGTAACTCAAGGCTTTTTATATAAATCCTTGCAGGGGGCTGGGGCACACAGAATTGGGAGTTGGGAGAGGCAGTCGGGATAAGCGGGACCTCAGGCCATTTGTTCGAGATCAATGCTTTGCCCTAAGAGATCAAAGATAGTTGGCGGCACCAGGGCAGGTTTGGCAGGTTTGCAGGATATCAGCAGGGGTCAAGGCTTGGAGGCTGCTTGCTGACTCTCTTAAGGGCTTCTGCCAAAAGAATGCCTATACATGCATATATATGTACATGTATATAACATACAGGTACATGTTTAAACATTCTTATTCACACAGATAATTTATAATACATGGATTATGACATACAGTTTGTATCAGTCAGCATCAAAGGGAACATTTGTATTTTAATTCACGTAGTTATCGTGTGTTTCATATGATGTCTGCTGATGGTATGATATCTTGATATATGTAGTACCTCTACAGTTACATGTATGATCTGTTAGTACTTGGTACCCAGTGTCGTGTGCGTGTGGTCCTGGGGTCTCAGCGTGTCACAGGAGTGTTACACACGTTTAGCCTTTGATCCCGGGTCACCTTGGGCCATGTGTTCGCAACCTGCCACAGGTTCCATGTACTCTGGTGATTTCTCATTGACTTCCTATCCATGTTTCTGTGCTGATTGTCCACTTCCCCCAGATTCTCCCCGTTCTTTGCCGACAACGCATTTGGAATCTACGAGAAAATCCTCACGTGCAATGTTGATTTCCCGAAACACTTGGATTCCTTAACGAAGTAAGTTCCCCATGCTCCCTCCCCAGGGGCAGCAAATGTTCCTGACAGAAGTCTACTGGCATTCACAGGTCTCCGTGAACTTATGTCCCACATAGCTGGGGAAAGGCTCTAATACTTCAGACTTTAATGACTTTTAAGATGTAAAGGCATCTGCGGACAGTTCCTTCCTTTTAAGGGGAAGATCAGTTAAAATGAGCCAAAGGAGAAGTTCGGACCCGAATTGTGTTAGAAAATGCTTTATCAATTTAAGTTATAAATAGTATTAGATAAATATTGATACAACTTAAGTTTTAATTAATATTCAGTGTCAATGAATAACCATTAATCAATAGTAGCTAATTAATAGTAATCAATACTAATTAAAATTGACTAATTGATTTGATTCAGTACTAATTATAACCTAATGATAGTAATCAATACTAATATTAATCAACATGAATTAATCTTAATCTATAATTAATATTAACTATTTAATATTTTTTACTTTTTGTCTTTTTACTAAGATCTCAAGTTTTATACCTGATTAACCAAGGTTTTTGCTTTCTCCAGGTCAGTCGAGTATCTGGTCCTCGGGGGTCACTTGGGTTTGGGGGGGGAGGGAGCCCCTGGCTCCTTTTGGCTTTTCATTTACCAGTTCCATCTACTCGAGGACAAAGTCAGGTCTTGCTAGACCAGGCTTCCCTTTTTGAAGCATGAGCTGACTTTCCTCTCTATAGACTGGACACTGGCTGAAAGTCCCATTAATGGATCTCCAAGACCTGCCTACACAGGAAGATTGGTGACTCACATTTGCAGGACATTTCAAGAGATGCCCCCATGCATATTGCCCTGGGACTTAATTCACCTCTGAGGGCAAGGAACAAAGTTATCCCTTAAGACCCTCAGCCAAATTGGTATGGGCATTAAGTATGGTCTTTAAGCATCCAATATTAACTATTTAATATTAACCAATATTCACTGATTAATATTAGTTAATGAAGTAATACTAAGTGATTAACATTTATATTAATCAATATTCAGTTCTTAATATTGACTACTACTAATTTTGACTGATTAATATTAATATTAGCTATTTAATATTAATGCTGATTAGTCTATATTAGTTAAGATCGAGTAATCAATATTAATTCCTATTTGTGTTCACTTCTTTGACTGGTTACTGGGAACCGAGTCCTCCATAGCCAGTGCTCTCCAGCCCCATGAATCCATCTTTAGTCGACTCTGTTGTCTGGGCTTGCATGGAGGGGGTCTAAGTGGGGTCCAGGCTAGCCCTCCACTTACAGCCAAGCTGCCGATGACACAAATGGCTCATCCTCCTGAGTGCAGGTGCACAGTACACACCACTTTATGCGGTGTTGGGCATTCCCTGAAAGTTTAATGACAACAAGAGGCAGATAGTGACATCACAGCTGACAAGGCTGGGTAAAGTACTGGGAGCTCAGTGGTTCAATTTGTAGAGTGCTTGTTGCTCAGGGTATAGAGTACTTACAGTTAAGTGGGTCGAGTAGCTCAGTATATAGAGTGCTTGTGGCTCAGTGGGTAGAATGCTTGTGGCTCAGTCAGTAGAGTACTTACAGCTCAGTCAGTGCAGTGCTTCTGCCTCAATAGGTCGAGTTCCACTTGGCAGAGTGCTTGTAGCTCAGTGAGCATACTCCTTATAGATCTGTGACCAGAATGCTCCTAGCTGGTGGTTAGAGTCTTTGCAGCTCAGTAGTTAGAGTGCTTATAGCTTAGTGGGCAGAGTGCTTGTATCTAAGTATGCTGAGTACTGTCCTAATATACCTAATGGTATGAGTTCCATCCCAGGCAGCTGTTCAGCACAGCTTGGTTCTGGTCACTGTCCTCCTAGCTCAGGAGGAGGCGGTCAAAGGGCGCCCTGTTTATAGTGGGGTTTGCTCAGTCATTTCCGGTTCCGGGCCTGCCTCTGCCTTTCGCTCACCCTGTGCTTCCCGCAGGGACCTCATCAAGAAGCTACTGGTGGTGGACAGGACGCGGCGGCTGGGCTGCATGAAGGTTAGTGCTAGGTGCTGTATGCTCAGTGCTCCATCCTTGGTGCTGGGTACTCAGTTCCTCCTCTGAGTGCATGGGTCTAGAATCCACCCATGTTTCTTTCCCACATCTGGGTGCGTTAGACTCGGTTTTCAGTACCAACGGGGTGGAGCACACCCTCCTAAAACTCCAGCTCCAGGGGATCCCATACCTTCTTCTGGCCCCCTGGGTACTGGTTCCTGGAGGCGCTTGGTCCTCACTAGGCTCTTCCTGTATAGAATGGGGCGGAGGACATCAAGCAGCACCGCTGGTTCCAAGGCATTGACTGGGACAGCGTCCTGAACCAGAAGCTCAGGGTAAGTGCTAGGGACCCCAGTCAGTGAGTCCATTACAGTCCAAACATGTCACTCCCTGGCCCTCAGAAAACACTAAATACCATGATGTACATGGAAGTTTCAGGACATTGTGTACCAAGTGGGTGCTGGGAACTGAGTCCTCATGAGCAGCCACTGCTTCCAGAAGGCTGTGCAGTGCCCTTCAGCATCTCACTTCCTCCTCAATTCCGCAGCCCCCAGTTGTCCCCAAGGTATCCAGTGACAACGACACATCCAACTTCGACTCATACCCAGAGAGCGACCCAAGCGGCATTGAGCATGTGCTGGACAAGGACCTGGAGGCCTTCCGGGACTTCTGACCTCACAGCTGAGGTGACGCCAGTCTGTGACACGCAAGGCGAAGGTTGAGTTTGCCCAGGCTAGCCTGCCCCTGACCACGTGGCCCAGGCTGTGGGCAGGGTGGGTGTTCCCATGGTGTCTGGGTGCTAACTGAGGTGCTAAGTCTACACGGGTGGGAATGCAGCTGTGAGTTAGCATTAGATATCCCAGGTGGCTACAGGCTCATCACATGATTATCATGTAATTACGTAATGTCTAGAGGGTGGAGAGGGCAGAAAAAATGGCTCTGATGTCATAATTACAACACTGTTCTTCACCAGGAACACTTCCGTGAAGAACAGGCACTTCCACAAAGAACATCACGCATTTCCAGGATGGACACTGGACACTTCCAGGCTGACCATCGGATACTTCCAGCCGCACCCTGACCTTTGCACACAGCTCTACAGAGCCTTCGTGTCCTCAGGAAGTCCGGAAACACCACTTGGGGTTTTCCATCACGACCTTTTAGTTCATGTCATGACCTGGAAGGATTTGGTTCTCATCATCCATGTGCGTGTCTGTGTCCAGCTGTGTGTGTTTTCAGTAAGATTATTCCTATGTGCGATTTGTCTGTTTAATTTCCATAAAGATTTGCCGGTAGCCCAGGCTAGTGATGATGACATCATATCACAAACCTGAGAACCAAAAGCCATGAGTGTCCAGCAAGGAATCTTTCTGGAAATCCCCTGTGGGTCTGACGTCATTGGCTTGCTGTATTTGTTTTAATTTATTCAGGGCTGTCTGCTCAGGAAGGAAGGACTTAAACAAACACTGTGTGTGTATGCTGGGGTAACTGAATGAGATTTTTATTTATGTGTGTGTGCGTGCGTGCACGTGTGTGTGTGTGTGTGGCAGAACCCACTGGAATCATATTGGGACCAAGAATTTCTGGGACCCAGACTTAGAGTTGGTTGTGCACCTCCTTGAACCAAACTGAGCCCTCTGCAGCAGCCCTGAGTGGTGTAACCAGGGAGTTATGTCCCATGTGTCCTGGTCGCATCCTCTGGGAACCTCAGTTCCCGGGCCTTGTGCACTGATGTGTGGGTGCTGGGTGCTAAACTTGGTCCTCCTAACCCGCACACCCAACTATGCAAATGTGGCCTAGTCCGCAGGAATAGATTCTCATTCCCTGAGTTTCATCCCCAATCTGTGATGGGGTGGGGCTACGTGACTTCATCACTGATGTCACATGTGCCTTTTGACATCATCTGCCTGGACTTTCCACCCAATCAGTGCCTGTCATTTATCTTATTTTGTGAAATCTCTGCTATGACGTCACCACCCCATATCACACGTGCCTCTGACGTCATTGGCCTCAAATCTCCCACGTGATGTTAGTACACAGCATGGGCCTACCTGACGACATTGGCCTCTGATTCAACTCAAGTGGTGCATTTTATTCATTTATCTTGTGAGGCTTCTGCTATGGTGTCACCACTTGGCGAGGTCCATGGGTGTCTGATGTCATTGCCCTCTGATACTTCTGTAATATTCCAACGAGGACTAACGGCTGAAGCACTGTTTCCTGAGTCCACTCCCCATAGGTTGGGCTCAGCACCGAAGTCATTGCTGAGGTGGGGCTGGGGCCTTTGAACACATCCCTGAGGGACTCAGCACTGAGCACCCTGCAGAGTGTTTGTTGACTGCACTGCCATTGTTCCTTGAGCTCCGACTCTGCGGCCTAATAAACTGTGTCTTTCAGGAAATACAACGGTCTCATCTTGAATTTCCACTTCTGCTTCTGCCCCCACCCCCTGAGTCCAGCACAGAGAAAACCAGGTCAGGGAGCAAAGCATGTGTGCTGGGTGCTGATCCTGGGAAATCTCAGTCCTCCAGGCTTGGGGAGACAGAAGAAGTGGAAGGGAAGTAGGAAGTTGGAGGAGCCAGAAGTGCCCAGGCCCTGCCCCGGGGAGTCAGGCCCCACGTCATTCATGCCAGCAGGAAGTAGATGAAAACAGGTAATAGGAAATACCATAAGTGCCCAGGCCCCAACCCCACTGACGCACTTCCACCTGTCTGCCCCTCCCACTGGATGTTCATCACTTACCCCCAAACAGCCCTGGACTCGAGTGTGACCTGCACCTCTAGGGTGCTGGGTGCATAGTACCTACTTGATTGATGTAGTGCTGTGGAGGGAGCCCAGGACTCCATGCATTCTGGGACAGTACTCTATCCACTTAGCTACAAGCACTCTACCCACTGAGCTACAAGCACTCTACTCACTGAGCCACAAGTACTTTACCCACTGAGCCACAAGCACTCTATCCACTCACCTACAAGCACTATCTACCTGTTCAGGTACAAGCACTGAATTGACTGACGCACGAGCACTCTGCACACCAAGCTACAAGCACTGTGCCCTCTTAGCTATTTGTATTCGATCCACTGAGCTACAACCACTGTATTCAAGGAGCTAAAAGCACTGTGCGTACTGAGCTACAAGTGCTCTGTAAGTACTCTGCGCACTGAGGCACAGTATTCTATGGGTGGCCTTTGCAGCCAGGGACCAAGGGATCAGGTTCACAATGGGGGTCAAGGACTTGGCCAGGAGCACTTTGCAAATGGGTGCTGGGTACACAGTGCTTGATTAAGTGATCACTATTGCTTGATTGGGTGATGACTATTGATTGAATGATTATTGACCCCAGGACAGCATCAACCCAGAAGCGGGAAGGAGCCTGTGATGTAACTTCCGGGATGCAGCACCCCACAGAACACTGGAAAGTATCCCGAGGGACCCTGGGCAGGGATTGTATCACAGGGGCTCTGATGTCATCCACAGGTGGATTCAGAGTAATGGCTATTAGAAGTAGGTACTGGAGGAGGAAGTGACGTCACACGGGTGGATCCTTGAAGGGGAGCTGGGACCCAGGGTTCTCACTCTGCTTCTGGTCCATCATGAGGTGAGCAGCTCTGCCCACCCTGTGCTCCCATCATGCTCTGCTCCATCAAGGTGCTCCCATCATGCTCTGCTCCCTCACTTGCTCCCATGATGCCCCCTCCCATCCAGTGCTCCCATGATGCCCCCTCCCATCCAGTGCTCCCATGATGCTCTGTGTCACTGGATCGTGTCCTTGTAAGTCCTCCATTCACTCTCTATCCAATGCTCTTGGTCCTGGTGAGTGCATACACATGTGCACACATGCATGAAGCTGTCATGTGTCCAACGTCTTGATGCAGGCAAGGATGAGCCATTGAGCCAGCCTGGGCTACATGGTAACTCTACACGCCAGGCTACAGCAGACTGTGTCAGCATCCATAGAAGGACAAGAAAATAAATGGAAGCTGCAGCAGGTGTTTGCAGCTCTCAGCACAGCACCGGGTAAACAAGCACATTCCATGTTCTAAAGGACGAGCTATCTCCAAACCGGATGAAAATTGAGGAAATAGAATCCTCCCTCACACAAGTGCACATTAAAAACCATTATATAACATAGTACCATTATTACATTATAGCTGTATAATTATGATTATCCTACATGTTATATATTTTAATTACACAATTATGTCATATTTCAATTACATAATTATGGCTATATTATAATTATATGATATTTTAATTATATAATGATTATATGGACCTTATATGATAATTACATGATATTGTAATTGTATAATCATGTGATTTTTTAATTATATGGAGTTAATTACATAATTGTGATATAGTAATTATATAATATGACAATTATGTAATGATTATATGGATCTTAATGATAATTACATGATATTGTAATTATATAATCATGTGGGTTTTTTTAATTATATGGAGTTTAATTACATAATTGTGATATAGTAATTATGTAATATGACAAATTATGTAATTTTTTTTTTGTCTTTTCGAGACAGGGTCTCCCTGTAGCCCCAGCTGTCCTGGAACTCACTCTGTAGATCAGGCTGGCCTTGAACTCACAAAGATCCACCTGCCTCTGCCTCCCAAGTGCTAGGATTAAAGGCGTGCACCACCACGCCCAGCTTATGTAATTATATGGAATTTAATTATACCGTAATTATATGATGCGCTTATATATTTTAATTATATAATTATTGTATATTTCTATTACATAATTGTTGCTATATTAGAAATTTATAATTATATACTCAGTGTGATATTTTATATAATCATGTATTTTAATTGCACAACTACTGCTGTAGTATAATTATATAATTATATGATGTTATGATTATATCATTATATTATAAACTGTATAATTATATATTCTAGATCTCATTAAAAATGAAATTCACAAAAATACATAAATAAAAACAAAATTTACAAAAATTCAATAAAAAATGAGAATTTGAACCTTTGTGAGTCAAAAGCCATGTGTGTTCATTTCAGTGTTGTAGCCCCAACACACAAGGAGCCCCACACCCATGCGAATCCGGGAACCCCGGTGCACAGCTGCTGACAGCCGCAGATATGTGGGGCCCCAGATGAGGAAATTCTAACAATTCCCATTTTTGGTATCTGTGACGCTGGGGAAAGGAATGACTTCATGTGTGAAGTTCAAAGAAACACATGTGCTCAGGGCAAAGTTGTATGCGCTTCTTGTTGGCCCCAGGCGTCGGGCATGTGACTCCACTACTCGGAGTCAGCTCCAAATCCGCCTTCTTGAGTATTTCTGCATGTTTCCACTGTTCCATACACACACACATGGGTGGTGCACACATGGGTGGTGCACACATGCAAGCCCAGTCAGCAGAGTCTCCCGGTGTTCACTGTCATGACCATGTTGGAGCCAGAACACGCATCCTCCAACCCTACCGACTGGCCCACATGTATATGTACGTGCAACACGTGTGTGCAAGGCCTGGAGAGGCCAGGAGAGGGTGGTATGATATATGATCAAGACTCAACCTTTCCATGTCTCTACATAGCTGTCCACATGGGCATGGCATTTATAATGAAAATCTACTTCTGTGCACAACATAGTGTATTCGAGCACGTCTGTCCATGTACATGATCAATACTCGTGTCTGTGCACTGAGGGGCTCGAGAGGCATCTCTGGGCTCCACCCACCAAGAACCGCGATAGCTGGGCACACGGAAAGAACCAGGAGGAAGATGGATGGAGATCAATGATACACTGATGACATGAGAGACAGAGAGATGCTAGGTAGATAGATGATAGATAGATAGATAGATAGATAGATAGATAGATAGATAGATAGATAGATAAATGATAGATTAGATAGATGATAGGTAGATAGATAGATTAGATAGATAGATAGAAGACAGACAGAAAGATAGAGTGATTAACTGATTAATAGATGGATAGGGAGATAGATAGATACATAGATAGATGATAGATGGACAGATGATAGATGCTAGGTAGGTAGATAGATGATTGATAGATAGATGATAGATAGATAGATAGATAGATAGATAGATAGATAGATAGATAGATAGATGATAGATGGACAGATGATAGAAGATAGATGATAGGTAGATAGGTAGGTAGGTAGATGATAGATAGATAGATAGATAGATAGATAGATAGATAGATAGATAGATAATGTAACCCATACTCCCTAGACATGTGAACAGTGGGGCTCAAGTGCCACGGAATCATGGGAAGTCTGTGTCTTTTGCTGTGGTTTGTCATTAGTGGACTGAGGCATGATTGCTACACCCGGCCACTGACACAGGGCAGTGGCAGGCTCCATGTTTCCATCGCTTCTGAAAGTTCCAGGTTGCCGTGTGCAGCACCCTTCCCTATGCAGGGGACGATATTCAACGCGACACAAGCTACTGTCAGAAGTGTGTGCACCGCGCTGTCAGGTGTACCTGTCTGTGGGGTTTGTTTAGATGAAGTTAGTTCATGTAGGAAACTCTGCCCAGTGTGGGAAATCCAACTCTGCACAGCACCGTTTCCAAGACTTCAGGAGGCTGTGCTGGTCAGCTTTCCCTGTCACCTTGACATGCCCTAGAGTCAGTACTGTGCACACCACCCTCCGCTAGACATCAGGAGGATGTGCTTTCATCCGCTGCTTCTGCTTTCCTCTGCACCAGGCCGCGCAGCTGTGAGCCCAGTTTCCCAGAATCGTGCTTCGTCACCGCTCAAGAATGGCGCTGGCGTCATGCAAACTTCACATGTGTTTCTCCTTAACGGCAGGCCTGGTGGGAGGATGGGGGCGACGCCAGGTGTGACCGCCCGGACTCACGCTCCTGAAAATCCAGAAGAAAAAGACGGAGAATTCATGTGAAATCCGCAGTGGCTTTGTGTGGGTCAAAGGGAACGGGTCCCTGGGGACCTTATAGACATGCGGACTGCGTCTGGATTCGCTTTAGAGAAATGCTAAGTGGACGGAATTCGCAGAGGCCACAGATGAGAAAAGTTGAGAGAGAGACAGAGAGACGGTCTCCTCCCTCTAGCACTTTCTCTGGTTTAGTCATTTTGGATTTTCTGGTAACTTGACAGAAGACGCTGTCGGATCCCCTAGAACTGGAGTCACGGACGGTTGTTGCTCTCCACATGGGTGCTGGGAACTGAATCCGAGTCCTCTGCACCAGCACCCGCTGCTCTAACCACTTAGCAGTCACTCCAGCCCCTAGGTCCAAGTATTTTTAAATCTAAGCTTAAATATTCTATTTGCATATTTAAATCAGCTTTTCCCCACGGGGAGGCTGAGGGTCAGGATGATTTTCCCTTTCACCCCTGAAGTAAACCCTGCTGAGCAAACCCAGCGTCTGTCTGGGAATTCCCGTTGCCCAGACATTCCTCCCTCCCTAGGTCGACTCCTCCCAGGCAAAATCAAACACAGAAAGGATTTTTGTATTGTCTGGAAATGACCGGACGACCTCGGAGCCCTTGCAGGAAGCGGGGTCCAGGCCTGTGAGTCCCGAGCACATGTAGGACGGACACAGTGTCTGGATTCTTCTGGCTGGGAAAGACATGGGTGGAGAGACGCTCAGTGCATGCGTGAAGGAGCTCGCTAACGAGAGAAATCACTGAAATTCATATATTAATTGTATGAACTAACTAAACATTCATATATTAATTATATGAATTCACTAAACATTAATATATTTATATAAATTTACTCAACGCCAGTATAGGAATTATATTAATTCACTCAATATTAATATATTAATCATATGAATTGACTGAACATTTAAAAATTATATTAATTCACTCAACATCGATATATGAATTATTATTCAGTCAACATTAATATATTAATTATATTAATTCACTCAACATTAATTTATTTAAAAATTTTTCATAATCTTTCTTTGAGGTTTTTAGTTGTTCTGTGTTATCTTCCAGGTCTGATATTCTTTGTTCTGCTTCCTCCATTCTGCTTCTGAGGCTTTTTTCATTCCTTTCCTCTTGAATGGATGAGTGTTTGATTTCCTTTTTCATTTCCTCTTCTGATTTCTTTAGTGTTTCTATTTCTTTTTGGAGCTTCTCGATCTCTTTTTGTAGCTCTTTGCTTCGCTGGTTGGTTTCTTTATCTTTTTCAGCATGGGATCTTTTCAGTGTTTCTACTTCCTTCCGGAGCTTGTCATTCTCTCTCTCGGTCCTTCTTGAGTTCCTCATTCTCTTTTCTTAGTTCTTTAATTTGTTCTTTATGATCTTGTAGTTCTTTAAGTATGTTCCCAATTGTGTTTCTGATGTCTGTGTCCTGGGGCATCCCCAGAGGGATCCCACTGCAGGAGTCTTCCGTAGGGTTGGTAAAGCTTGGCACGGGATTATCCTGCCCCTTTCCAGTGTAGTCTCTTCTTCGTGATCCTGGCATATGGGCTTCTCCTTGCCTGTATTCCAATGTGAATCCGAAATGCCTCTTCACTGTGTTGAGGGCTTGCTTTGCTTGCCTCCTTCAGATGCTTCTTCGTAAACTCAGTTGGCAGGGGGGGTACCTTCCGCTGGGCTCAGGAGATCTCCAACATTAATTTATTAATCATATGAATTTACTCAACAATTGATATATTAATTATATTAAATTAACTATCTTATACTATTACAATTATTAATATATTCTTTAAACATTTTTCTTAGAATTTGAACATTCCCCAAATCCTTCAGAATTCTACCACAGCAAACCATAAGAAGTGCTTAGAGAGGAGAGGGTTGAGGAAAAGCAGAGCAGCCCTTTCTGGTGCCTTTTCTCTGTGGGAGGAGATGGCTCCAGGGCTGTTCTGCTGACTTGCAAATTCCTTACCAGGACTCAGGCCTGTGTGCATGGGAGGAGGGGGAGGTGGTACTCTTCATCCTCCCCAGGGAGCACTCCCCCACCTCCCCACCCCCCACTCCCACCCCCGGCAGTCCTCATCAAGCAGACTGCCTGCCAGGACACAAAAGCCCTTCAGAAACCACAGGCCCCAGGAGGTTTCCAGAAGCAGACTTTATTTATCTAAGGGAATTCAGAGTTTCCTTAAACTCCAGCTGGAGAGGGATTTCCTCTTCTGAATCAAAGAGACCCATGCACATATTGAAAATTTTCTTCCACGTTCAAATTTGTTATTTTGCTGGCCATCTCAGGCAGGAATTCCTACCTACTGATAAAATAGCATTGGATATTTAATTCGTTTCAAGGTAACACTAGTCGACGTGGGCCCAAAGAATTATCAAAATATTGATTATATTTGGGGGGCGATGGGAGCCCCTGGCTCCTTTAACCTTTTCATTTACCAGTTCCATCCACTCGAGGACAAAAATCAGGTCTTGCTAGACCAGGCCTCTTTATAGACTGGACACTGGCTGAAGTCCCATTAGTGGCTCTCCAAGACCTCCCTGAACAGGAAGACTGGTGACCCACATTTGCAGGACATTTCAAGAGATGCCCCCATGCATAGTCCCCTAAGACTTGGTTGACCTCTGAGGGCAAGGAACAAAGTTATCCCTTAGGTCCCTTGGCCAAATTGGTATGGGCATTAAGTATGGTTGTTAAGCACCCAAAAAGACTGTTATACCAGCCTGATACATCGCACCTATATTAAAATTGTTTCTTTTGAAAACAAACTGTATGTTATTTCCATGTCATATTTCTTGATTTGCATTTTTCTATTTAAATTTTATATTACTCTAAAAAATGCATACATGCCCACCATCATATACCAAAAATCCAAGATCTGAAAATAAATGGTAGGTTAGTTCTAGAACCTGTCTAGGGATTCACAATATAAGAGCACAGTTGTTTTCAGATTATGAGGACTATAACATTACTGTTGCTCAGTTTGCCATACAACTAGGTACTTGGTACTAACATCCACAGATAAGGGATACCATTTGTTTTTTTGGTTTTCTGGGACTGTGTTACTTCACTTAGCATAAGATCTAGTTCCATCCATTTACCTGCAAATTTCATGATGTCATCTTTCTTTACCTCTGCATAGGATTCCATTGTGTAGATGTACCACATTTTCTCTATCCACTGGTCGGTTGAAGTCGGTTCCAGCTCTTCGCTATTGTGAAGAGAGCTGCAATAAACATGGCCGTACATGTATCTCTGCGGTAGGAAGAGTCTGGTGGATATATACCCAGAAGTGTATGGCTGGGCCAGGTGGTAAGCTCATTTTGAGTTATTTATTTATTTATTTATTTATTTATTTATTTATTTATTTGGTCTTTTCCAGACAGGGTCTCCCTGTAGCCCCAGCTGTCCTGGAACTCACTCTGTAGACCAGGCTGTACTTGAACTCCCAAAGATCCGCCTGCCTCTGCCTCCCAAGTGCTAGGATTAAAGGCGTGTGCCACCACGCCTGGCTTCATTTTGAGTCTTTTAAATGTTCTCCACACTGCTTTCCATAGCAGTTGTACAAGTTTGCATTCCCACCAGCAGTGGATGAGTGTTCCCCTTTCCCCACACCCCCTCCCCTTTTTTCCCAGCATTTGTTATCATTGTTTTCTGATCCTAGCCATCCTATCGGAGTGAGATACTATCTTAAACTTGGTTTTAATTTGCATTTTTTTCAGCTCTTTACTCTTTTTGATTTGTTGGTCATTTTGTTCTTTTGTTTTTTGAGTAGTTTATATATTCTGAAATGTTAATGCTCTGTCAGATGTATCAGCAGTGAGGTTTCCTCCCACTCTGTGGGTTTTTTTCTTCACTTCCCTGATTGTTTCTTTTGCTGTACAGAAACTTGTGAGTTTAATAAGATCCCACTTGTCAATTGTTGACCTTATTTTCCTGTGCAGCTGCTGTCTGATTTAGAAAGTTTTTTCCTATGCCTATGTCTTGTAAAGTTGCTGCCAACTTTTTCTTCTAATCACCTTCAGAGTTTGGGGTTTCATATTGAGGTCCTTTGATCCATTTGGAGTTGGTTTTTGTACAGGGGGTGAAGAGGGGTGACACCTGAGGACCAGATCCTCAACTGACCTCAAAGAAAACAAAAACCTTGGTTAATCTGGGCTAACTTTGTGGCCCTAAGCATCCAAAAGGAAAGTAAACACCAGAAATAATCAGTCAAGGCCAGAAATTGTACTTCAGATATAAAACTTGAGATCTTAGTAAAAAGACAAAAAAAGAGAGAGCACTGTTTTTTTTTTGTTTTTTTGTTTTTTTTTTTTTTTTTTTTTTTGCCTGTCTTCATTCTTACTGGCAAGTGCATTCTACTCTGTGGCTGCCACTGCTTTTGCCACTCTTCAAAGACATGAGACACAGCTTTTAACCCTCCAATATGGACTGAAGACTCGAGACTCATGTCTCTCCAAGAATCTCCAAACCTTCAATTCCAGATGGGGACTACTGAGATACCCAGCTTGTGCACTGAGCAGCTAAGGGAATTCCAGCCTCATCAGAGTATAGACTGCCATTGTTGGACTACCTGGGCTGTATCTTGGAGGCCAGTACAGGAAGAGTAAGACAGGACACGTGCTCACTGGACTTCATTCGGGGGACTATGGAAGGGAAAGACCCCAGTGTGGAGCACAAGGGCAAGATTGATGGCTGTTTGGGCTTGCCAAGGAGGAACCTTCAAACACTTCCTTAAGGAAAGAAAACATGACATCTTTTAGCAAAAAAAAAAAAAAAAATCCTCCAATTCAGGTGATATGTGTATGTATATATCTATATATTTATATATAGATATATATAAATATATGTAGAATTTTAATATAACTGATAACAGTACACTCAGTTAGACGAGAAGACCAAAAGAACTGGAAAAAAGCATCTGGAAAGACTCAGAAAAAGATGCAAGACATGTATGGCAGAGTACAGGAACTCAGGTGGGGTGGGGGGCATGGAAAGGGAAGTGACTCTAAATTTGATTGAGAAATGATGTATGAAAAAAGTTTAATAACAAAATTAAATTAATAAAATATTTATTATATTAATTCTATCAACATATACTTAATATATAATTATATATAATATATTATACACACTATATATTATGTTATATAATCATATTATATAAACATACATTATATATTAATATTATATATAATGTATTAATTAGATCTTAGATGTAGATATTATATAATATATTAATATAATATGTGATGTATGGTATATTAATTGTATTCTATCTTAATATATTGATTATATGTGGATATTATATAATATATGATGTATGGCATATTAATTGTATTATATATTATAAAATATATTGCTATATAATATATTAATTATATTATATGTCATATATTGTGTATTATATGATATATCACATATAATATATTAATTATATAATTATATATTATATTATTATGTTTTTATTTTATGTGTATGACTGTGTTGTCTGCATGTATGTATATGCGCCTGTGTTGTGCAAAGCCTGTGGGGACGTCAGATCTGTTGGAAGTGGAATTTCAGGAGGTTGTGCACCACCAGGTGGGTGCTGGGAATTGAACCCGGTCCTCTACAAGAACAGCTAGTGCTTTTATTTTTAATTTTGTCTGTGTCTGTGTGTATTGACACTGATTCTATGTAGCCCAGGTTGGCCTCAAATTCAATATGGAGCTAAGGATGACCTTGAACTTCCTGATGCCAATATCCCAACAAGTTCACAACTTCCTGTGTGCCATAAAGACTCATTCTTTCAGAAGTCTATGAATTTCCTCCACACTCTGCCTAAAGGACAACCAAAGTCTTGCGCTTCACCTCATCGATGAAGGTCCCTGTGAGAATCACTTACAGTGGGGTTTGCATACTGGATCCTTCTTGTCAACCTGACAGAATCCAGCGTCACCATGGAATTGAAACCCTGATCATGTGTGAGAAAGCTTCTAGAGTCCTTGAACTGAGGTGGGAAAACCCTCCTGAATGTAGATGGCACCCAAAGACACAGAAGCATAACTCTTGCCTCAAGCTGTTAAGAGATAGTTTCTTCTGTAGCCAAATAGGAGTGACCGTGGCCCAGAATGTGGATTCAGATTCTAAATCTGCAGCTGGGCCCAGAGAGTTCGAGATTAGACCTCAGCAAATTTCCTCGGGTCCAGGTCTCTAAGCAAAGCTGAGAGACAGCAGGACAGAGCCACAGAGCCAGCTCTTGTCAGTGTTAATGTGCATCCGAGTGTGTGGAGTTGAGACACAGAGACAGACGTCATCACAAGGATGTATTGACATGTGCAAGGCAGATTCAAAGAAAGATGACAACTACGAAGACAAAAATGATAATAGATACTCGATAGATGGATGAGACGATAAATTGATGATGGATGGATGGAGAAAGATTATAGATTAATACATAAATACATAGACAGACAGATATGGACATGATTGACACATGCCCGGATGAATGGATACATAAATGATAGATAGATTCATGGAAGATGAAAGAATGGAGAGACAGATGTTTTCACAGATCAATGATAGAAATACAGACACAGATAATAGGGAGGTTATGAAGCAATGATTGCTGTACGATTGATAGATACAGAACAAGAAACACCATATCTAGATGATAGACACACACATGTAAGTCAGATATGTGTCATCTAATATATCTATAAATATAGATATATTAGATGACACATGATATATTAGATGACACATATAATATATATAGATATAGATATATTAGATGACACATCTAACATATCTATATATATATTAGATGACACATATCTGACTTACATGTATGTATACCATCTGTTGGTCCTTTAATCATGCGTGGCTGCAATTCACACGATGTTCTTCCCTCCTAGAGCCAGCTTCACAAGGCTACAAGCCTCAGAGTTGCCTCCTGTCAGCAGGCTAACAGTTCCTAGGCTGAGCTTCTGGCAAGGAGGGGGGAGGGAACCTAGAGAAGTCATCCAGAGACAAAGGAAACGGACTCAGAGAGGGTCCGGGAGAAAGACTCAATTTTATTCATGCCAGGAATGTGTTTATATACTAAAGCTACTGTACTTTGGGCAAGGAAGTGGGGGGCAGAAGGGTGTGAATGAGGGACAGGGAAGTGAGGGCCATCTTGGCTCCTGCCAGGGGCAGCAAAGCTCCTGTTTTAACAGTAAACTAGAGGTGTGACATTTTGCTCAATATCTCGAAGGATGAGGCCATCAGGGTATGGAATGTTGCAGAGATAGGTGAGGCAGGAACACTGCAATATCCGACCTCACAGAGCTACAGATAACTCACAGAGGCAACTTAAATGCCCACGGAGATATCAGATAACTCACGGAAGCCCCAGGACAGAGTCTGCAGTTCCTTACCTCAAGCCAGACAAAGTCTCATTCCCACAGATGTGTAGATAAACAGATGCACGAATGCGAGGGTTAGCAGATCATTTATACAGTGTAGATACGTGGAGCAATGCATGGATGAATAAACACAGAAGTGAATTGATTCACAGATGATAGAGATATAAGAAACATAAATTGATGATAAACGATAAAAGAGTAAACCTGCATAGATGATGACAAGAAGATGAAGAGTTGAAGAGAGATGATATATGCTTTGGACGATGGTGGATGGGCAGATAGGATGGATGATGGATGATGATGATGATGATGGATGATGGATGATGATGGATGATGATGGATGATGATGCTAGATGATGATGGATGATGATGGTGGTGGTGGTGGTGGTGGTGGTGGTGATGGTGGTGATGGATGATCTACGATGATGATGATGGTGATGGTGATGATGATGGAGATGATGATGGATGATGATGGTGGTAGATGAGGAGGAGGAGGAGGAGGAGAAAGAGGAGGAGGAGGAGGAGGAGGAGGAGGAGGAGGGGGCGGAGGAGGAGGAATGCATGAATGGATGGGATTGTATGAAACTCTGACAATCCTAAATGGCAGGTTTCACTTTTAGGTCAGTCTCAACCATTGAAAAGCTGTTAATTTCTCTTCTAAACTGCTGTCCAGGAAAGTTCATTGTGACTGTGCAGGTCATGTGCGGGGTGTAAATTCAGACATTCATACCAGAGCACTCCTATGAACCGTCTCAACAGTGTTCAAGTTGGTGAAGTCATGTTTTGGTATCAACGACTGGAATTTTATGGGAACTTCAAACAATTTGCCACCTTATTAATGAACCGTCCGACAGGTTTTCAAGTTGGTGAACGACTTGTTTTGGTATTAACAACTGAAATTTTATGGGAACTTCATCAATTCCCCTGCTGAGAACGGTATTATTCAGGCTACAGAACATCTCTCTTTTCCCTTTGGCTGCCAGGAAAAAACTCCTTACTAATTTGTTATTCTGATTTGTACTTTTATGGTTGTTGGTTGAATGGGTCAGAATGGTTCAAACATTCCACCTTTTTTTGTAAGTTCGTCGATTCTGCATTTCTTTTTCTTTTTTTAAACTTTCAGGGCCATATGAAAATGAGGAGTCTATATAAAAGAAATATGTTTATTTATTGATATTTATTACTTTGTATAGATTTCATTTATTTACTTTATATTAGATTTGTTATTATCTTATATTGAACTTTATTTATTTGTATATTGTATCTATTTCATTTATTGTATGTCAAAGTGATGTTTTATTTGACTTGAATGTCTTCATTTGTCTAGTGATGCCTCCCTTTCCCACCCCCCAAAAAAAAATATCAGAATTTTCTCCTCTCCGGGCTGGTCTTTTCTGGCCACACGCCGAAAGAGAACCAACCTTGCTCTGGAAAAAACTGTAGTCTCCACTTCAGTGGGTTTAGCAAAACTAACAAATTTCCAAACTTTCTGATACATTTCTAACTCTCTATTTTGCCGGAAATTCATTCAAGTAAAACACACACCAGGGGAGAAAGAGAAATTAATAAAAAAAGCAATCTATGGTGTGATTCATTTCAAGAATTCGTGAATATTATTCTGCCTTCGGCCGATGGGTTGAAGTCAAGCGATCCACACAGGTTATGGCAGAATTTCCCACCGCCACCTGCTGTGGGAAGGGAACACAGCCTCAGCGCAGGTCTTATGGAGAATAAATGGCCACAGGGCTGGTGAATGTTCCTCTGTGAAGAAAGACGAAGGATGGAATTGAAAAAGAAAAAAAAGCGGGAAGAAGACAGAAGAAAGGAGGAATAAAAAGGGGGTATGTGAGTTCTTTTAAAACAATTACCACTGACTATTCTCCAGGCGTGCGTGAGGAACATTTTTTTAATCCTAGCATTTGGGAAGAAGAAGGAGGAAGGAGGATATTTGTGAGTTCAAAGTCCAGCCCTGGTTCTAAGAAATGGAATTCCAGGTCACCTTGGGCTACAGGGGACACTGTCTCAAAAAAATAACAAAAAAAAAAAAAAAAAAAAAAAAACCCTGCTTTTTATTTGAATATGAACCCAGAGATCATGAGGACTCATCATCGTTTGCATCTGTTTGCTAATGTAGCCTGCCTGCTCTCTGGGTAACTTTGGCGCAACATGGCTCCAGAGTGATGCTGAGGATTAATAATCAATCAGTCTATCTATCAATTGATCTATCTATTCTATACATGTTTTCTATCTATACCTTTTTGTATCTATAATATCTATGTACAAATGTATTGATCATCTACGTGTCATAGATGCATTTATATATGTATTATGTGCTAATAATATAATACCTATGACCTCTGTATGTACATTTCTATTTATCAATCATCTATGTCTGTGCATATCTGCCGAACATCTATGTGCTCTCATCTACTATGTTTGTACATGTCTATCATCTGTGCATGTGTCTACTAATCATCTATCAATTGATCTATCCATCTGAGCATCCATCCATCCATGCAACTATGTCTGTCTTTATGTATTTATCATCTATCTATCTATCTATATCATGTATCTATCTATATGTGCATCATCTATTTACCTATATATATATACCTATCATGTATCTATATATCTATCATCTATATATATTATCTATCTATATATCTATTATCTATATATATATTATCTATCATTTATATAAATA
Source organism: Rhizomys pruinosus (assembly GCA_009823505.1). Classification (NCBI taxonomy): domain Eukaryota; kingdom Metazoa; phylum Chordata; class Mammalia; order Rodentia; family Spalacidae; genus Rhizomys; species Rhizomys pruinosus. The sequence goes on along the minus strand of VZQC01010467.1, from coordinate 6,733,379 downwards.
TCTATTGTCTATATATGTATCATCTATCTATATATCTATCATATATATATATATCTTTCTATCTCCCTATATTCTTCTATCTGTAAGCACATCTATCTGTCCATGAACCGTCTATCCTTTTATCTATATATCTGTCTATGCATCTATTGATTCATGTATTAATGCATAGACTTACAGAGAGACATAGGTACACATCTATGTGTCTATACATCGTTCTATCTCTATATCTATCATCTATCTTTCTGTCTAGGAATCTAAGTTTCTCACGTCTATCATCTTTCTGTCATCCCTGAATGTGTGCACACGTGTATCTATGATCAATCTGTACATATATGTTCATATTTGTGATCTATCCGCATATCCCCATGGACCAGCACTGACTGGGTTTCAAATCTGTGCTCCATCCACCGCCATCAACCCTCCTCCTCTCTGTCTTCCACACCGCCTGCGACGTCTCCAGCTCTCCTAGTCTCTCTGAAAGTCTCCATGTATGCAGAGAGCTCCCACCATGGCGGGGCCTGTTCTCCGTCCAAACGCAGACCTGACACCAACACGTGCTGCTGGAACCGGACATGTCTACACCCGCTCCAGGCTGGCTGGCTCCGGGCAGCATACCTGCGGTTTCCGACCTGGAAGGCGGGACTTTCATGAGTCTGAATTCCAGGAGGATTTGCCAGACTGTGACGTGACGGGGCGCCGAGGCGCCTGCGGGGGCTGGAGACCGAGTTCAAGCAAAATGCGACTTTTATTGTCAATTTTCTTCCTTTTCTGTTCACAGCTCGTCAGTCCCAGGTGGATTTCCAACGACCCGCTTCAGACCCGCCCGCGGAAAACACTGTTTTTAATATATTTTATTCATTATCGTTGGTTTTTTTTTCATTATCATTGTTTTTAATACTTTATTTTATTCTTTTTTATTTTATTTATTTTTGTATGTGTATGAATGTACTGTCTGCGTGTAGGTTTGTGCACCCGTGTCATGCAATGCCGCGGAGGTCAGAAGAGGGTCTCGGATTCCCCTGGAACTGGAGTTCTCCTGGAATTGGAGTTACAGACGGTTCTCAGCCGCCATGTGGGTGCTGGGGATCGAACCCGGGTCCTCTGCAAGAGCAGTCGGTGCTCTTAACCGCTAGGCCATCTCTCCAGCCCTATTTTATTCTTTTTTGTATGTATATAAGCGCAATTTCTGCAAAGCCCGTGAAGGTCCGAAGAGGGCATCTGATCCCCTGGAACTGGAGTAATTGTCGGATGTTACCCACCATTCAGATGCTGGGAATTGAGTTCTTTGCCCTGCGTGTTGGGAATTGAGTTCTTTCCCATGTGGGTGCTGGGAATTGAGTTTTTTCCCATGTGGGTGCTGAGAATTGAGTTCTATGCCCTGTGGTTGCCGGGAATTGAGTTCTTCCCCATGTAGGTGCTGGGAATTGAGTTCTTTCCCATGTGGTTGATGGGAATCAAAGGCGGTGCTCTAACCACTGAACCATCCCTCCAGCCCAAATCCACTGCTAATGTCCTGGAAGGTAAAGATGAGAATTTCCAGTTTATAATATATAACATAATAAATAATATATAACACTTAATAAACTATATATACTCAATAGGTAAGAATATACTATAATACTGTATAACAATATATAATATATACTATTTATGATATTATGTAATACATAATGGCATGTAATAAATAATCCATAATATGTGATATATAATAATTTAGAATATATAATATACAGTATGTAATATACTGTATACATATAAGTAATATGTAATAGCATACATAAAACATATAATTATATTTAATATATAACATACAATATGTAACATGCAAAATATAATATATACTATATATAATACATAATAATATAACATATATCAGAAAACCTTTCAAATCTGTGTTCTTCGACTTTCACGTTGGAATTACGGTGTGTTTTCTATATATTTCCACGTGTACATGTTACCCAGGAATAAATAGCAAAACCATCATAATCACTTCCTGTGGCGTTTGTACCTCAATATGTTTTAATTTTTTAATTGACATTTTCATGTACATCACGAATTTCAGTCATTTTCACCCCTTCACCCCCTCCGAACTCAGCTCCACCCTGTTCACTATGGATGCAGCACCTTTCCCTATTCATCAGGAGGATGTGTGTCAGCTTCAACTATAACGCTGACAGGGCCTAGAGACAGTACTGTGCACAGCACCATTCCCTAGGCACCAGGAGGATGTGCTGGCAGAGTCACAGGGAAGAATCTCCACGAGGTGTCATCGACACATGCGCCCGTCTGTGGGATTTTTCCTGATTAAGCTAATGCATGTGGAAAACCCTGACCGCTGTGGAAAATCTTCAAAGTGTGGGCAGCGGTACTACGCCCAGCACCCTCCCCCAGGCCGCGGGTCCTGGGCTGTATAAGCAAGCCACGTGAGCATGATCCTGGAAGTGATTTCTTGCCTTGATTCCCTGATGACTAAGCCTCAGTACCCTCCCCCGCAGTCGGTCTCAAGCCCAGACCCTGCTCAGCACCCTCGGAAAGCAAATCCTAACGAAATGTCCTGTGATGTCCACAGCGTGGATTGAATTCAACCCCATTCGCTTTTTGCGGTGTGGACTGTGAACTTAGTACCCAGGCCACATCTGGGACCCATTAACGATCCCAGCTCGAGTCTCAACCCCGGGGAATTGGGGTCCCAACCCTCGGCTCATCCTCCAGGAAGTCCTGGACTCGCGTACAGATTTGACACTCGTGATCGCTGGTAGTTGGAAAAGAAATAATAGAGTTGCAGCAATTAAACTCCCCCTCCCCCTGCCTCCGCTGCTTAGGAAACAAAACCTCAGACTGGAAAATCCAAACAGGCCCCCAATGAAAACCAGATGTGAGCTGAGGGCGAGACTGCAGAAGCTCAGCTTCCGCTTGCCTGCTGCATTGAAGTTTCAGAATTGTGTGCGATATTATGCGTTTTCAGAAACGTGTGCAATTTGCTGCATTTTCAGAATTGCATGCAACCTGGTGCGTTTTCACAGTAGTGTGCAATCTGGTGTATTTTCAGAATTGCGTGCAATCTGGTGCATTTTCAGGGTTGTGTGCGACCTGATGCTTTTTCAGAGTTGTTTGCAAGTTGGTGCATTTTTCAAAAAAGTGTGCAATTTACAAAAAGAACCGCAGCGCTTTGTGCACAGCCAGGCCTGAGTCCGGGACATCGCGGGCCGATCCCCAGGCTGCCTGGCCCAGACTCAGCTCGGACTGGGCTGAACCTGGTGCATCTGGAAGGAATCAGATTCAGCCGCCCAGGCAAGAACTAGGAACACATTTCCGGGGTTTTCCAGCCTGGGCGTGCGATGCTCAAAGTGCTTGTAACTCAGTGGGCAGAGTGCTTGGAGCTCAGTGCATAGAATACTTGAAGCTCAGTAGGCACAGTATTTATAGCTCAGTACAAAGTGTAACTCAGTGAAGAGAGTACATGTAGCTCACTGGATGGACTTTAACTCACAGAGTGCTTGTAGCTAAGTGAATGGAATCCTTATATCTCACTGAGTGCAGTGCTTGTAGCTCAGTGGGTAAAGTACTTGCAGCTCAGTGGGTGCATACACTGCTAGTGGATCAGTGTGTAAAGTGTTCGTGTCTCAGTAGGTAGTGTGCTTGTGTCTCAGTAGGTAAAGTGCTTGTTGCAGAACACGGAAGCAGAAAAATGACTAAGAGATAAATTGCCCTAAAAGAACCCAGAACCAAGCACCCCAAACAGACACCACTCAACAAATGTCCTAAAAGAGGCTGGGGGATGACTGAGTGTTTTGGGTGCTTATGGTGGGAGCTTTAGTACTACCCTTTGGGTCCAGGGCATCGCAGCTCTTTGGAACTGGAGTTTCAGGAGGTTGTACACCACCACATGGGTGCTGGGAAAAGAATCTGAGTCCTCTGCATTGACAGAAAGTGCTCTTCACAGGGGCCCTTGGTGGATCACCTAGGGCTCCAGACACAGGAGGTCAATCCAGGAATCCCCAAGGCAGGCAGCACATCTATCAGCCCTCCCTCCAAGCTCCAGGCCAAAGAGTGACCTCATCAGCCTAAGTCTTACAAATCGATGATCTCGCTAATGACATTTTGACCTTAATTCCCAAGGGTAATCACAAGCCTCCTCGTGCTGGGACCAAACTGTCTGTAACACCGAAAAAGTACCAAGAACCTAGCACTCATTTTAAACCATGTTTTGCTTTTCCCTTTCCTGTCACAACACCTTCTTCCTTCCCGGCCTATGTGGCCAGACGCAGTTCCAGTTTCTGGTTCCACGTGTGATCAAGGCCCTGGCTGACACTGACCAGATGGCATGACGTCATCAGTGCCGGAAGTGCCCGATCCTTTTTATGTCTAAACCACATTCATGGTGTTCAGGTCATGCATGTTGGAAGCCAGGTGTGTGTAGATACATCAGCTCACACATGTTTCAACCCTGCCCAGGTTTCTCATAAAATCTGTGAGCAGTAGTTAACTCCATCAGTGCCCAGACACTCTCAGGAACATGCAATGGCCTCACGTATGACCTGGGACTTTCTGTCTTATGTAATAGGATGGGAGCAAAATTGTGTACAGAGTGAAATTAAAATGCTATGGGGAAGACTTCCTCTAAGCACTGTCCTAGTCAGGTTCCTATTGGTGCGATAAAACAGTGAACAAAATCAACATGGGGACGATGATGATGATGATGATGGTGATGAAGATGATGGATGTTCTAGTTTCTCTTCAATTGCTGTGACAAAACACTCTGACCGACACCAACTTGGGGAGGAAAGGGTTTATTCAGCTCACATCTCCTGAGTCGTAGTTCATCACTCAGGGAACCTAAGGCAGGAACTCAGGGCAGGAACATGGAGGCAGGAGCTGAGTCACAGGCCATGGAGGAATGCTGCCCACTGCTTGCTCCCCTGGCCCATGCCCAGCCTGCCCTCTTATACTGTACACAACAACCTGCCCAGAGGTAGCACCAGGCTGGGCACTCCTACATTGCTCAACAATCAAGACAATACTCCGAAGATGTGCCCACAGGCCAGTCCAATGGAGCCAATTCCCCAATTGAGGCTCCCTCAACCCAGGTGTGTCAAGTTGACACTAAAGCTATCCAGCACAATGGATGATGATGGATGATGATGAAGATGATGACGGATGATGATGATGATGAAAATGAAGATTATAAATGATGGTAATGATAGTGATGGTGATGATGGTGGATGATGATGATGATGAAGATTATGGATGATCACAAGGATGAAAAAGATTATGGATGATGATGATGATGATGATGGTGATGATGATTATTGTTGTTATTCTTTTCAATTAAAGCTGACAGTCTATCTTTGAGAGAAGACAGGGAAGGAACCTGTAGGGAGAAACTGATAGAGACCCGACAGGCAGGGATAGAGGAAGTTCCCCAAGACCATCCCTGTTCTCAGGTGTCAAGGGAAATGTTGATGAGAAAGAGCCTCACAGATGGCTCTGAGGTTGAGCACCAGGCTGCTCAGCCCAGACACCATGAGGTTGATTCCCATGCCCACACGGTGGCCTGGGAGCAAGGCCGAGTCCTGAAAGTTGTCCTCAGAGTTCCCCAAGTGTGACATCACAGGTGTACAGATTCATAAGTAAATAAATGTATGAATTGTCATCTGAAGTTTATCATCTGGTGTTCCTTTAAATGTAAGATGCATGTGCTGCCTTCCACTAGATGTTCTTCTCCCGTGGACCGGGACTTGCAGCTCTGTGGTACTGCAAGCTTCAGGATTGCTCCCTGGTCAGCCAGTTAACAGTCTCCAGGCTTTAGCCCTAAGCAGGGAGGATGAGGGAAGGTGGGAAGTAAGACCCGGAAGAATAGAAAGACAGATGGACTCAGACAAGAGACCAGGAGTAATTTCACAAGGGGGAAAACTCGGTTTAATGCTGTAACTCAGGGATTTTTATACAGAACCTTGTTGGGGGATGGGACATACAGAATTAGGGGTTGGGACAGGTGGGATTTCAGGCGAATGTTCCAGATCACTATGGAATGTGACAATGCTTTGCCCAAGGCATCAAAGACAGTTTGGGCCAGGCAAGCAGGATGTCAGCAGGAGTTCAGGCTTGGAGGCTGCTTGCTGACTCTCTTAAGTGCTTCTGCCAAAAAAATACCTACAATGAATAAGTAAATAAATGATGAATGAAAACATAAAATAAATATGAATGAATCAATATTAAAATAAATAACTGCATGAATCCATACAAAAAGTAAATATATGAGTAAATAAATAATATAATAAATAACATTATTATTCTTATTTATTTGGTCTTTTGAGACAGGGTATCCCTGTAGCTCCAGCTGTCCTGGAGCTGGCTATGTAAACCAGGCTGGCCTTGAACTCACAGAGATCTGCCTGCCTCTGCCTCACGAGTGCTGGGATTAGAGGCATGCACCACCATGCTTAGTTTATTTCTTTACGTGTATGACTGTATCATCTGCATGTGTGTATGTCTGTGTTGTGCAGTGCCCAGGAGGTCAGAAGAGGGCCTCGGATCCTCTGGAAATGGAGTTATGGGTGGTGGTTAGCTACCACATGGGTGCTGGGAACCAAGTCTTCTGCAGGAGCAGCCAGTGCTCTGACCACTGATCCATCCCTCCAGCAGCAGGTGTGTAAACAGCGCATTCATCCATCAGATTCACCCCATGGTGGGGGCATACATGAGTGATATGTGAGAAAGAAGAGGGGCATGCTGGGAATTGTCATGGCAGGGGCCTGGCCTGAAGCCTCATGGTGGCTGACATGATCCCCACTGGAGGACCTATGGGAGGTGATGGCATCATGAGGCTCTGACATCACGAATGGCTTTATGCATGGATGGATTCAGAGCTCAGTGGGATGGTGGGAAGTGGGGGATCTTAGGAATTGGGTTGGGACTAGCGGGAGGAAGTGACATCACAGAGGCATTTCCTTCACAGGGAAGCTGGGACCCCAGGCTCCTCTTCTCTTCCTATTTCCTGTGCATTCTGAGGTGAGTAGCGTTTCCCCACCACGTGCTCCCATGATGCTCTGCTCCACCCTGTGCTCCCATGATGCTGGCTGTAGACACTCTTCCATGGATAATTCTAGGGGAAATACTCCTGATCCCTTCTAGGCCGAGCTCCATGCAGAGAAGACTCAAAGCTCACACCCAAAGCATTAGGGAATGTGATTGGGCTGCACATGTGCCTGAGACTCTTTGTCAGGGAAACCCACGTCCCCATGTACGTGGAGGTCTGTAGGACCACCCAGCTTCGGTGGATGAGGAAGGAGCTGAAGGCCCAGAGTCTAGAACTGGAGGACCCTGGGCTGCAGCCTGGCTTCCATCCAACCTAGGGCAGCATTCCCAGCATGCTCTGCCAGGCCGCAGCCAGGGTCTGAGTCTCAGTCCCGGGGACCTGGACGATTCTGGGCTTGTTTCCCCTCCACCCACCACAACCCCCCACCCCACCCCCGAGCTGGGGAAGAACATGTTATCTGCGGCCGAGAGAACGGCGGGAACATGTCATCTCCGCCCCAGGCTCATGGTTTAAACACAGTCATTTGCTGCAGGTGCTGGGCAATAACAGCCTTGGGGCTGTGCAGACCTGCGGGTTCCTGAGCCCTGGCTGCTCTGATCCAGCGCTAGCAGGATTCCCAGTCGTGCGTGCACAGGATGCAGGAATGCTGGGACAGTGGAGAAGATGGCATGGGTCACAGGACCCCGAGCAGAGCCATCACCGTCCAAGCGAGGTCCTTCAGGGTCTCCCGGGCCTCAGGGCGCAGCAGAAGCTGCAGAGACCCGCGGGGTCCGCAGGCCAGATCCGGATGCAGCTGGCTGAGCCTCCTGCAGGCTGTGCCTGGGCCAGGGTGGGGAGCACAGAATAGATGCAGGAGGACAAGCACACAAACACACACACACACATATACACAAATACACACACACTCATACATAAGCAGACACAGACACAAACATACACATGTATACACACATACATATACACACAAACATATATACACAAACATACACACATACAAACACACATACATATATACACAAACATATACACACATACAAACACACAAAACATACATATATACATATATACACAAACATATACACACATACAAACACACAAACATATATACACAAACATATACACACATACAAACATACATACAAACACACATACATGCATATACACACATACAAACATACACATACATATACACACAGACACTCACAGACACATTCACACCTGCACATATACATACAAACACACACACAGAAAACTTTGACAATGCTGCACAGATGGCTGCAGGAAGATGCTACACAGACAGACATGACAGACACACACAAGGCACCTGATCACGGAACACTTGCTATAGATGCCACACGTTGATCAGACACAGATAATTACATATAAACATGTATGATGAATCAACCAGAGAAAAACAGGTCACTGATAAATCATGTATCTATGCTTAGTACAGACAGCTGATGGGCAGATATTGATAACAAGCGATTGCTAGGTCTAGAAAATAGATAATATGTAATAAACACAGAGGACAGAACATACACAGATCACAGGTCTTTGAATACATAACGGACAGATGTGAGGGGAAAGGCCAAGAAGTAGATGGCAGATCAACAGATCAAGATCCAGGATCAGGACCCAGACCATGAGTGACACTGGCAGGTTTACATGAGAAATGTTCATGGCCTCAAGTATTTGAACACTGGGTCCCTGCAGGTGACATTGTTTGGGGAGGTTATGGGATGTTTAGGAGACGGAACTCCGTCATCGGGGGCTGGGCTTGGGAGTCAACAGCCTTCCTGGCTGGAGGTTTCCTGATCCTGCCTCCCCATGAAGCATTATGAACAGGAGCTGAAACAAACTCTTCGGTGAGTCGATGTTGGTTATGATGTTGTGTCAGGGCCACAAAAAGGAACTGCTGTATATGCAGAAATAAAGGATCAGAAGGGAAGAGAAAATTGAGAGGTGATCAATACATATAAACATGTAGATGATGTGATGATGATGATGATGATGATGATGATGATGATGGATGGATGATGGGTGATGATGATAATGATGATGATGGATGGTTGATGGATGGATGGACAATGGGTGAGGATGGTGGATGGATGATGATGATGATGATGATAATAGATGATAATGGATGGATGATAGATCATGATGGGTAGATGGATGGATGATGGATGGATAGGTGGTAGATATGCAGGTGGATGGATACATAATAAAAAGATGACTGCTGTTACATAGGTTGATAGATAAATTTACACAGATAGTAGATTGCAGAGTCAGACGAATAGGTAAATTTCCAGGAAGTTTAAGTTGCAATGGATTTCTTCGCATATGCTGTATGAATGCAGCCGTGAAGTGTGCAGTTCACAAACACACAGAGTCATGATCCCCCAGTTAATCAGCTCTGGCCATGACCTCTGAATCGGCCTTGCTACGGTCAGCCCTGAGCGCATTGTTCTGGTATCACTGAGCGTCCCTGCCCAGCACCCAGACTCCTCAGGCAGGATGTTAATGATAGGTTTTCTCCCCACAATTGCCACCTGTGAATGGAAACCGTGCTCCACCCACAGATAGATTTCAGGGTGATGCAAATTGCTCCCTGGAGGCAGAGCGGGAACAACATCATTGTGTGAATGGCAGCGAGCACCAGCCATTTAGCTGGAGCCTAGCACTGCTTCTGTCTGAGGTCACTCCCCAGACACCATCTGCAGAGTCCAAGTCCGGAAACCGTTCTCCACTGGCCTGGACTGGCCTTCAGCTGTGTGATCTGTCTACATGGCTGCCTGGTGTCAGATTATCTGGAAAACGCATTGCAAGAAGGAATGAACGCAGTGGAGATGGAAGCTGGTTCCGTCTGAGGAGAACAGAGAAGGCTTTCATGCCCGGCCAGCTTTATCTGCTGCCTGGCTGGCTAAAAGCAGTCTCGAGGGCTGTGGAGATCATTCCTAGAAAAAAACTCACAATGTCATGTCCACACATGGCAGGAAAACAGGGGACACAGTTAAAGCTGAGCAGCACATCCTCCTGATGTCGAGGGAGGTCAATGGGTAGGCTCAGAGGAGGAAACTGTGATATGCTTAATGGTCAATGGCATGTTCCACTAATAACCGGAATTCTCCCCACAATGGTGTTCTGTGCATGGACAGATGGCTCAGTGGGTAAAAGCACTTGCAACAGGATTCTAGTTGGATTCTCAGCACCCACACGCAGTGCACATCCACCTGAAACTCAAGCTCCACGCCCTCTTCTGACCTCTACAGCCAATGCACACCACAGTGCAATTTGCATACATGCAAACAATACACTCATGCACAAAAAATGAAAAGAATAAATAAAATATTAAGAAATAAAGAAATATGCACATGGAAAATTATATAGAAATATAGATAAGATAAATAGATAGCAAATACATATTATTCAGTGATAGGGTAATTGGAGAGATATATGGGTGGATGGATGGATGATGATGATGATAGATGATGATGATGGATGACAATGATATGGTGATGATGATGATGGATGATTATGATAATGGATGATGATGGTGATGATGGATGATGATGGTGGTGATGATGATGATGATGTTGATGGTGGTGGTGGTGGTGATGGATGTTGGTGATGCTAATGATGTACCCCAGATCCAAAGAGGAGCTTTCTCGGTTGGTAAGGCCGAGGCACATCTTCCTGGAACCCATGTCTGTTGAGGTCAATCTCCTTCAAGAATATCCCTGGCCTCAAGGTCCCCCCTTATGCTCTGCACAGTGTAGACATTTTCAGTGACTAGTGTGTTCATGTCTCCAGGCCACAGTGCACATCCTGCTGATAGTTTCTTTTGTTGGCTTTTTCCTGGGGTTTGTTGATGTCAGCTGTGTTGACCATGATGTCAGCCTCACTGGAAACGCAGTGGAGCAGAACATACTCCTGTTAGAGTTTTACTGGGACCTGCCTGACTGTGGGCTATCTCAAGCCACTTCTTGCACTTTAAATAAAGCCAGCCGGGGTACTTGATCCCTGCACCACCTCCTGGTGCTGAGTCCTGACAGAAAGATTCACTTCTGTGGGTTAAAAAACAATCCTAATGCTGGGTCAGCTCCATGGTGGGGTGGGTCAAGGGGCCTGTGGGCTAGCCTGAGCAACTGGGTGCAATCTCTGGGGTGGGAAGGGAGAACCGTTTCCAGTAGGCTGTGCTCAGCTTTTGGCATACCGTGGAGTAAGTGCAATAAAATGGGTTTGGAAATCTGAGCCCAGAAGCCAGTTCTTCACACAGGACTCCCTGGGGACGCTCCTAGAAGCACTTGGTTATATTACAGGAACCTGGCGACTCAGCCAGCAGGAATCAGACTCAGTCAGGAAGAACCAGACTCCACTAAGAAGAACCAGACTCAGCCAGTAGGAACCAGATTCAGCCAGGAAGAACCAGACTCAGTCAGGAAGAACCAGGCTTAGCCAGCAGGAACTGGACTCAGCCACAGGAACCAGCCTCAGCAGAAATCAGACTCAGTAGGAACCAGACTCAACCAACAGGCATCAGACCCAGAAGAAGGCATTGGATCCCCTGAAATAGACTTTCTGGAGGTTGTGATTCCACATGTGGGTTCCAGGAACTGAACTCAGGTCCTACATCCCTGCAGCCCATAAAGTAAATGCTTAGAAGAGGCGGGAACAGGAACATGGCTCCTGTTTGCCTGAGATAGCCCTTACCCCCCAGGCCTCAGCAGGAACCATGACCCAGCACCCCCATCAATGGCGGGTGACAAACAGGAGGGAAACATATGCAGCAGGGAACAGGAAAGAAAAAGACAGAATCAAGACACTAAACAGACGTTGAAGATACTCCATGGATACCCTAAACAAACAGCAGGATTTTCACCCTGGGCTGTCACGCGCTGTAGTCTCGCCAGCAAGAACTTCACGCGGACAACAGGATTCTTCTGTGGTAATATTTATTAAGCACAGCTCTTTTGTGAGAAGGACCCAGAAATGGGGCAGAAGCACTGCTTATATAGCAGTCTAGAGGGTTCGTGTATGTTCTGGATTGGTGCAGTGCCCTGATGCCTCATTAGCATGCCCAAGGCGCGGGCCCAGAGAGCGTGGGCTCGGAGTAGTAGTCATGCGCAGTTTGTCCAATGCAAAGGCAACGGCGGGAAGCGGCTTGTAGTGACTCAGGAAGTCGGCGCCATCTTAGGGTGTGGTACAGCACACATTGTTTGTGTGGTAGGCTGCCAACACTGGACTGAATAAAACTTCTTTGCTCCCACTGCGGTATTGAGACAGCACTCAGGTGCAGACTTAAAAATCATGTATTTCTGCAGTCCGTAGTTATTTTATTTAATTTTAATTAATTAATTAATTTTTGGTCTTTTTGAAACAGGGTCTCCCTTTAGTCCCAGCTGGCCTGGAACTCCCTCTGTAGACCAGGCTGGCCTTGAACTCACAGAGATCCGCCTGCCTCTGCCTCCTGAGTGCTAGGATTAAAGGGGTGCACCACCACGCCCGGCATTAATTCTTTTTTTTATTTTTATTTTTTGCATTAATTCTTGAGAGACAGGGTCTCCCTGTTGTTGCCCCAGCTGTCCTGGAACTCAGTACGTAGCCCAGGATGGCCTTGAACTCATAGAGATCCACCTGCCTGTGCCTCCTGAGTGCTGGGATTTAAGTCGTGCGCCACCTCACCTGGCTGTACTGATACTCAGGTGATGGAGGCAAATCGTTGTCATAGAAACAGCAGCGCAGAACACAAGTGACAGGCCATCGCAGATCTTTCTGTCATGTATGTGAACGTGTGTGCAGGCGTAGGCTGCTGTGTGAAGTTCTGTCCATCATGACGGGGCTGAGCGTCAAGTGGCAGGATTTCCCACATACATCAAATTCCTCCAGACAAACTGCACTCAGGCCCATGGGACATGGGGGTGTAAATACTCTATCATGGAGACTCTGCCTAGTGACTATACCAGCACATCCTCCTGATGCCGAGGGAAGGGTGCTGTGCACAGTCCTGACTCTAGGCTGCATCAAGGTGACAGTTAAATCTGATAGCACATCTTCCTGATGTCTAGGGAAGGGTGCTGTGCACAGTCCTGACTCTAGGCTGTGTCAAGGTGACAGTTAAAGCTGACAGCACATCCTTCTGATGCCTAGGGAATGGTGCTGTGCACAGTCCTGAATCTAGGCTGTCTCTCCTCCACTGTGCACGCGTGTCTGGCTGCTGTTTGCCCACGTCTGAGGCGTGCACACGCCTGTCCCGCGCACACATGCACACACATGCTCGCATGGCGCCAGGCGGGGGTGGGGCGGCCTGGGCTCACGTTGCACCGCAGGCCCAGGCGCAGCCTGCCGGAGGCTCAGCCAGCCGCATCCGGATCTGGCCTGCGGACCCCGCGGGTCTCTGCAGCTTCTGCCGCTCCCTGAGGCCCGGGAGACCCTGAAGGACCTCGCTTGGACGGTGATGGCTCAGATCGGGGTCCTGGGTGCGGCCCTGGGGTGGGGCAGGGCAGGGCGGGGCCGGGCCGAGGCGTGGACTGCTGCTGCTTAAAAGCTGCTGGCTGAGCTGCCCCACGGGAAGCTGTGCATCGTCCCAGACTGTCCAATCCATGAGAGCCGCGGGCCGTGACCACAGAGCTGCGGATTATCCGCCTTGGAGGTGACAGATCTGCGGAATATCCGCCACGGAGGGGACAGATCTGCGGATTATCCGCGCGCTGCCCGGTCCGGACTCTCTGAGCCCCGAGTGCAGGTGAGAACGCTGCGCCTCCGGCTTCAGGCGGTTGAGGCAAGTTTTGGGTCAGAGGCAGTGGGATGTGCAGCGTCCAGGCGTGGAGGGCACGGGGTTGCCCACGCCGACCGGCTGGGAATGAGGTCCAGCCTCTCCCCCCACACCGTGGGATCCCGACTTGGACTCCAGCGGGTTCCCCAGACCTGAGGCCGGTCCAGACCAGACAGGGGCAGCCCCCCACCCCCACCCAGGGCGTGGGGAGAACTTCTGAATTCAGACGGATGTGGTCGCTTCCTCCTGCTGCTGTGGCTTCCAAGCCTCCTCCTCCTCCTCCTCCTCCTCCTCCTCCTCCTCCTCCTCCTCCTCCTCCTCCTCCTCCTCCTCCTCCTCCTCCTCCTCCTCCTCCTCCTCCTCCTCCTCCTGCTTCTCTCCTCCTTTCCCTGGGGAAGGAGGACTGAGCCCAGCACCCATTGCAGAGCCTGAGGAAACTAACGGAATTGGAGGGAGGGGCGGTGACCAAATGCAGTGGACCGGGCTACGCCCCCACTCCAGTCCACAGCCCTCCGAGGTCTTGTTGCAGATGGCACCCAACACCCCGTACCCTCAACCAGGTACTCTGGGGTCCAGGACGAAGCTAATAAAACATGCATGGGGCGGGTGGAAACATAGAATCCCCAGAACAAGGATGCTTCCTGGGCTGGATGCTGGCCTGGGAAAGGCTCTACTGTGCAGCCGGGGACGGAGGAAACATCTGATCCCAGGAGCAAGGAAGCTTCCCGACTCGGCTGCTGGCCTGGGAAGAAGTCTGTGTACAGCCTGGGAGGGTGGAAACATACGATCCCAAGAACAATTAGCCGAGGAAAGTTCGGGCCCCCAACCGCCAACCTGTTGCTCTTCCTTGGCCTTTGGCCACTTCTCCTATCTTCAGTGGGGCTCCTGGTCCATTATTACAACTTCCGGTTTCCTCCCCACCACTTCCTGAGCTAACCACTGACAAACCTTTGCAGAACGCAAGGATTTCTCTGGGCAACTCAGAACTTGAAGTCTCGAAAGATGCGGCTTCCGGTGTGCTGGGGGCCTTACCCCACGCTGCTGCTGCTGCTGTTGCTGCTGTGTGGACTCGCCAGGGCCATGAGTGCCTGTCCGCACCCATGTGCGTGCTACACGCCCACCGAGCTGCATTGCACCTTCCGAACCCTGCCCGCAGTGCCTTCTGGGATTACCCAGGATGTGGAGAGGATCAACCTGGGGTGCGTAAGGGAGTACTGTGCGAGTTCTGTGCACATAGATGAAAGGAGTGCTGTACATAGATGATGGTGATGGTTATAATGATGACGATGACGGTGATGACGGTGATGATGGATGAGGTTGGTGATGGATGATGATGATGGTGGTGGTAGTGATGATGGTGATGATGATGATGGTGGTGATGGTGATGATGATGGTGATGGGGATGATGGATGATGATGGTAATGATGGCTGATTATAATGGATGCTGATGATGGCAATGGTGATGATGGTGATGATGATGGCGATGTGATGATGGGTGATGGGTGATGGATGATGGTGATGATGATGGATGATGATGATGGCAATAGTGCTGATGATGCTGGTGATGATGGATGATGATGGATGATGGTGATGATGGTGATGATGATGGGTGATGATGATGGCGATCATGATGGGTGATGATTAAGGTGATGATGATGGTGATGATGATTGATGATTATGATGATGATCATGATGGATGATGATGATGATGCTGGTGATGATGGTGATGATGATGATGGATGATGACGATGATGGTGGTGGTGGTGGTGATGATGGATGATGATGATGAAGATGATGTTGATTATGGTGATCATGATGACGGTAACGATGGATGATGGATGTTGATGGTGGTGATGATGATGATGGTGATGGTGTTTATGATGGATGATGATGGTGATCATGATGATGATGATGATGATGGTGATAATGAATGGTGCAAGGATTGTTAGATCATGTATGGATGATGGATGGGTAAATAAATGGATCAATAATTGCATGATAGATAGATAGATAGATAGATAGATAGATAGATAGATGATAGATAAATAGATAATAGACAGACGATCAATCAGTGGCAGGTGATAGATGATAGCTTGTAAATCACCAGATCTCCTTTCAGGCTGTCCCCACGCGGGTCTCGCGTGTTCTGTGCCGTTTCCTTCATGGTTTTTCATTCTCAAGGTTCAACAGCATCTTGGCGCTGTCGGACGAGTCCTTTGCGGGGATGAAGAGGCTGGAGTTGCTGCTGCTCCATGGGAATGAGATCGGGAGCATCCCAGACGGAGCGCTGCGAGACTTGAGCTCACTACAGGTGACCCGTCCTCCTAGACCATTCCCAGAAAAACTCAGCACAGCACCTAGAGGCCCTGGGTACTGTGTCCGTCCCTCATGATGCCCCACCGGGTTCTGTTCGTCCGTCTGCAGGTACTGAAGCTCAGCTACAACAAGCTGCGTGTCCTCACGAGGCACACACTGCAGGGCCTGGCGGGCCTGGTGCGGCTGCACCTGGACCACAATCAGCTGGAGTTCATGCACCCCGAGGCCTTCCAAGGGCTGATGGCGCTGCGGCTGCTGCACCTCGAGGGGAACGCGCTGCAGCACCTGCACCCCGACACCTTCGCCACCTTCTCGGTGCTCGGCCACTTCCAGCTATCCACCATCCGGCACCTATACCTGGGGGAGAACGGGCTGAGCAGGCTGCCGCAGGGCATGCTGGGAGCCATGCCGCTGCTGGAGAACCTGTACCTGCATGCTAACCCCTGGGCCTGCGACTGCCAGACCCACTGGTTCCTGGACTGGCCAGTGAGATCCAAAGGTGAGACGCCCTGACGGTTTTCAGGTGCATGCTGGGAGAATTCAGATGCATGCTGCAAAATTCAGGTGTGTTTTGGAAAACTCAGTTGCATCCTGCAAAATTCACATGCATGCAGGAAAATTGTTGCATTCTGGGAGAATTCCTGTTGCATGCTGGGAGAATTCCTGTGGCCAGCTTAACACGGGAAAATTTCACCAGGACATTTATGTGTTTTTTTCCGAATGGATTTCCACCTCATTCCCTGCAGTCGGGGTCTGTCACTGAACCAGACACTGCCAGCACCAGGCACATCCTCCTGATTCTGCCCCGGTTAATACTGGGTTCAGGGGTACATAACAGCAGAGCCTGGCTTTTTAGGTGGGTCTTGATGGATTCGAACTCTGCTCCACCTGGCTTGGGAAAACACTGCAGTGACAACCCCACCCCCACCCACTGAACCATCTCCTCAGTTCTGCACTGAGTTGTGAAGGCTAGGAAGATTTGTGTTCAGAGTCACCAGTCATAATGCTGATAACTCGTGGGTACTGCAGAGTGCAGATAGCTCAGTCACTCCAGTACCCGACAAGGTTCAGTGCTTAAGAGCCATGGCTGTTCTTGCAGATGCAAGTTCGGTTTTCAGCACCCCACATGGCAGTGCAGAAGCTCCTGAAAGTCCAGGTGTAAGTGATTAATAACTGAGTGATTCGTGTGTGTGTGTGTGTGTGAATACATGTCAATACACACATGTGTGTATATGCATGTTCCTGGCATGCACAGCCTCACTGCAAGTCTTCTCCACTTTGCTGCAGGGGTGCTGAAATGTAAGAAGGACAAGGTTTATCCAGGGGGACAACTCTGCGCAGCTTGTGCCTCGCCCAGGACCTTCCAGAACCAGGAGCTGCAGACACTGACAGAAGTGACATGTGCCAAACCCTTGGTGACGTCTCCTCTGCGGCAGAATGGAAGCCGGGTCGACACGGACACCGAGGACCACTATGAAGATGAACATGCAGAAGAGGCCAGAAGTGGCCTGCTGCCCCATGATGTCATGCCCACGCCCACGTGGAACGTGACCCTGAACATGACGGACGAGCACGGGAACGCCATCCTGCTGGAGTGTGATGTCAGCAAACCCGAGAGTTTGTCGAACGTGAAGTTGAACCAGACGGACACTCTGGAGATCAACGTCACGGCCGAGGTGCAGCTTGACCTCACGTGCCCCATGACGCGGGAAAACTACGAGAAGCTCTGGAAACTGCTCGCATACTACAGCGAGGTCCCCGTGCGGCTGCAGCAGGCGGTGGCTGTCGACACGGGAGGGCGACGCGGTTACCAGTACCGCCAGGACGAGGACGCTGATACGCTGTACTACACGGGCGTCCGTGCCCAGGTCTACGCCGAGCCGCTGTGGATCACGCAGCCAGCCATTGAAATCCAGCTGGACCGCCGCCTGAGCTCCGCCAGGAAGGTGCTTCTGTCCTACCGGGCTCGGTACTCCCAGACAGTGTCCACCAAGCACAGCACCCAAGCCCGCAGCGCCGGCTGGGTGATGATCGAACCCGGGCCCGAGAACCAGAGGAACCAGATTGTCCTGGAGGGACGTCCCTGCGAGCTCAGCTGCCGCGTCAAGGCCTCCGACAGCCCATCCATCTTCTGGATCCTGCCTGGGGGTACTGTGCTAAAAGCACCCATGGATGACGATGGGAAGTTCTCTGTTCTCAACAGCGGCTGGCTGAGGATCAAGTCCGCGAAACGCAGCGACTCCGGTGTGTACCAGTGCATGGCGCGAGTCAGAGAGGAAACGGACCGGATGGCCTACCGGGTCCTGGTCTTCCCGTCCACGGATTCTCCCCAGGAGCACCCAGTCCTCAGCACCATCCGCAAAGACCCAGGAGACTCGGCCACGCTACCCTGCACGTCATCCGCTGCCCCGGAGGCCGTCATGGCGTGGATCCTCCCCAATAACAGGATGGTGAGCCCTGCAGGAAATTTGTCCAATGCACATATGTCGCCAGACGGCACGCTGCACGTCCCACACGTGCACATGGGTGATGGTGGACTCTACACGTGTGTGGCTCTAAACCGGCTGGGACGGGACCAGTTTACGGTGGAAATGACTGTCCAGAGCCGGTTCCCAAAAGGTGGAAGACGACGTCACGGCCCAAAGGGTTTTCCCAGAATTCAGGGTGACGTCGTGGATGACGAGAGTGGTTCCGGGGAGGAAGTGACGTCATGGCGCACGGATCCACCCCCCAAGGACAGAGCAGTCGGCCTCACGGAAGTCATGGATAAAAAGACCAAGAAAGGACGCAGGAAACCGAAAGTTTGGAACCGCCTAGAACAAGCACCCCAGACCCACGTGGCCGAGGGCCGCAGGGTGTTCGAGTCCCGGCGGAGGGTCAACGTGGCCAGCAAGCATATCCACCCGGAGCACTGGGCGGACATCCTCGCCAGGGTCCGCGGCAAGAACATTCCTCGGGCCACGGATGCACCCGGGAACACTCAGTCCAGCACTCTGCCTGCTCAAACGCCACCAGAAATGACGACCCTGGCCGCGGCTGCGTCTCCTCCCACTGAGTCCCCTGAGCCGATGGAAAACAAGGCGGAAGAGGCCTCAGCAGATGTGATATTCACGCAGCTCCCAGAAGCCGCAGAGGATGATGTCACCATCAGAGAAATCAGGACCCAGCTGCATTCAGGAGCCTCCCGCAGCAAGGGATTGGACCTAGAACCCAGCACCTGGGGAGGAGAACTGAACACATCTCCCTCCAGCACCCCAACCTCATTAGAAACTCACACGTTACCAGAAGTAAATCCTCCAACCCAGGTCCAGGAAGAAAAAGAGGATGACTATGTACAACAGGAACGGCCAGGCAGGAAGGGCCGGAGGAAGGGAACTCGGAAGGGGCCCAGACTCTCGGAGGGAAGTGGCGAAGCTACAGTCCCCGCTTTCAGGCATGTTTCCCCCATGACATCACCCACAGACCCCGCAGTCATCACTGTAATGACGTCATCCACAGACACCACTGTCACTTTCATCACGTCTTCCACAGAGACTGAGGTTGTCACTGCAATGACGTCATCCACCAACAGCACAGTTGCCACCCCCAGGATGACATCCACAGACACAGTGGTCACTCCAATGATGTCAACCAAAGACACCCCATCCACCATTCCCATGACATCATCCACAGACAAGGTGGTCGCTCTGATGACATCATCCACAGACACCCCAGTCACCACTCCTGTGATGTCATCCACAGGCTCCGCCATGGTCCCTGAGTGGGGCACAGATGACCCAAGACAAAGTCCCCCCAGGTCAGGTTCAAGAAGGAGATCCGGGCAGAAGAAGAAGCTCCGCCTCCACCGCATCAGGCCCAGGCCCAGGCCAAAGATGCAGGTGATGCAAGGACCCACCGATGATGCTGTAACAACCGTCCCCAATGTCGTCTATACAGCAGTTGGGGATGATGTCATCACCACTGTTCCCAATGACATCTTTACAACCATTGGAGATGAAGTCTTCACAACTACCCATAGTGATGATGTCATTACACCTGTCTCTGATGACATCATTACAACCATCCCTAATGACATAATCACATCTGTCCCTTTTGACGTGGTTACAACAGTCCCTGATGGTGTTATTACATCCATCCCCAGCAACGTCATTTCATCCGTCCCTGATGGCACCATTCCATTTGTCCCTGATGAAGTCATTGTCATGAATGGCCAGGTAACAATGGAAAACTCAGATGATGACATTGTCATTGGAGAATCTGTGACCTCCTTCAAAGTCTATCTGTCGCATAATGATGTCCAGAAAGCGAATCCCAGCACACACCATCCTGATAGAGAGGAAACAACAGACTATGATGTCACAGTGCATCTAGGTGATGCAACTGGAACAGAATCGGAAGCAGAAGGTGACGTCACCAAAGTGATGACAGATCCAAGCCAGTCAGGCACCCAGGCCGTGTCAACCTCTCCTGCTGTGGCGACAGCAGCACAAGGCATTCAGGAGAGTTTTCCTGCAGTGTGGATGTCATCATCGATGTCATCATTGTCATCGACCTGGGCTGATAACCTGTGGACATACACTTCTGGCCCGACTGTGTGGAAGGACGAATCACACCAAGCACCAGAGGACCAGCACCCAGCGGGTCAGGGTGGTGCAACTGCAGCTTCTCCAGATGCCTGGCCTGCCAGGCAATATGGGATAACCCTGGCTCATCCTCATCGTGCTGCACAGCCTAGTCTAGTACACACTCTGGAAACAGCACCCAGCACCCCCCTTCCCACTTCCGCTGGGTCTCACAACCTCATGACATCATTCACAACCAGGTCTGAGGCCCTGCCCACCCAGAGACCTACCCTTCTGCCCAGGGTGGAGGAAAACGCTCCTGAAAATCCCACAGGGAGACTAGAAACAGCTCATTTTGCACTGAGCAAGGAACCCAGCACAAGTGGGACTGTGCACAGAGCAAGCACCCTACCGCCCACCCAAGCAGGGT
Organism: Rhizomys pruinosus; assembly: GCA_009823505.1. Taxonomy (NCBI): domain Eukaryota; kingdom Metazoa; phylum Chordata; class Mammalia; order Rodentia; family Spalacidae; genus Rhizomys; species Rhizomys pruinosus. The sequence goes on along the minus strand of VZQC01010467.1, from coordinate 6,712,260 downwards.
GGGATTTGTCACCAAGACCAGAAGGGAACCCGGAAGTGTTCCTCATCAGCACCCAGAACTTTCCGCCCCATGTTCAAGAGACGGGTGACGTCACTCCTGGCCTGTTTCCGGATCTGTCACAATCCACCCTTGCCCTAGGCACATCCAGGTCCCCCCAGCCTATTACCCATAATCCCCTCAGGCACTTCTCGACTTTGTATAATCCAATTCATTCTGCAAGTCATCCTGAAATAAGCACCGCCCGTCCCAGCATGAGGGGCGTTGCAACCCCCAGATCAACCCAGTACAGCACCCAGATTCCTCTGCACTGGCCGACAGCCCGTGTGGGCCGCAGGTTCCAGGACCCAAAGGAGCCACCGAACAGAGTCAGTGGGGGTCATCATCTTCCTGAAAGTGTGAACCGGATTGATCTGGCTCCCCAGCTGCGACCCCCGCAACGCCCAGGAGGTCGAGTCCCATGGATCCCACAGCTTGGGGTTCCCCTGGGTCCCCCGGCACCGCCAGGGCCTCGCCGCCCGCCACACACCCCACTGACAGTGTACACCCATGAGCCCCCCATGATGTCAGTTGCTCCAACACCTGAGAGTGGGCGTCCAGGTGGAACTGATTCCCGGGTGAAGCCACACATCCAGTCCGGGGTGCTGAGGAGCATCATGGTCCCTCCAGGTGCTGACGTCATCATCCCTTGCATGGCCCCTGGGGAAACCCCATTGCGTGTGACGTGGACACATCTGACGACAGGTGAGAACAAGACAGGGAGGACTTAATACATATCACCAGGTGTGCTGTACCTCTGTATCCAGAATGTGTAATATCTCTACAGACCGCATATCTCAATAATAGTTATTATATATCTATTTATTTTAGGTTTATTATATATCTCTTCATATTGTATATATCTACTATATATAAAGTGACTACATATAATGTTTATCAATTGATAATATATCTACATCCAAGTAGAATATTTCTCTATGTGTATCTACAATCTATATTCTATTTTATGAAATATATTTCTGCCTATATCATCCACATTAATTAATAGGTGTAAATACTCATACTGTATATGTAGTTTATATGCAACAAATATATTGTACTTATTCATACACTATGTTTCTCTGAGTAATATATGATATATTAATATTATTTATCCCTGTAAATGTGTATCATGAAGTTCTATACATTATATAATCTAAATATAGCTATATTAGAAATCTATATATAATGTTTATGTAGTATATAATCATATTATATGAAATACATTTTCTATATATTTCTTTCTATGTAGCATATAATACATATTATTTCTTATATAGTGTTTAGTTATTTGCTTTAAACTTCTATATCCACTTCATATAATATCTACCTGTCTATATAGAATATTTAGTTACATATAAATACTATGTGTAAATATACAATACATAAATATATAAATATATTTATGTACCGAAAATATATTTCCATAAAATATATATTACATATTTATATTATGTTTCTCTGTACATTACATATCTATATATGTATCATGTATTTCTATATGTTATATATCTAGATATATCATAAGTCTACATGTATAATATCTATAACATATCTACACCTATCCTATATAACAAGTTACAATGTGCTTTTTTTTATATGCTCCTCATGTAATATATACATATATTATGTGTATTATATTTGGGGTAGGGTTTTTTTTTTTTGGTCTTTTTGAGACAGGATTTCCCTGTAGCCCCAGATGGCCCGGAACTCACTCTGTAGACCAGGCTGGCCTTGAACTCACAGAGATCCACCTGCCTCTGCCTCCCAAGTGCTAGGATTAAAGGCGTGTGCCACCATGCCCAGCTATATTTTGTATTTCTATGCATCTTATTTTTCTATATCAATTTTATACAATATATACCTTCATATAAATATTCTTCTGTATATAATATTTAGGTACATATAAGTAGTATGTGTAACTACATCTATAGGATATAAATGATTCTATAAATTTATATATAGCATATCTATATATAATATATATTGCATACCTATAAGATATCTCCTGATCTATCTACATATATCTTATATTTCTAAAGGTTTAATATTTATATTAATATCTACTACAAATCTACATGTAAAAGATGTAATATAGCTATTGTGTAAAGTATATAGATAAATAACATACATTTGTTATATACCTACATAATATATGCATATGTAAGACATATTTCTTTTTTTTTTTTTTGAAACAGGGTCTCCCTTTAGTCCCAGCTGGCCTGGAGCTCACTATGTAGACCAGGCTGGCCTTGAACTCACAGTGATCCGCCTGCCTTTGCCTCCCGAGTGCTGGGATTAAAGGCGTGCACCACCACACCCGGCTTTTTTTTTTAAGATATATTTCTTTTTTTTTTAAAGATATATTTCTTATATCTTGCATATCTGCAAATCTTCTATTTCCCTAACTATAGTACATATATATAAGTGTGCAGTTATGTCTCTGTGTATAATAGATATATGTTAGGTCATATGTGTAATTACAGTTATTAAAATATGAATATTTTACATTATAGCTATATAGAATGTTAAATTACCATGTATCTTTGCATATTATATATCTACATATGTATATGTTTCTATACTGTATATCTTGATCTTGAGATATTATAAACATGCATTGTAATATAAACTATATATAACATATGTGCATCTATAATATACACTTTCTATTTACATTTCTATATAATATATAAATAGAATATATATTAATTTCATATTGTATATCTATCTTATATTTCTATATCAATAGTAATATGTCTCTATAACTCTTTATATATCATATAGATTATATATTACCTATTATGTTCAATTACATATATAATATATAAATCATATATGGTTATATATATCCTTTCTATGTATAATATTACATTATCATATATCTGTATATTATATATACATTTGTATATATTATATATCTAGCTCTAGATACATTTAAACCTTTATGTCTACTATTTATATAAAACATTTCTATATCTACAATATTTAATCTAAAGATACATAATTCACATTTTCTATTTTTCTCTAAATATTATACACATATAATATATATTATTTACTTCATATCATATATCTATGCATCTTACCTGTCTATATTGCTGTATATAATGTATAGATATATATTGTTATGCATAGTGACATATTAAATATATTTATTTATTTATTTATTTATTTTTCTGGATCTTTTCCTTGTCTATTGTGATATTTCCCTTTTCATCACAGATTGTATTGATTTGGAGTTGTTCCTTCTTTCTTTTGGTTAACTGGGCTACAGTTCTGTCTATCTTGTTTATTCTTTCAAAGAACCAACTTTTGGATTCATTGATTTTTTTTTTGTATTGTTTTCTTTGTTTCTATTTCATTGATTTCTGCTCTGATTTTTGTTATTTCTTCCTGCCTGTTCCGTTTAGCATTCATCTTTTGTTGCCTCTCAAGTGCTTTTAACTGCGGTGTTAGATTGTTCACTTGTGCTCTTTCTGTTTTTCTAATGTAGGCACCCAGGGTAAATATATTTAAATATAATATATATTGTCTATATATCATTTAGTTTACATTATTAGATATCCTGATTATTTATCTATATATGTATCATATATCTGTTTATAGTATATATCAAGATCTAGATATATTTAAAGCTGTATGTATAATATCTATATATTACATTAGTGTATAATTTGTAGGTATATAATTCACATTTTCTATCTTACTTTATAGAATATATTCACATATAATATGTATTGCATATCATATATCCATATGTCTCATATTTCTGTATCTGTAGGATAGAACACATGTGTCTACATATGTGTCTGTATGTAATGTACATTCATATTACCAGTCTGTGTGATTGCATGTAGACTATATAAATATAGAGATATTGTATTTACATATACTATATACCTACATCATCATGTTTGTGGATCCATGAATAGACTGCCTAGAACTCAGTTGGTAGAGTGCTTATAGCATGGCGGATAAAGTGCTTGTATCTCAATGGATAAAGTGCTTGTAGCCCAGTGTGTACAGTGCTTGTCTGGATGCACACAGCTCTGTAAGTTGCTGGATGCACACAGCTCTGTCTTCCACTCACAGACCCTTATAGGTGCTGACGGAACAGCATTTACTTGTCTGGACGCACACAGCTCTGACTTCCACTCACAGACCCTTGTAGGTTGCTGACCGAACAGCATTTGCCATGCTATGCATTCTGGGTTAGCCTGAGCTATGTTTGACTGGGTCTCAAACTTGCACAATCCCAGAGGCTACTATACTGCCTGAGCCCTTGGCTTTCTTCCTGTGGTGTTTGGTTTGGGTGTTTGGTGCTTGGTACTCGATGCTTGGTTTTGGTGCTAGTTGTTTAGTACTTAGTATTTGGTTTGGGAGCTTGATTTTAGTGCATAATGTTTGGTGCTTAATGCTTGGTGTTTGGTAATTAGTGCTTGGTTTTAGTGCTTAGCGTTTGGTACTTAGTGCTTCATGTTTGATGCTTCCTGCTTGGTCTGAGTGCTTGGTTCTGCTGCCTGGGTGCTTCAAGTCCCTGACTTCCTGTTCCTTTTGCTCCCTCTTTAGGCACCGTCCTGACACCTATCACACAGATGCAGCGCTTCAAGGTGCTGAGGAACGGGTCCTTGGTCATCCGCCAGGTGCAGCAAGAGGACCAAGGCCAGTATCTGTGCTCGGCACGGACTCTGCGTGGGCTGGACTCGGCGCTCACTGTGCTGGCGGTGTCCGCACAGCGTTCCCAGGACCTCAAGGTGCAGCTGGGGGACTCTGTGTCCCTGGAGTGCTTGGCCCGGGGGAACCCAGTACCTCCGGTGTCCTGGTTGCTGCCTGACGGGTCTCAGTGGCGCTCCCCGACCCCGCCTGGAGTGCGCGTGGCGCTGCTGGCCAATAGGACCCTGCGGATCCGAGGAGTGACGCCTGCTGACGCTGGTCCCTATGTGTGCGTGGCCGGTGCCGACCGGTTTGCACTGATTCTGCACGTGGCTGCATGGCCTCCCCGGATGCAGCACGTCCGTGCAGAGAACCTATCAGTTCCTGCTGGCCAGAGCACATGGCTGCCATGCTCTGTGGTCGCAGCGCCGCGGGCGTCACTGCGCTGGGTGCTTCCTGACGGCGCGCAGGTTCGGCCAGCGCAGGTACTAGGAACTAAGTACTCCGTCTTCACCAACGGGACGCTGCTCATCAGGGATCTGGGAGCCCGTGATGCTGGGCGCTACAACTGCGAAGCCACCAACGTGCTGGGCTGGGCGCAGAGGACAGTACACCTTGGTGTGCGCAGCACCGCAGCCACTGCACGCATCACCAGCGCCACCCCGCACAGCACCCACGTTCGCTACGGAGCGCGTCTGCAGCTGCACTGCAGCGCCAGTGGACACCCGGGGCCACGCATCCTCTGGAGGCTGCCAAGCCTGCGCCTGCTGGACGCACTCTTCAGGTGTGGGGCCATGTGCAAAGATGGGATTTCAGGTGCCTTGTGCAAAGATGGGCTTTCAAGGAATCATGCAAAGACGGGCTTTCAGGTGGACATGCGCACCTGGGGGGGGGGGCGCCCAGGCAGAGAGGCAACCTCAGAAACAGTTGTGGGGCAAGATTCAGGTCCAGGCCGGGTTCCACTGCAAATGGGGTTTCTAGTTCCAGTTTGAACTGACAGGACAAGAAACAAGAAACTCAGCACTTCCGGCATGTGAAGCTGGAAACTGAGTGGGTCAAGCAACTAGGGAAATATGGGAAATTGCCACTAGAGCAGGCTGGCCAAAATGTCAGCCATTTGGGATATACAAGTCCGCCATTTTGGATCTGGAAATCAGCCATTTTAGATACCCGGGAGCTGAGCTGGGAGGTATAGGAAGGGTAAAGATAAAGTCAGGTGTTCATGCATCACAGAGGACTCAGGATCAGTTTTACTGGGATTCCCGTTCTCAGATAGGCCAGGCTAGCCACAAGCTCACAGTACAACTGAGCAGGGTGGAGGTCTGATCCCAAGGCTGGGGTACAGGGTGCAAGACCAAGTCTGGTTTCACCAGTACCCAAGGTTACTGCATTGCTGGGGAGAACTCACGGCTTCGTGCATGTGAGACTAACACTAACAGCTGAGTTACAACCACTCAACTCACCGACCTACAAGCATTCTATACACACAGTAACAGTCTAACTACCTATTGAGCCAAAAGCACTCTGCTTATTAAGCTATAATCGCTCAATCCAGTGAGCTACAAGCACTCTACCTATGCAGCTAAAAATCACTGTGCATAGCTATAGACCCTGTAGACACTGAGATAAAGCACTCTACCCACTAAGCTACAAGCACTCTACCCACCGGGTCATTGACATTCTACCCACTATGCTAAAAGCACTCTATTCTCTGACCCAAAATCACTGTACCAAGAAAGCTACAAGTATTCTATGCACTGAGCTACAAGCACTCTGCCAAGTGAGCTATAAGCACTCAACCCATTGAGTTTTACTGTGCAAGCACTTAACTTAGCTATAAGCACTATCACCTTGTACGAACTCCAACTTGAGGGGCACCCTGGAGGAACAGACAGTTGGAGCTCTATGAGAATGGGTCCAGCCTGGACTACATAGTGATCTTCAGGAAAGATGGGATAAATAATCACTTTTCACCACAGGCTCACCCTCCTGAAACTTCTCTCCTTAGCTTCGACAGCAGAGTGCAGGTGTTCCGAAACGGCACCCTGGTCATCCCTTCAGTAACTGAACAGGACTCCGGAGAGTACCTGTGCATTGCCAGGAACGCGGTGGGAGATGACTCCGCAGTGCTGAGGGTCCACGTGCTCATGACCCCTGCCAGGATCGAGCACAAAGAGAACGACGACCACAGGGTCCCACAGGGCAGCGACCTGCGTGTGGACTGCGTGGCCACAGGGCTGCCGAACCCCGAGATCTCGTGGGGCCTTCCGGACGGCCGGGTGCTGCACCCAGTGGTGCAGAGTGCCCGCATTGGAGGCTGGAGCAAGCGCTATGTAGTGTTCAACAATGGGACCCTGTACTTCAACGAGGTGGGGGCCGAGGAAGAGGGCGACTACACCTGCTTCGCTGAAAACCAGGTGGGCAGAGACCAGATGCTCGTGCGGGTCAAGGTCGTGGCCAAGCCCCCGGTTATCAGAGACACGGATGTCATGGACCGACCTTCCGTTATCCAGAACATAGAGGTCAGGGCCTGGGCCCCAGTTATCCAGAACACAGATCTCATGTCCAAGCTCCCAGTTATCTGGAACTCTGAGGTCATCAGTGGGCGGCCCGTTATCCAGAACTCAGACAATTTGTCAAGGCCCTCCACTATCCGGACAGTGGTCATGGCCGGGCCCCCGATTATCCAGAACAAGACCTACTCAATGCTGCAGGTGCGCTATGGTGACTCGATCACCGTGCCATGCCAGGCCATTGGGCAGCCTGCCCCACATGTGACCTGGTGGTCACCAACGCACAGACAGATCCCAGAGGACTCAGACAAGTACCTGGTGGACCACCGTGGGACGCTGCACATCCACAAAGCCCAGCGATCAGACAGTGGCGAATACACGTGCTCTGCAAGGAACAGTGCAGGCAAGGACCAGAAGGTGGTGCATGTCCACATCACTGTGCGTGCCCCCAGCTTCAATGGGCTGCATGACATGATCAGCACCACACCACTGAGCGCCCCCATGGGGACCCGGAAGCTCATTGACTGCCAGGCCGATGGGGTTCCCACACCCACCGTGTTCTGGGAATTTCCAGAAGGGGTCATCCTCCCTGCTCCATATCAGGGCAGCCGCATCCAGGTCCATGCCAATGGCACCCTGGAGCTCCGAGACCTGCGCAGGAGCGACTCAGCACAGCTGCAGTGCATTGCACGCAACGAGGGTGGTGAAGCTCGGATGACCGTGGACCTCAGGGTGCTGGACTCCGTGTCTGGGCCCATCTTCCACGACCCGGTGACCGAACACATCACTGCATCGGCCAGCCACACTATCAGCCTCAACTGCTCCGTCTCCGGGACCCCTCGCCCCTCCCTCCTCTGGCTGCTTCCGAACGGGACTGAGCTGCACAGTGGACAGCGGCTGCAGCGCTTCTTCCACAAGACAGATGGCATGCTGCACGTAAGTGCCCTGGCTGAGAGCGATGCGGGGACCTATCGCTGTGTGGCCGGAAATGCAGGCGGGCGCAGCAACAGGCTCGTGTTCCTGAAAGTGGGGCTCAAAACGGAAGTTGCCAAACAGGAAGTGAGCAGACCAGAAGTCATCAAATCAGAAGGGGGGAGGACAGAAGATAAAAAACAGGAAGTCAGCAAACCAGAAGCAAGAATGCCAGAAGTTGCCAAACAGGAAGTCAGCAGACCGGAAGTCAAATCCGAAGCCGTCAAGCACCGTCCTAGTGTGGTGAGCATCATCAACGGGGAGACACTGCGCCTGCCCTGCATGGCTGCACATCCCCAGGGCCGATTTTCCTGGACGCTTCCAAACGGGATGGTTCTAGAAGGTCCCCAGAGCCAGGGCCGTGTGTCAGTGTTGGAGAATGGCACACTGACCGTGCAGCACATATCTGTGTTTGATCGAGGCACCTACGCATGCAGGGCAGGTGGACGGTCTGATCCAGTTGTGACCAGCATCCCAGTCATCGTCATCGCCTACCCTCCACGCATCACAAGTGAGCCCACACCTGTCATCTACATCCGGCCAGGAAACCCTGTGAAGCTGAACTGCCTAGCCATGGGGATCCCGAAACCAGAAGTCAGCTGGGAACTTCCGGACAACTCGCTCCTGACTGCAGGACTGCAGGCTCGAGTCTATGGAAACTGGTTCCTGCATCCACAGGGGTCCCTAACAATCCAGCATGCCTCAGCCAGTGATGCAGGTCTCTACAGATGTACTGCCAAGAACATACTAGGCATGGATGTGAAAACGACATACATACATGTGTACTGACATGGAGGTGGTTTTTGGAAGCATTTGTCAGAAGTTCACGGAATGTTTCCGAACTTGAGTCCATGGACTGAGTTCCCAGCACCTTCTGAGCTCTGGGGTGCAGCCGTCCAGCCACAGCATGCATGAGCAAGAAAATATTGTATGTACTTGAGGGGATCATCCTCCTGAAATAAACCTTAGGAATGTACACGGCACTGATGGTCGCCAGCTTCTGTTTTTTTCAGAATGCACCATAAACTTTAGCCACAAGGACCATGCATCCATCAAGCACCCTTTTCGGATGGTAGTTCCTATAGATTTGTATTTTTGCTTCTGTCCAGACCATGGGTGTGTGAAAAGCCATAAATTATTGGTCTTTACAGGGGATAAGACGGTGGACCTGGACACTCAGCTCAGGGCACAGTATGTTGCCAAATCCCATCAGCCCTTTCTGCGCCATTTTTTGAGGGACCCCACAGGAAGTGACAGAAGGTGCCGGGTGTCTGTTCCTTCCAAGTAGAGCTCACCTTCCTAGCTGCGGTTAGGGATGAGGACTGGAAGCAAAGATGAAAAGCGGCCATGAACACCCACAAGGTCCATCTGGAACCTTCTAGAATGTCCTGGAATCATCTTCAATTTTCTAGAATCTCTCTGAGTCTTCTAGAAATTTCTGGAAGCTCCTAGGATTTTCCCCAATCCTCTAGAATATTTCAGAATTCTCTACAATGTCCACGAATCTTCTCCTATTTTCTGGAAACTTTGACGATTTTCTACAATCTTTCAAAATCGCCTATGATTTTTTATAGACAGTATTTCAGAAATTTCTAGAATTTCCTACCATCTAGAATCATCTTAAATTTTCTACAATGTTCTAAAATTATTGTGGAATTTTCCAGAACTTTCTGAAATTTTCTCAAATCTTTTTGAATTTTCAAGAATGTTATACAATTTTTGTAGAATTTTCCACAATTTCCTGCAATTTTCTAGAATCTTTTCGAATTTTCTGGAATATTACACAATTTTTGTAGACTTTTCAAGACCTTTCTGCAATGTTCTAGAATCTTTTTGGATTTTCTACAATGTTCTACAGTTTTTATAGAATCTTCCAGAATGTTGCAGAATCTCCTCAAACTTTCTGGACTCAGAATCTCCTAGAAACTTCTCTGTGACACCTTTCAGGAATGTGTCCCTGGGACCTCAACTCTCTCCTTCTGTCCCCTGTGGTCATTATTTACATATTTTGTGGACAGAAAATTAAAAACCAGCTGTCGTTTCGGTGGCTGCTTTGTTGTTTCTCCCTAAACCTCAAGTTTTCTGTGCATTTGACAATAAACTCATATTTCCCAGAAAACTCTGAGCTGCGTCATCGTCATATTTGAAATTTGGGTTTTTTTCTTGAGATGGACCTCCTCTGTGTAGCCCAGGATGGGCCCAAATGTTCTATCTTTCTGTATCCGAAAGGAATTAGACATTTTTAGGCCAGGGCTTGTTAATCCACCAATCTGTGACCCTGTCTCTGTCTTTGTTTTTGTCTCTCTGTGTTTATCTCTGACATGAGACCAGAGTGCTGATTCTTGGTCCCCAGCCAGAGTCCAGCTCCAGCAGTTTCAGGTCCTGAAATGGGTGGTTGCAAAGGCAGCAAATAAATCAATAAAATAAGACACAAGAATCTCTTTTTTTTCGTGACCTGAGGATTACAGAGAGCATCTATCTTCTCTGCTCCTGTGCAGAGGGCCTCGAATTTGCCTCTCTGCCAATTTTCTTTTCTTCTCTCTTTCTTCTCTGCCCCTCAGATCCCGATGTTTATTTTTATACACCCTAAGACTAATACAGGTTATGCAAGCCTAAGCTAATGATGAGAAAAAAAACAAATTCCCTGTAAATATTTTTCAGAAAATTCATACCTGCAATCATTCTTAACATCGAAAACAGTAAAACAATCAATAATGAATTTGATATCTCAACCATTTACTTGAGACATCGAAGAAAGTAAAACAATAATGTTACAGCCACTCTGCAAAACAATTTAGCAGTTTTGCCGTAAAGCAAATTTACAGTAAAACAATCAATAATGACACAACCATTTAGTTGAGACATCAAAGTAAAACAGTAATGTTACAGCCACTCAGCAAAGTAATTTAGCAGTTTTGCAGTAAAGTTAATATTAACTTTTAACTCTGAGGACGTCATTCTTAATGCCTTACAGTTACATAGGGGCTGGACAGAGTAAAAAGTGAGCTTTAGCCAGGCGTGGTGGCACACGCCTTTAATCCTAGCACTCAGGAGGCAGAGGCAGGCGGATCTCTGTGAGTTCAAGGCCAACCTGGTCTACAGAGTGAGTTTCAGGACCACTGGGGCTATAGGAAGACCCTGTCTCGAAAAGAACAAAAAAAAGTGATCTTTTAATGTTTTAACAATAGAGAACTTTATTTTTCTTACTTTAGTTCCTTGTTCTCTCCACCTGTAAGCCATTTCTTGGCTGATGTAGTTTTGATTCATATCTTGTTTTTATTCTGGTCATTGTTTTCCTCAGTTTCTGTTTTCCTCAGTTTCTCTCTTTACACCTCCTGCTGAGGTGATTTTCTAAGGGCTACTATGCTTTGAGGCTGTTGGTTAAATATATATATCGTCTGTTGGTCCTTTAATCACGTGTGGCCACAATCCACACAATGTTCTTCCCTTCTAGAACCAGGCTGGCAGCTTCACAAGACTGCAGGCTTCAGAGCTGTTTCATGCTAGCAGGCTAACAGTTCCTAAGCTGAGCTTCTGACAAGAAGTGGGGAGGGAACCTCGGAAAGTTACCTAAAGGAAAATGAAAAACAGGACTCAGAGAAAGTCCAGGAGATAGACTCAGTTTTATTCATGCCAGCAGTGTGTTTCTATACTAAAAGCTACTGTGCTCTGGGCAAGGAAGTGGGGGGCAGGTGGAAGGGAGGGGCGAGCCACCTTGGCTC
>VZQC01010467.1:6683282-6697553 GCA_009823505.1 Rhizomys pruinosus | reverse complement strand
CCGAAACCCTCTTCTGACCTCCGCGGCATTGCACAACATGGGTGCACAGACTTGCATGCAGACAGTACATTCATACACATACAGAAATAAATAAAATTAATTAAAAAAAAAAGAAAAAAAAGAAAAACAAAAGACGAATGGTAGCCCTTATTTGTGGATGCTAGCACCAAGTACCTAGTTGTAAGGCAACTTGAGCAATGTTAATGTTATATTCCTATTTTTCTGAAAGCAACTGTGCTCTTATAATGTGAATCTGTTAACAGGCTAACAGGCTCTAGAATTAACATACCTCTTATTTTCAGACTTTGTAATCTTGGTATATGGGTGGGGTGTATATAAGCATATTTTAGAGTAATACAAATTTGAAAGGGAAAAATGTGAAACCTAAAATATGATTTGGAAATAGCATACAGTTTATTTTCAGATGACATAATTTTAGTGTAGGTGTGACATATATATATATATATATACATATATATGCATATGATGGAGCAATACAAGTTGGAGAGAACAACAGCAACAAAAGAACTGGGACAAAGAATCAACTGAAACAGTAAACTTCTCCCCAAATGGTAATCTCTGCTTTAAAAAGTCCCAGGAAAAGGTACAAAGTAGGCATGTCAGTACGCATGAACTTGGGTGGGGTGAGGGGGAATGGAAAGGGAAATGTGCCCAAATTGGACTGAGAAATTACATATGAAATGCATAAAGCTTTAATAAAAATATTTTAAAAAGACAAAAAAGAATTCTTAATTGCTACTGTATCATACTATTGAATTGTATACACAGTGTCATTATTTCTCACAAAGGACTCACTTCTAGAAAAGGCAAAGTGACAGTTCCCTTCCTTAAGGGAAGAAGAGGTGGTGTCCAATTAGGACACCAGAAGCCAGGTGTCCTAATTGCTAAAAAGCCGAAAGTTAAGTAGGCCAGAAAAACGAGAATTAATATGATAGAAAGAATTATTAAAAACCAAGGTCAGCTGGAGAGCAGACTTCAACCAGAGGAGTCAGGTCACTGGAACTTTGTCAAGCAGTGAAGCTTTCACAAGTGGCCTGGCCAGTCATCCGTAAAGGGACTTCCAAGTCTCTGACACACTTTCAGGAGAATGAGCACCAGTTCTGGGATTCCCTTCATTTTCATTTATTTATTTATTTATTTATTTATTTATTTATTTATTTATTTATTTATTTTTGTTCCCAGGAGGGAAAGTTTAACAGGAAAGAGGATAAATGTTCCTGCTGGATGTGCAGGGACCCAGGAAGTGCTTGTGGGGGCTGCAGAGACCTCTCAGTGGTTAGACCACTGGGCAACTTTGCAACTGGACCAGGACTTGGTTCTCAGCACCCACCTAGTGGGGTGGAGTAAGTTGTTTGCCTGTATAAAGGTCTCAATTTTTAAATGCATTTAAAATTACTACTAATTAAGTGAAAATCAATCAATAATTTAATTAAATTAATAAAGTAAAAACTAAGAAATAAATTAATAAAATGAAGAGATTCTGCTCATAAAATGGAATGATTGATATATTGATAAACCATTGCATTTTATTTTTATTTATTTATTTTTTATGTATATGAGTCTACTGTCTGCATGTAGGTTGGTGCACCCATGTTGTGCAATGCCATGGAGGTCAGAAGAGGGAGTCGGATTCCCCTAGAACTGGAGTTAAAGACTGTTCTTAGCTGCCATGCAGGTTCTGGGAATCAAACCCGAACCTGGGTCCTCTGCAAGAGCAGTCGGTGCTCGTAACCACTGAGCCATCTCTCCAGCCCCAACCATTGCATTTTAAAAGATAAACAGTTACTGAAAACTTTCAAAAAAGGTAACGGTAGGATTTACTAAATAATCAATAATTTTTTAATTTTATTTATTTCGTATGTGTATGAATGTACTGTCTGCATGTAGGTCTGTGCACCCGTGTCGTGCAATGCTGCGGAGGGCAGAAGAGGGCGTCGGATTCCCCTGGAACTGGAGTTTAAAAACGGTTCTCAGTCGCCATGTGAGTGCTGGGGATCGAACCCGGGTCCTCTGCAAGAGCAGTCAGTGCTCTTAACTGCTAGGCCATCTCTCTGGCACAATAATCAATAAATTAATAAAAGCAATTCCTAGGGAATAAACAAAAGCAATAATTATTGATAAAAGAAATAAGTTAATAACCACGGCACAACACTCCACATTGACGAGTGTGACGTCATGGAGCAGCTGCAGAGCATACATGGACCCAGACTGGAAAGAACCTGTTCCCTGGGCAAGGAGGACTAAGTTCCTGTCCCCAGTACTTGCGTAACAAGGAGAGAGGTGCTGGGCTCTAAGTCTGCTTCAAGTTACCAGGTTCCCAGAATTTCCTGTGATGATCTCTACAAAGGACTTGTTCCCCAGAGCAGCAGGCAGAGAGGGAGGGTGGGGGACATGACATCATGAGGCTCTGGCATAACTTCTGACGTCAAAAACTGGTTCCTTTGTAGGCAGATTCATGGCTCAGTGGTATATTAGAGGTGGGGACTCATTGGAAGAAATGACGTCACAGGGTATTCCTTGTAGGGGATGCTGGAACCCAGACTCTGCACTCACTTCCTGTCCACCATGAAATCAGCAGCTCTGCCCTAGCTATGCTCCCATGATGCTCTGCTCCACCCTGTACTCCCAGGTCTGCATTTCAGGCAAATGCTCTGTGTGTCCTGCAGACCTTCTGTCCTCCACTTCCTGAGTGCTAGGATTACTGGGTTTAAGTTCTGCTAGGGCTAGAAGCCAGGGCTTTGTAAATGCTAGGCAACTTAGCTACAAGCACTCTACACACTAAGCTGTAAGCACTCTAACACCTAATCTACATCCTACCCTCTGACCCATAGTCAATCTACCCACTGAGCTATGAGCACTCTATCAACTGAGCTATGAGCACTCTATCAACTGAGCTATAAGCACTCTATCCACTGAGTAAAATCTCTCTATCCAGTAAACTGCAAGCACTGAATCAAGTAAGCTACATGCATTTACTTACTGAGCCACAAACACTCTATACACTGAGCTACAAGCACTCTACCAACTGAGCTATGTAAGCACTCTACCCACTGAGCTACAAGCACTCTACTTACTGAGCTACAAGCACTCTACCCACTGAGCTACAAGCACCCTACCCACTGAGCTACATGCACTCTATCCACTGAGCTACAAGCACTCTACCCACTGAGCTACAAGCACCCTACCCACTGAGCTATAAGCACCCTACCAACTGAGCTATATAAGCACTCTACCCACTGAGCTACAAGCACCCTACCCACTGAGCTACAAGCACTCTATCCACTGAGCTACAAGCACTCTACCCACTGAGCTACAAGCACTCTACCAACTGAGCTATATAAGCAGTCTACCCACTGAGCTACAAGTATCCTACCAAATGAGCTATAAGCACTCTATGCACAGTGCTCAGCATCTCTCTCCCAGATACGCAAGTGCTGGGGATATAGGAACTCAGTCCTCTATGCCCAGGAAGTCCGTTCTTTCTGGCCTGGGTCTATGTGCCCTGCAACTGCTCCGTGACATCACCCTCCGCGGGTGCTGGTACTTTGTTATCGTTGTAGGAAACAAACACAAATGTGGCGTCCCGCCCGCAGCAGAGACGTGGGAGACAGACTTCTGCACATATTATTAATATGATTTGTATAGTTTCATATTACTTAGCATTAAAATTAAGTATGAATATGTAATAGAGACTGTCTACTGTTTAATACCAAAATACACTGCTCGATATTATATGACCGTTAATACGTAACGTACTGTTTGATATTAATGGTGAGTATGAAATTTTAACATATTAAAATATATATGAAATTTTATTTTAGGGGCTGGAGAGATGGCCTAGCGGTTAAGAACGCCGACTGCTCTTGCAGAGCACCCGGGTTCGATCCCCAGCACCCACATGGTGGCTGAGAACAGTCTTTGACTCCAGTTCCAGGGGAATCAGACGCCCTCTTCTGACCTCCGTGGCATTGCACAACACAGATGCACAGACCTGCATGCAGACAGTACATTCAAATAAATAAATAAAAATTTTAAAACATAATTTATTTTAAATACATAAAAACATATTAAATTAAAATATATTAAATTAAATATATTAAAATATATGAAAATTTAACGTATACTTTATAGTGTTCAATATTAATATTGTTCATATGTAATTTATATACAGTTTAATATTAATGGTAAATATGAAAATTTAGCATATATGATATATATTGTTTAATAACAATGGTAAATATGAAACTTTAATCTATACTTTATATACACTATTCAATATTTTATTCATATGTAGTTTATGTATGCTTTATATATAATATGCGAATCTCATACATACTTTACATATACTGCTCAATGTTATTCATACTCTTAATATGCAGTTTACAGACTAATATTCAGATCAAATATGCAAATGTCATATGCTTTACATACACTGCTCATGATAACTTTGCACATGATTTAATGTCAATAGCAAATATGCAAATTTCACATACTTTCCTTGTACGGTTTAATGTTATTCTTACTGTTCTTATATAATTTGCATACTAATAGTCAGTATGCGCATTACACATGAACTTTTTCAACATTGATTATTATGGATGGACTCGTCTCCAGAAGTTCCTCTAGCCACCGGAAGTACTGCATGATTTTCTGTACTTTTCTTTACAGGCCCCCTGTGTGTTCCACAAGAACTGGCTTTGTTTGCAGATCTATCAAGGTCCTGAAGCACCTAACATAGCACTTCAGCACCCAACTTTGCTAGTGTCTTTCGGGGGATGTGCATTTGCCACAGGATAGACCTGTGAGCTGGCAGTGCTTGCTTGGCTTCCTGTTTGCCATTCAAATACTGTGATGTCCACGCCTGAAATGACTTCGTGTTTCATGGAGACATAACACACTGAGGTCTGCATTGCTAGGGCTTTTATTTTGGAAAGGGGTTTCCCAAGCTTCTAGCAACTTACAGCGTGATTATTGCAATTTAGGGGATGATTCTGAAGCCCGGATCCTGAAAGTGAATCAAGTAGGAGTTTCTCAAGGAATCTTTACATTGAGAGAAGGAAAAGAAGCCGGCCATGGGAGGGGACTTTTATTCTGGAAAGGAGGGATTTTCCACTTCTAACGACTTTCAGGAGGATTTTGAAGCCCAGGCAATGATGCATGCTGGGTATGGGGACCGCACCCAGCACACATTTAGCTGACTCATCAAGTCCAGAAAGGGACTTGGGAAAATTCCCCTTCCCAGCATGCACTGTGTAAGGAGAAGCACCACACACCCCTGGCAATGGCCTCAGCGCCCAGCTCTAGCCGCCGCTGCTTCCACACACAGGTAAGCATTAGGGCTCCTCCGGCAGACTTTTATTTTGAAGGATGAGCACACACCCCACTGATCCTGGCCTGGGAAACATCTAGACCACCAACTGAATAACAGAAAGCCAGAGACTGGAGTTTGGGATAGGGATTCGCCATCTACACTCGGGTTACTTGCTTTCTGAGGCTTTTGTTTCACACACATGGCGTTCTCTGCAGAGTATATTTATTGGTCATTTATTTCCTTATTATTATTTATTATTTCCTCCCGTGCTGGGAACACAGTACCTCAGGAATGCTGGAAGGTGTTTGAGCGACACCTGCAGGCTCTGCTGTCCACGCTGTTCACCTCAGTGGTTCCCACATGGGCCATGTTCTGCTACACAGACCATGGAAAGTAAAATTATTTAAGCAGAAAGATCTTTATATATTATAGAAATTATATTTATCTTTCGTTTTGTGTATATCTGCATAGTATCTATCCTCTAGCTACAAATCAATTGATCATCTATGCATGCATCTAGCTATATATGTATGTGTGTGTTTCTCTATCACTTATCAATCATCTATTTATCATCTGTCGATCATATATCTACTATCTATCATTTATGAATGTATCTGTTATCTATCATCTATCTGTCATGTATGTACTATTTATCATCTTTATTGATATACTATCTATGTATGTATCATCTATTATCTATCTATTATCTATCTATTATCTATCATGTATGTATCAATCAATCATCTTTCAGCTTCCCCATCTCCCCAATTCTTTCCTTCCCATCCCAGCCTGGTCACTTTTTCCCTGACACTTCTCCCAGCACCCTCTGCACCAAGTTCTCTTCTCTCTGGGATTCTGAGAACCAGCCTGAGCCAGTTGGCGCTCCAGACTCCACATTGCATGTCGGCTGCAAAAGCAACAGAAATGGATTCATGACCTCAGCTTTAACTGTCACCTTGACGCAGCCTAGAGTCACTACTGTGCACAGCACCATTCCCTAGACATCAGGAGGATGTGCTGTCAGCTTTACCTGTCACCCACAGCACAAGGAAATCTCAGTTGTCGGGTGGCCTTGATTCACATAGAATAAACAGGAATTTGGTCCAAATTAAACTAAGGACCAGCACGGACTGGAAGTGTAATAGAGGGTTTGATTTCCTCGAAGCATTTCCCAGCAGGAGCCAAATTAAATTCCCCCAGGGACAAGGATAAGCACTTACATGAGGTCACTGGAAAGGCTCTGAGGAAGAGTCACAGCGGCCAATCAAGGACTCAGGGTAGGGGAGGGTGCTGTGCACAGTGGGATTTCACACACTGGGCAGGGTTTCCCACATCAGTCGACTTCTCCAGGATGATGATGGTGATGATAGGATGATGATGATGATGATGATGATGATGATGATGATAATAATAATGATGATGGTGATGATAGGATGATGATGATAATAATAATAATAATGATGATGATGATTGATGATGATGGTGATGATGGTGATGGATGATGACTGATGATGATGATGATGATGATGATGATGATGGTGATGATGGTGATGGATGATGATGATGGTAGTGGTGGTGGTGTGGTGGTGGTGGTGATGGATGATGATCATCATCATGAATGTATGGATCATCATCATTCATCATCATCCATCATCATTATGTGTGATGTCACTCCACCACGAGTAGAGGTGGACACTCAGAGTAGAGGTGGACGCTCAAACCCCATCCACTGGATTACAGGGAAAAGGGAAAATGCAAGACAGCCACCAGCAGCTGTCCTAAACCGTAGGGCTAAAGGCTGACAACCTTTCCACTGCCCACCTTCTTATCTAACATCTACACCAGGCAATGCTCTATTGGCACTGCCAGATCCTCCAGGCTGCTGCCTGATTGGCACTCTACAGCCTAGAGCCAGAGTGCCACCCGATAGGTGCTCTACAGTCTACCATGCCCGACTTGCCTGATAGGCGCTCTACAGTCCAATTCCCACCTGGGGAACTCACCACATATCACAGCTGGAGACCTGATAGGTCTCCTTCCAGTCCCACATGAACTTCCCAGGTTGGTGGTCTGATTGACCACCATCCAACCCACTGGTCACTACAACACAAGCTTCATGGGCTAAGATTACACGCGCAAATAATGGCTGGTAGTCCCTGTCTGATGGTAAGAAGGACTAGCCTTAGCCAGGCGTGGTGGTGTACACCTTTAATCCTAGCACTTGGGAGGCAGAGGCAGGCGGATCTTTATGAGTTCCAGGCCAGCCTGGTCTACAGAGTGAGTTCCAGGACAGTTGGGACTACAGGGAAGACCCGTCTCGACAAATGACCCAAAAAAAAAAAAAAAAAAAAAGGACTAGCCGTTTTATTCACAGCATTCTGTTTTTATACCCAGATTGACATCATATCTCAGGGCCTGGTTTCAGACCCCATGCCTCATGTTCCATAACATCATGAGTACTTGTCAATGCCTTTGATCCCAAGGTGTCACAGGCTTGCTAATGCACAGGCAAATCCTGCCTAAGGCCAGGTTTCAGTGTAAACAGACAAGCAGGTAATTGATGGATGATGATGATGGTGATGATGATGGTGGTGGTGGTGGTGGTGGTGGTGATGGTGATGGATGATAATGATCATCATGGATGGATGGATAATTATGATGATTGATGATGATGGATGATGATGATGGATGATGATGATGGATGATGATCATCATCATCATGGATAGAGGAATGATGATGATGATGATGGTGGTGGTGGTGGTGGTGATGGATGATAGATGATAATGATCATCATGAATGGATGGATGATTATGATGATAATGGATGATGATGGATGATGGTGGATGATGATGGATGATGATGGATGATGATGGATGATGATGGATGATGATGGGTGATGATGATGATGATGATGATGGATGATGATGATGATGATGATGATGGATTATGATGATGGATGATGATGATGATGATGATGATGATGGACTGTTCTGGTGCATGATCCTTAGAGGAATATCCGTGTTCTGTATCAGCATCAGTCAATGTTAGTACAATTCCATGTTCCATTGTAATTCAGTTAGATAAATGATAAACACTAGATAGAGGATAGATGGATAGATTATAGATAGATAAATATAGATAGATAGATAGATAGATAGATAGATAGATAGATAGATAGATAGATAGATGATTGATAGATGATTGATTGATAGATGATCAACAGAACCAACGCTCATTAAGAAGTTGGGAAATATCGTGGGTGGAGAACATATCACCTTAATTAATCTTTAGCAGATCATAAACCCACCTCCAGTATTGACCATTGCCCTTCATGACCACATGGCTCAGAGCTGACATAAAGGCAAGGTCATGCTGCCCACTGCTACCAAAATATAACAAAAATAATAACAACAATAATAAGGATAATAATAAATTCAAAATTCTAACTGCTACTGAACACTATGAATTCCGTCATATATAATTACCATAAATTTACAAAAATTTGCCATGAATTTTCCATAAATTAACCATGAATTTGCCACAAGTTAACCATGTCTTTTCCATAACTTTATAAGGTAAACATAAATTTCCCATGAAATTTTCATAAATTAATCATATCTACCATAACTTTTATAAAATAACCATAAATTCTCCATAAATTAACAATAAGTTTTCCATGCATTAAGCTTCTGGGTCAGGTTTCCATTTCTGGGATTCCCCTCCCGGGATTCACAGTGGAGTCAAGTGTGCAGACAGAGCTGTTCACATGGAGTTACCTACATGGTCCTGTGGTAGTTCCCCTGGGCCACAGTGAGTCTGGGTTGCTGCATAAGGACGAGGTGGGTGGGAAGTCATCTTCTCCGTCGCAGGTGCAAAGTGGGAACGTCCCACAGCAGGGCTGCAGCCACGGGCGCCTCAGGCCACGGGAGGCCGAGAGCTGCCATGGGACGGGAGTGAGACTCTCATGGTGCTAGCGCACTGTGCCTCCATCTTCTTCAGCACCAAGTCCAGCACTGCGTCATGGCCTGGGCTCAGCGGACACGACTCCGAGGGGTCTCGGGACACGTCGAACAGCAGCGGTGGGTCGTGCTGGGTCACGTCCCCTGAGCAGGGGCACTGGTCAGCCCTGTAGCACGAGTCTGCGCCGTCAGGGGAGAAGCGAGGGCTCACGTAGTGTGCCTTCCACACGGTGCGACCTGTGGACAGCCTGGGTGAGGGGATCCAGTCCACGCTGCATGCCCACGGGCTCATCCCCCTGACAGGCTTGGTCCCATTATCTCTCTCACTTTACTGGCTTCCCCAGGGCAGAACCACCATGTTCCTAACCACAGGGCTAGCATCTCCCACGGATCCCGAAATGTGCACAGGGTTCCCCACAGGTGCACACAGCCCCACACTCACAGTCCTTCTGGTTCCAGTGCTCGGCGTGCTGGCAGATAACACAGTAGTGGAATAGGAACTCGTGCTCCGAGTGCTCCACTTGGCCTTCCAGCAGTGGCATCAGGTTCCAACCATCAATCACCCTGCATGACATCATCCAAGGTAATGGCGAGGAAGCCATGGGACGTGTGACGTCATCACAGGTGGAAGTGAGAGGAAGAAGAGTACCGAAGTCAGGGAAGAAGAAGGAAGAGTCAGAAGGGAAGGGAGAATGGAGAGCACACATTTCACATGTGCTTCCTTTGGTGGGAAAACAGAAGGAAATGCGTCCATTTCTTGAGACCTGGAGGGATACAGGGTTGAACAGAAGCGTCTTGGGAAGAAATGGTTGACTTTAGCTCGGACGTCACAGTTACATCATTGACAGAGTCTGGGCAGGGACTAGAAGTGGAAACACTGCTGTCTACACAGCCCAGGACCTGCTGCTTATGGAAGAGTGCTGTGCACAGTGGGACTTCTCACACTAGGCGTGGTTTCCCACACTGGGCGGGGCTTCCCACACTAGGTAGGGTTTTCCACATTAGGCATGGTTTCCCACACGACAAACCCTACAGATAGCTCCACAGGAGACTGTGGAGATACTTCCCAGTGAACGCTGAAGGGAACACCATTTGACATATTATGGGATAAAAAGCCTTTATGTCTTCCCTGATCTGGATCCAGGTTGCTTGCCCACCTATCTTGAGGCACAGTCCCTCTAGCTACGTGGGCCAGCATGGGGAAGATGTCCATCAGGCTGGTGGGCTCGTCAATGACCCTTCCGGCCTCCAGCACCGTCGGCCAGCGGAAGATTCCTGGAACCCGGATACCATCTTCCCAGCCACCCATGCCTCTCCCATCTGGAAAGAACAAAAAGAATCGTGAAGGGACTGGCGAGAGGGTTCAGCAGGCCAAGGAGCTTTTGGCCAGATCCTAGGACCCAAGTTTGATCCCTGGGTCCCCCATGAAAAGCACAGAGACCCACCACGACCCCGAGGCTGCAGAACAGATGTGGATAGTCCATGATCAGTGTGGGTGGCTTCCCTCCCCAGTTTCCCACAGTGCTCACAGGATGGAACCTGTGCATCACCCGCCTCTGTCCATGGATGGACACAGACTGAACACAAGATGGACACAGACTGAAAATGAGATGGACACAGACTGAACATGGGATGAACACAGACTGAACATGGATAGACACAGATAGAACATGAGATGGACACAGACTGAAAATGGATGGACACAGACTGAACACGGGGTGGACATAAACTGAACATGAGATGGACACAGACTGAACATAGATGGACACAGACTAAACAGAGATAGGACACAGAATGAAAATGGATGAACACAGACTGAACATGGATGGACACAGACTGAACACGAGATGGACACAGACTGAACACAGATAGGACACAAGCTGAACATGGATGGACACAGACTGATCACAGGATGGACACAGACTGAACATGGGATGGACACAAACTGAACATGGATGGACACAGATTGAACATGGATGGACATAGACTGAACACGAGATGGACACAGACTGAACATGGATGGACACAGACTGGACACTGATTGAACACAGACTGAACATGGGCTGAACACAGGCTGAACATTGACTGAACATGGATTGAACAGATTGAACATCCACTGAACATGGGCTGAGCACAGACCGGACATGGGACTCGCAGCACCATGTGCTGACCCTGAGCTCATCCTCCTGTCATCACCTCCTGGCTCCTTCCAGAAACTTCTGTGCTCTGCACTTGGAGCCCTGAATCATTTACTGGGGCCTGAGCTGCGGGATCTGATTAAGACTGGTGAATAATGGTGGGAAACCCAAGAGGGAAGGCAGTGGCACCCGAAGCCAGTCCTCACCTGATCTAACTGGATACCAGCCAGTCAGGAAGGCAGCATGGCTTGGCATGCACATGGACGCAGCCGCGAGGTGCTGAGTCAGCAGCACTCCCTCGTTGGCCAGATGGTCGATGGTCAGGGTGCTGCAGAGAAGAGAGCAGTCAGCCAAAGTGCTTAAAACTACATCCTTGGGGCTGGAGAGATAGCCTAGCGGTTAAGAGCACCGACTGCTCTTGCAGAGGACCCTGGTTCAATCCTCAGCACACACATGGCGGCTGAGAACCATCTTTAACTCCAGTTCCAGGGGAATCCGACACCCTCTTCTGACTTCCGTGGCATTGCACAAACCTACATGCAGACAGTACATTCACACACATAAAAAAAATTAATTAATTGGGCTGGAGAGATGGCCTAGCGGTTAAGAGCGCCAACTGCTCTTGCAGAGGAGCCGGGTTCGATCCCCAGCACCCACATGGTGGCTGAGAACCGTCTGTAACTCCAATTCCAGGAGAACTCCAGTTCCAGGGGATTGTAACTCCAATTCCAGGAGAACTCCAGTTCCAGGGGATTCCGATGCCCTCTTCTGACCTCCGTGGCATTGCACGACATGGGTGCACAGACCTACATGCAGACAGTACATTCATACACATAAATAAAATTTTAAAAAAATAACATTACTTAACTTATCCTTGGCAGTGGTATTGATTGTCATCCATAGGGTTTGTCCATTGATGGGAGTCAAGAAAGGTACTCAGTGCCCGAGGTACTGGACAGAATTCGAGGGAGATGTTTAGAAATGGTTAAGAATTAAATAGAATATTATGCAGCCACGAAAAAGAATCAAGAGTTCGCTGGGCCTACAATGCTGGCAGAGATACACAGACACCAACAAGAGGAAAAGCCGGTGAGCACACAGTGTTGCCACAGACACATGGAGGAGCCATGGCCCTTGACTTCAATCTGTTCTTTGATGGTGGACTCAGCACAGCACCTCTGGACTAGGAGCACTGTGTGCCCCACACAGAATGGACTCGGTTACTGAGAGGCCATCAGTACCTCATGGAGCTATTGCCATAGCAGGACAAGTCGCCGATCCCGAGGTCATCGGCCATGAACAGCACAATGTTGGGCCTCAAGTTCCTCGTAATGAACATGCCCAGGGCGACTCTGCACAGACCGCACAGCACCAGACACAGCCTCACGCTCCTTCGGTCGGGGACAAGGAAGAGGAGGGTTGAGCTTGATGCACAACAGCTGACTTACCCACAATCCTCTTCTCCAGACAGTGATGTCATAGCACATCTGATTTACCCACAATTCTCTCCACACAGTGATGTCACAGCCCAGCTGATATACCCACAATTCTCCTCTCCACACACAGTGATGATGCTGCACAGCAGATTTACCCACAATCCTGCTCTCCACGCACAGTGATGTCACAGCACAGCTGATTTACCCAAAATCCTCTCTACACAGTGATGTCACTGCACAGCTGATTTACCCACAATCCTCTCTACACACAGTGACGTCACTGCACAGCTGATTTACCCACAGTCCTCCTCTCCCAACATCCAGACTCACCAGCAGGCTACGTGAAGACTCATTACGTCTCCTTGCTTTCTACCCGGAGGAGAAAGAGTGAAATTGATGCTAATTAATAATAATCGATAATCAATAATGCTGATCACGTCATGAACCAACTGACAAACTCTTATGTCTCCACCACGTCAGTATCCACATGGTAATTAGGCCTCCTGGAAAGAACCTACTATGTTCCTCCAACGCAAACAGCTCTGATGACTTAGAGATCAATTACAGCACGTGGTGATGACCTACTGTGTGCTTCACCCAGCTTCAACCCTGTACGGACTTCGAGATGAGCTCATGAAACTGCACCATGCAGACATATTGTGTGCTGCGTATCCACTTTCGGTCAGCTCTAACTTAGATCCCCATTAGCTGCACTCTCATGGGAGGACCTACTACGTGCATCATGCTCAATTTCCAACAAGAGTCATTGACTTAAATACAGGGACTTTGAATTTGACTTTGACCCTGGTCAGTAAAGGCTGAGACCACAGGAGGAGGACAATCAATCAATCAATTTCAATCAACTGTCAGTGATGTAAACACGAATTAATTATACCATACCGAGAGGTCCTACTGTGTGCTGTGCAATTTCCAACAATCCTGGTTGACTTAAATACAAGTTAATGGATGGCGCTGTGAGGACCTACTGTGTTCTAGGTTTCTGGAATCAATATCTTTTTCAGGTCCCATCTCAAGACCTTTCAGTCAGATTGCTGAGCACACATGTTCTTGACATGTGCTGTTCTCTCCCACGACGTGGGAACACACCCCAAGTTTTTACTACATGTCAGATCTGTAAGGAGCTGCAGGCTTTAGCTTGCTTACGCTGAGCTTACTTACAAGGAAGTTGACTCTGTGAATTGTCACCTCGAGCCTTTTTCCAAAAGCTGGGTGCGGACGTGTAGTAAAAGTCACCAGCCTTTCTCAAGAGCTGGGTGCGAACATGCAGTAAAAGTCACCAGATACTCCAGCCTGATGTCTCAACTCAGTGATCTTGCAAGAACAGACCCTCCTCTGACGCCAGACCCTGTTTCACCCACCCCCTCCCCATTTCCTGATTCTTCCC
>VZQC01010467.1:6530596-6670882 GCA_009823505.1 Rhizomys pruinosus | reverse complement strand
GTTTTGTGATTCAAATCACAAATGCCTTTTCAGTGTGTTGAAGGGTGAAAACTTCTTTTGTTTTGCTTACCTCCTTCTTACGCTTTTTTTTCCCTTCCTCTCCCCCTCCTTCTTTATGGAGTGTTGACTTGTCTAGGTTTTCAGGCTTTCACTTTTGTTTATAGATTGGATATTGGAAGTCTAAGTCACTCTTCCCTCCCCCTTCTGAGAGTTCTCGTAATCCAATCCACTGGCTACTCTCTCTTCCTCAAATCCAATTGTTGGCAGGGGAGGATATGCCTGGCTTAGCCTGCACCACGGCACCTGAGTCAGGCACCCAAGCAAGCCAGACCCAAGTGCAGGACCACTTCAGGGTGTGAGGGGGGAAAGGCGACCCGCCGGGCTGAGGACGCAAACTTAGCCCCTGCCAGCCACCTGGCCCTCTGCCACCGACCAGAAAACAATTGTCCAGCACCACAAAAGTCACTCTGCTCTAAGCTTTTACCTGTCTAGAGCCATGTCGGATGGCTCCAAGTGTTCCTAACAGGTCCGGACCCGAAGTCCAAACACATGACCCTACTAAGGCTGAGTCAGGCACCCAGGCAAGCCAGACCCAAGCACAGGACCGCTTCCAGGTGCGAGGGGGGAAGGGCGACCCACCGGGCTGAGGACAAGAACCTAGCCCCTGCCAGCCACCTGGCCCTCTGCCACCAACCAGAAATCAATTGTCCAGCACCACAAAAGTCACTCTGCCCTAAGCTTTTACCTGTATAGAGCCGTGTCAGACGGCTCCAAGTGTTCCTAACAGGTCCGGACCTGGAGTCCAAACACACGACCCTACTAAGGCTGAGTCAGGCACCCGGGCCCACTATAGATCTTATAAAGTGGGTTTATAACAATCATTTTCCTTTCAGTCCTTGGAGGTGGTTTTTCCAGGTCTAGCACAAAACCCTGTTTCAAAGATGCTTTTCTTAGTTGTTAAATATTTCACAATACACATTTAACCATGCTTTAAATTATGTCTAAATTAAAATAAGATTATTGCTTAGAACCAATGTTAGTTTTTGTCTCAGGCATTGAGGGAGTGTAGTTGATAGTGGTACCATACACCCATAAAGTAGCTAACTGTAACAGCATTTGTACAATCAACATTTTTTAAACAAGACAAATAAATTACACAAGTGACCATAGAAGTTTAACTAATTAATAGAGATGCATCCGAGCTGGAGGGGCCAGTTCCAGCTTGGAGGCTTTTTAGAATTGTACAAATGCATATTAACATTTACATAAATTCAGTTGAAGACTGTTAACACCAAAAGGTATAAACCTTTTGTATAGGTTGAATCTGTAAAGTGAATTATAGTTGACCTTTCTAAAACACAGGAGTTTAGAAAGTTATAGGAGTTAAAATAAAATACTCATGCATCCATACATATATGTGCATGTGTACACATACATGCAAGCATACACAAACATATGCACAAAGGAAAAATGTCGTTAGATCAATCTGTGGGAAGAAAGTTACATTATCGTCTCACACTCAATGAGAAAAGGTCATTTCCACAGCAGTCTGTCTCCTGAGTATTGGGATCAAAGCTCCACCTTTAAAAACAAAGCACTGCCCTTGGGCAAGGGTGCCCCAGACTTTATGCTTCCCGGTGAAACACAGAATACTGTAAAGCCAGTCCTTCCCCCACCAGCCATCCGCTGTTTCCAGAGCAGGAGAAGGGAACAGAACAAACATTGGACTAGATTAACCAGAGTATTTACAAACAGCTACACACCGGAAGCTTCATATTTTGCCTTTGGTCTTTTCAAGGCAGAGCCTGCCCACAGTTGGAGCCAGCCTGGTAGACTAGGCTGGCCTTGAACTCACTGGCATCCACTTGGATTAAAGGCCTGGGCCACCAAGCCGGGCTCTACAAGCCTGGAATTTACAAGAAGACTGGTCTCTAGAAAAGATCTTGGGGGAAGTTTAGCAGACAAAAGGAAACTTCAGCAGAATTAAGCACTACGTTATACTATTTAACACTATTCACAGAAAAAATTTTAAGGAAGACATTTTTTTAATTTTAATTTTTTATTTATTTCTGTATGTGTATGAATGTACTATCTGCATGCAAGTTTGTGCACCCATGTTGTGCAATACCACGGATGTCAGAAGAGGAGTTTCAGATGGTTCTCAGCCACCATGTGGGTGCTGGAGATCGAACCCTGTTGGAGACACAGTCCCACCTGGACAGGCCCAAACACGCCCTGCTTGCCCAGCACAGATCCGATCTTAGGGCTATGCTAATGTTTGATGAAGATGAGCCTCAGGATGTTCCAGCCCACAGGACATTCCAAGCTTATCTTAAACACGTTTTGCATGTCCTGCCCTTCCCCTCCTTACTTCCTACCTTTCTGCAAAGTATAAATGTAACTGCTTATTTAATTAAAATAGACTTTGACAACCTTTGCAAAGTCTCGCTCTTTTCTCTCGCCCATTATATTTCAGGTTTGGGGTCTCCCCTCGAAACCCACTAGTAACTGAGTCCCGCAGGATACGGGACAAGTGGCACCCACACGTGGGACTCGAGTGGTCGCAGACCCCTCACTGGATGAAGAGACATTGGTAGCAGCTACATTTTGACTTTGAGGACTCTCCGTCACTCGTGGAAGTGGACCTCTAGATGAAAGTAAGTGATGAGGACTCTCCGTCGCCCATGGAAGCAAGACCTCTAGAAGATAGTAAGTGATTTTGCCTTCATCCCATTCAGTACATAATGGGCCAATCATAAAGCAAAGAAGGAAAGTTTATTTCCTTCTTTAAGTGTTCTTTCAGGGAGAAAGGAGTTAGGGTAAAGAAAAAAGATTTGGTAAAGTTTTTTATATTTATTGGAGACTTCTGTCCACGTGTTATATTGGACGGCCCCTCCATTCATCCCAAAATATGGGATAAGGTGGGTAGGGAACTTAATGCCCACCTTAAGGAAAAATGAAATCTCTCATTATATTAAGTCAAATGTCTATGCAAGCTCTCTGTGTGTTAACTGTTCTCTCATGTGTATGAGATTTGTGTCATGTGTGTTCCTATGCGTTGGTTTCTGTTAAAAGTGGCCACTTCAAAGTTCTTTCATTCTATATTGTGCACATAAATTAAGCTTACTTTCGGCATGCCTCTTAAACTTTTTCAAAGGCCTAATTTGAACCCGGGTTCCTAAGTTTCTACAAAAAATTCTAAATTGGTTTTCTAAAGGTTTTATTTGTTATCTGTTAAGACTGGATTTGATCTCCAAATTAAACTGTTTTAAAGTTACAGGTATTAAAGTTACAGGTTTTAAAGTTACAGGTATTAAAGGCATGTTGGTGCACACCTTTAATCCTAGCACTTGGGAGGCAGAGGCAGGCGGATCTTTGTAAGGCCAGCCTGGTCTACAGAGTGAGCTCCAGGACAGCTGGGGCTACAGGGAGACCCTGTCTCAAAAAAAAAAATGACCTGATAGTATCCCCAATGTGGGTCTTGGAGACCAGTTTGGTAAGCTAAAATCTCTGCAAGATGGGAAATTAGACTTTCAAGGAAGCTATGCTCCAGGAGGAATTGTTTTGTGATGTATGGCGTGTGTTTGTTGACTGTGTGCTGTGGTTTGCCGTGGCTGTTGCGTTTCAAGTTGTGGCATGGAGAAAGTTTAACATCTCCAAATCAGTGAAGGCATGGGATAAGGATGAACGCAGAGGAAATTCTCCTATTGACTGGTGGTGAGCCTGTGGATGGCGCTGATGGAGATTTGGACTGTGTGCCGGAGACCCTTTCTCTGATAGGATTTGAGAAGCTTGCATTCTCTTGTGGATTTTCACCCACTCGGAGGGACATGATTATGCAGCCCGTGGGTGCTGTCTTGACTTCCCTGGATTGGGGGCATCTGTTGCTTCCCTGGCCTTCCCAGGTGGTGGGTATTCAGAGAAATGTGGTTGAAATTTGCCCTGCAGCCTGGGGTCCTGGCTCCCACCTTCTGGCCACAGTTCAGGTGGGGAAGGTCACAGAGGCTGGAAGGACAGGCATGCCCGCGGAGCATTTTGCAGCAAGCATTCCATAGAGGTGTTCCTAAAGGCTAGTCTTACAGACTGTGGACCTCCACCCTACCAAGTTGTATCAATTAAGCAATTCAAATCCATCTCAGCATGTTTAACTTAAATTCTAGGAGAATTTACAGGCCTTGAAGTTCTAACAAAACAAACTTGGTCCGATAAATTGTCTTTTTTTAAGGAACATTGGTAAAAGTCTCTTTAACAACGTAAATTGATATTTTGGTTTAATTTAAATAAGAAATTCTTTAAATAAAACTGTTTTATGTTTCTTTAGGCCCATCTTCAAGCTGTGTGTATGTGTGAGTGAATGTGAGTTCCTGCTTTCTATTCATTATACTCCTACAGGTTTAAATCTATTTAGCTAACTATAAACAAAAATAGATTCGATTCATAAAAAATGTTTGCTTTATACCCCTTAGTGTTAACAATTTTTAATTGGGTTTATAGTATGCATATTACTCAGTTTAATGATAGATTGTTGTTAATTATTAGTAGTAATTGTTATTAATAGTTATAGTTATTGTTATTGAATATAATTATTGATAATAATTGATAAAAATTCAGTCTAATGGTAAATTGTTCATTGTTGGCTGCTATTTTTGAACATTATTATTCATAATGATTGTTGTGACTAATAATGGTTAATGGTAGTTATTGATAATTAATAATAATTAATAATGGTTATAATTGTTGTGATTATGAATAATTATTATTCTTCCAAAAGTCCTTAATAGCAAGACAAGATGGATCATTTCAAGACTACAAACAACTTTGGCCTGTCTACTTTTGGGAATCCTCAATCTTTAGATTTGTAAATAATATAGGGTCAGTTAGGCTTAGCAGAGGGACAGCTTAGGAGTAATTTACCAAAAGGGACAGGATAGGGAAAGAATAGTAAACTTTAGGTATAGTTCATTGAAGGCAAGTGGTTGCAATGGGCCTAAGAGGAGGCATATGGATCTCAGCTGTTTTATGAGTTACTAGGACATTTATTCTAATTATGTAAAAATAACCCTATAACAAATTATAAAAATTTCATGTTTTTCATTGGACATCAAACGATATGGCTTTCTTCTCTTACAGGTCAACCTAACAAATCTTTCTTATGTATGTATGTGTGTATGTATGTATGTGTGAGCACACGTGTGTATGGATGAGTGTACTTTTTGTGTTCTAAGTATATTATGTTAACAGACATGATCATATAAGAACATTGCCTCTAAGTTGGAACTGGCCCTTCCATCTTAAGATGCAAATTTATATTAAACAGCCAAAACATAGTTCAATTTCAACAAAGGTTATGGGTTATCTATCAAGAAATTTGGAGTAATGAATCTACACTGGTCACACTCTTTCAACATCTAAAACTAAGATGCAACCAGGTTTTCACTGTATTAAAGTGTTAATAAGTTTTTGGATGTTTAAAAATAAAAAGGTGTATAAAGAAATTAATCAAGATGGTAATGATGGTAACTTCTCATGGGACATATCTAGCCAATCTTTAATTGATTGATGGACATAATAACTATAAATATATATATATTTTTTTTTATTAAGAGCTAGATATTAAAAAAAAATCTTTAAGGTAGGTTTTCATGCCAGGCCTAAAAAAAGGCCAAGAACTTAAAAAAAATGGTAGCTATTATAACCCACCCTGTAAGGTTTACAGTTTAAAATGGTAATACATTTAAACTAATTGAAAAAATAAGATGTTAATTGTTTCATTTGTAATCTGTATTATATTTCCAACAATGGCTTTGGGATTAAGGCACACAAATGGTCTCTGTATTTTTCTGTGTTATACAGTATCACCTTGTAACATCTTCCCTTTACTTGTAGTATAATTAAAAAAAAAATTAAGTCTGAGTTCGCTTCCCAAATGAGCATACAGTCAAGGATAAATCGTTTGGGTAAATTTGATGAAAACTTACACCTTGGTTCCTGTTTATGGGTATTTGTAATACAATTTAGTCATCTATTGATCAAAAAAGAGGGAGGTGGCATAATATTCCCTCTATATTCCAAACTTTTGATAAAATTTTAATTTTAAAATCTTAAAGCTAACAATGGGAGGAGATTTGTATGTTCCCACAGGTAAAAACACCAACCTAAGTGCCTGAAAATACACAATCTTTGACTGCAAGATGGACTGAGAAATGCCAGCAGAGAGGCTGATCCATCTGGACATTGAAGATAAGAAAACCTCAGATTGCCTGAGTCACAGACATTGAACATTTCTCTAAATTCTGTTTGGGATAACTGTTTATGATGTGGTCTGATAAAGTTTACCTTCCAGATGCTGAAAAACCTTTCTCCCTCTCAACTTTATATGGAAAAGGGAAAAATGTGATGGTAGTGGAGTCATTCCCCAACTGTAAATTGGAACCAACTGCTCTAATGGTAAATGCTTATAGAACAGGTGTGACTGCCTTCTTTGGTTGATTGGTAGACATACAAACTGTACAGAGATGGTTCTCTATCTAGAGCCAAATATAAATGTAATTTATAAATGGTATAACTGAGCACAATATGTTAATACAAGAGAGCTCTGATATCAGCAATGGATTGTTCTGCCAAGGAGATGTTGGCTGGAGGAATCCAAGCCCCCCAAATTATAAAGGCCTTTTGCCCATAAAAAAAAGAAAAAAAAAGGGATATCAGCAAGGAGAAAGGTGGTAAGTCCCTGTTGTCGAAAACCTGCTGTAAGCATGAAAAAATATTTTGAGACATCACTTGCTAATGTACAGTTGGCCTTTAAAATGCCAGAGAGCATCACCAAAGGCCACTAATGTGACAAAGCAGGATATTGGTCTCCTTGAGTCAAGCAAGACTCCTCTTTCAGTATCAGCTACACCTCAAATGCCTGGAGATGCTGTGCAACAGTGGCAGCCATGTGTCTATACATATCCCAAATCTAATTGGCTATTAGCTCTCTCCTTAGAGGAATAATTCATGATTGATGCCATAAGCTTATGTCCTCTAGTGGTTAGGAGATTATATGAGCCACCATAAGAACTTGTCATCTGTTATAGAGAGACCACAGCTTGTGGATTAACATACCATCCAAACATCTGTGTCTATGCTTACAGCTTAGCTTGCCATCATAATATTGTTTAAATGCCTGTACATCTAATTGCTTGTGCTTTGTTAGTAGGATTAAAAAGGTACCCTGGATAAGCTGTCAACCCATGAAGGGAAACAACTTGACTGGAGTAAAAAATAACATCTCCAGAGAAAACACTGCTTTGCTTATCACCCATCTGTGCCCCTCTCCCAAAGCCTAGGGAACAACTTGCAGAAGAGGAGGAGTGATAGAATGTAAGGGCTGTGGAGAGACTGGGGTGAATTTTGAGATTACAACCATATGGACTGGACTCTTAATTGATCATCATGCTTGTGCATACAAGTTTCTCCACTTGGACTATGGGAACCTTGGGTTGTTCAAAATATGAACATAGATACTTAGCCTAAGACAGACTCTCCTTTTGTAAAGTAAATAAAATAGGGGGACATGTTGGAGACCAATACACAGTCCCACCTGGACAGGCCCAAACACGCCCTGATCTTCCAGCATGGATCCGATCTTAGGGCTATGCTAATGTTTGATGAAGATAAGCCTCAGGATGTTCCAGCCCACAGGACATTCCAAGCTTATCTTAAACACATTTTGCATGTCCTGCCCTTCCCCTCCTTACTTCC
Source organism: Rhizomys pruinosus (assembly GCA_009823505.1). Lineage (NCBI taxonomy): Eukaryota > Metazoa > Chordata > Mammalia > Rodentia > Spalacidae > Rhizomys > Rhizomys pruinosus. Next base: position 6,663,136 of record VZQC01010467.1, on the reverse strand, counting down.
TACCTTTCTGCAAAGTATAAATGTAACTGCTTATTTAATTAAAATAGACTTTGACAACCTTTGCAAAGTCTCGCTCTTTTCTCTTGCCCATTATATTTCAGGTTTGGGGTCTCCCCTCGAAACCCACTAGTAACTGAGTCCTGCAGGATACAGGACAGAACCCAGGTCCTCTGCAAGAGCGGTAGGCGCTCTTAACCGCTAGGCCATCTCTCCAGCCCCAGGAAGACTTTTATAAGCACATTTAGACTGTGGCTGGCTTTTCACAAGCTTCCATGCAAGCCAATGTTGCTAGATTACTTCCTGGGTAGTTGCCTCTACAACCCAAGCCTGCCTATGCAAAGGTGCAAATGAGCACCTCTGTGGAATGTTTGCAGCAAAAAGAGCTTGAGCTTGCTTGCTCCATGGGCAAGCCCGTCCATCCAGCCTCTGTGACCTTCGCCACCTGAACTATGGCCAGAAGGTGGAAGCTGGGGCTTCTCTTAGGGGCCAGAGCCCAGGCTGCAGGGCAGGCTCTGAGCCCATTTCAAGACCTCTAGAGGGCAAGTGCATGGGAGAGAAGCTCTCCTCTCACAATTTCTCTGAATATCTATCCTGAGTCCATGCCTTCACTGATTTGGAGATGCTATGAGGGGAGAATAAAGGGGTTAGGGTTATCAAGTCCTTGGGCGCCCTGTCTGGAGTTACTTCTGAGGCTGTTTTTGGAGGCTGAGGGGGGAATCAACTTTCAGGGATGAGAGTGCCCCCAGAGGAGGCCCAATATGTCCAGCTTCCTTGGAGGCAGAACTTCTGAGGCCTTTTTATTGGAGGCCTAGTGGGGCATGGCATAGTGTCCATGGGGTCCAGGCATGCCCAAGGGGACGCCACTCCTGTCCTGTTTCTGACTTCTGGGGAATGCCCCCAGAGGAAGGATCTCTCCTTTTTAAGCCCCTATTCTTCAGTAGAATTCAGAGGGATTCTACGTGGGGTTAGGTTTGGAAGCAGACTTCTCCATAATTTATGGAGGAACACTCACCCCCAGACCAATTGGCCCATCAGCGAACTTCCAAAGGTAACTGGGCAGAAACACTAGACTGTGGGGTGTCACTTGAAGAAGGATGGGGGAGAAAAGGCTCAAACCAGCTGGCCTCTTCCGTAGATGGGGCTGAGCAGGATGATGAGTGTCCATGGTCCGCAAGAAAACACACCATACTGGGAGCGCATCAAAGTGAGGACTCACTTTATTGCATCAGGCAGCAGCTTTTATATTCTCGGTGAGAGGGGTGGAGAAAAGAAGGCAGCAGAGGAGATATGTAGAGTTGGGGGATAGCTTTGAGCCAATAGTAACTCGCCACATCAGTTGCAGGCGTTTTCAGGTCGGGCTAATCTGAGTCACTCCTATGCGGAAGTGACCAGCCAGAGACAGGTGGCTAAACTCTAGTCAGGCTCAGGGGGTTACACTAGGGTGCATTCTCTAGGGCCCACAGGGCCCAACAGCCTGGCTAGAAACATATATTTAAGTAATTTTTAAAAGTGTAATAATTTGTGAAGTAGACACAATATTTTTCAGATAGCTTTCTAGCACTCAGGAAACAGTTGGTAGGTCCAGGCATGATGGAAGTGTCCTATACTGTTACTACTGAGGAAGCTGAAGTATGTGGATCATAAGGTATAAGACACCTTGGGGTACATAGGGAGATTGTGTTTAAAAATATACACAAAGCAAAAATGAATAAAAGCATTCCTGAGTAACAATGGCATTTATAAGGTTGTTTTACATGGATTACATAATTTATTGAATTATTTTTTCCTCATTTTAAATATGACTATATTAGTTACTTTTCATGTTATTTTGGAAAAATACAGAAGCAACGTATGGGGGGAAAGTTTTGCTATATTTCAACAGTACAGTTTATTGTGGCAGGGAAGACAGCACAGGAGGTCACATGGATTACACAGCCAGAAGCAGCAGGCAATGAACACTTGTGGTCCAGTCTCTTTCTTTATTTTAAATAAATTCTGAGACTCCAGCCCATGATTTGGTACTGCCTATATTGTGGGTGAGTCTTGCTTCCTCAGTTAACTTATTCTGTACAATTTTTTTTCATAGGCAAACTTGAAATTTTCCTCTTTAATGATTCTAGAGCTTGTCTAGTTGAAAATCCATACTAACCATCATGATTTTAGGACAATCTAATGACTTAACTACCTTAAAGATATATAGATATAGATATAGATATAGATATAGATATAGATATAGATATAGATATAGATATAGAGATAGAGATAGAGATAGAGATATCTAATATATATTATTATAAAAAAATATATATATATATATATTCTAGTTATGATTGTCTCACTGATGGAAAGCTCCACAGAAGTCCACATGACACTGAAAGTATATTGTATTTCTAAACATAGCAATAATTTATGTCAAAAACAACAACAACAACAACAAAAATTCTCCAGTCATGGTGGCACATGGCTTTAAACCAGTAATTGGGAGCCAGAGGCACAAAGATCCCTGTGAGTTCCAGGCCAGCCTGGTCTACATAGTGAATTCCATTTCAACAGGGTTGCAGGGGCATCCTGTATCAATAAGGCCCCTGCCCAAATATTAAAAGAAAAAAAGAAAACAAAAATCCAAAACAAAAATTAAACTTAAAATGTCTGTATAAAATGGGATTGATAACTTGCACAAGATTATTCACAATAATTATTTTACACACTTTTGTTAACATGTATTAGCTATATAAAACAATAGGATACCATATTAGGTACATTAATTACTCCTCTGCTGACACAGTTTTGGTTAATGTTTGTTTAGAGTTCACATATAAAAGAGTAAAAAACCAGCATTTGGAATTCTGAATCTGGATAATACTTTCATTTTAAGTGCTAGATTAAATCAATTCTAATTCTTTTCTTTTTCTCTTTCCCTACATGCAATTATTTTTAATGTTTATACAATAATACAACTGCATTATTCTCATTAACAATTCAACATAATTATCTAAAATACATAAAAATCTCATGAATCATTTTATTTTATTGCAGCATGTTAATGGAGCATCTATTAAATGACAAAGAACCAAAGGAGGTTCACATAGGCTAGGAAAGAAAGTGGAGAGACAAAGATGATGTCACTACAACATAATTCTAGTGTATTTGGAGTAAATATTTAAATTAAATTACCACTACGTATGAAGGAACATGAAGTGATAAACAGCAAACAGGAACTCAGGTGTTTTATAGTGGAAGCAAAATTTTCTCATTTAGTTCCTATCCTCTGGATTACAGCAGATGTAGATTAAAATGCTAGTCACCATGGTAGAGGAAGCTAGAATTTCTGTAACTCTGTTCACTAGAGAGTGGCAAAAAGAAATGTAAATAAATAAGCAATACTAGATTGGCTACTGAAAAAGAAAAAATAAGGTTAGTGAAAAAAATTGGAGAGTGCCTGTAGTATAAAGTGTTAAACCAATATTAATTTTCTGGTTTTGATGCTTGGGCCATTGACATTTGTTAAATGAAATACTAACATTATGGAAAGAAAAGTAAAGAAATTGGGACACTCCCTAGTGTATTTCCATCACCTCCTGAAATCCCAGAGTCTTTCAAGTGTAGAAAGTTTATAGAAATGTATTGAAGGGTTCCTTGGTTACTGCAGTATAATTTAGGAAAATGAGAAATATAAGTCCAAGTTATCATTAAAATTATCCCTAACTTTGTGTCAGTTAAAAACGGATGCTTTCAGTAATAATTTTATTTTGGATGCTTATCATAATATTACTTATAACTTAAAAATCATTAAACCCAGATTTCTTTCAAAGAAAACTGCATTTTTAAGGCTGCCAAGTGCTTAGTAAAATTCCACTCGTTCATTAAATGGTAAATAATAAACATTGTGATTTTAAAACACTTCAAATTCATCAAAAGTATATCATTCTGATATTGATATATAATTATGACATAAAATTCTTAACTAGAATTTCTCAAATCCAAAGTGCCCCAAAGGCCCAAATATTCTAAATAGAGCATTCCAGTCCTATTCTCATGTCAAAATGCAGACGTACTGAAAATAAAATTACTCTAGATTTAGTGCATTTCTTCTAGGTACATATTTAACATAAACTAATTTTCCACTTAGATTTATGTCACATTCCTCAGATATCTCATTATTCATATGTAAACATTCTAAATTCAAAAAACATTCCTGAAATCAGAAGCATTTTTTTGTCCTTAGTATTGGGATGAGAGCTATCCATCATGCAAGGTGACTTCATTATATTTCTAGTTACACTTATTTGCAAATATTTAGAGAGTGCTTGTGTACATAAAGAATCATTTAATTTTTCCTCACTCCTTTTGTTCAATTATATTTATTCATTTAGATTTTATTGCAGATATATTGATAATTATAAATTAAACATTTAAATATAAAAGTTTCACTTATTTTATGGAACCCTGCTATAGTAATAAATGTGATTAAATTATTTGGAATATACAATAAATAATATTGAAAAATGCTGACTCAGACTGTTGGTTATATAAAAACCCAATACATAAAAAGCTGAGATCAGCTTTGAGGTGGAACGGGTCAGTTGAAACATGTTTACTGCTTCTGTGAAGGCTTTATTTAACTCAGCTCTCCTAGACGCTGTGAGAAACTAGCTAATAAATAAGAATGGTTACATGGTATATGATCATCAGAGAGCAGATAAGACATGGGAAATAAAAATATGTCTCTAAAACAGTGCCATCAGCAGGAGTTCTATGTATTCTGAAAGCACGGAATTCCATAGGTGCACTGTGCCACACTGTATGAAGAGAAGGGCCCTTTAAGGGAATACGACAAATCATCAAGTATTATTAAAACAATAAATCACCATCATAAAGTCTGAAAAATTCCTCTAACCCAGCAACCAAGCCATTCTTCTCCTCATAACTTTCTTGGCTATTTGTCTTCATGGTACACCAAAGACCTATATATGAATTTTGCTAGTATTAGTAGGTGATGAGTGTGTATAGCAAATATTCCAAAATCAATTGCAATATTCTCAAGGAAATTTAAGTTTGTATTTCCATGTATTAAAACAAAACTTTTAGTGTAAAATTTACATTAAAATATAATTTAAAATGAACAGCAGTAAATAGTTACCTATTTTAATTTTTTTATTTATTTCTGTATGTGTATGAATGTACTGTCTGCATGCAAGTCTGTTCACCCGTGTCGTGCAATGCCGCGGAGGTCAGAAGAGGGTGTTGGATTCCCCTGGAAGTGGAGGTCTCCTGGAATTGGAGTTTCAGACGGTTCTTGGCCGCCATGTGGGTGCTGGGGATCGAACCCGGGTCCTCTGTAAGAGCGGTCGGCGCTCTTAACCGCTAGGCCATCTCTCCAGCCCCTATTTTAAAGTCATCCATAATTCATCTAATGATTAGATATTTGTAAAAATTAATTATATCACAAAGCATGTATCTCGTCTTTAGATGCATGTTTCTGTGCTATGAATTTTATTTCATAGGATTTCTGATGCAAATTGGTTTGTATGGCCCAAGCCCTTATTTTTGTCAAATAATTGGAGATTCTAGGTTCCTGTAAGTTTACCTTCAAATAGAATTGTTTATCCCCTTCCTTAGAATTCCATTTGATGTAAAACATGTTTTTGTTATTTTGATTTATTTTTCTGCCTTTTTTTTTGCTACAAGCCTCCTTGGCTCTCAAGTCAATTTAAAATGCATTGTTTCTCCTGCTTTCTGGGCTATGTATGTGGCACACAATTATTTTTTCAAAGTAAACAGGGTAACCATGGTCAGATAAAATTTATTTGTGAAGGCTGGTTATCTAACTTTTTATTGTTATCACAAAGAGCCTTAGACACAGAAAATTTCCAAATGTTACAACAGACTGTGAAGTTTCATTTTTAATATTTTTATTTATTATTTTAATTTTATGTATATGAATGTATCTCCTGTATGTATGCAAATGCACTTGTGTCATTCAATACCAGCAGAAATCAGAAGAGGGTGTCTGATCACATGGAACTACAATTATAGACAGTTATTAGCTGCCATGTGGATACTGGGAAACTAGTGTTAGGTCCTCTGAAAACCATTTGTGCTTTACAGAGACATAACTTACTATTAATAGCTTTCTATGCAAACATATACATAGCCCACGTTATTCTAAATACTAAAAGCAAAAACAAAAAAACAAACAAACAAACAAAAAACAACTCTTCCCTTACAGTATGAGTTTAAGAAAAATTCAGACATAATACAAGTTTGTTATTTCTAAAAATGCACAAATATGCTAGAAGATAGAAAAGAGTCACTGCATATATTCAGATTGTAAAGTTCGCTGAACGATATTTTACTTTTTTGCTGAGTGGATTGTTTTTGTTTCTTTCCTTTGTTTTGGGTGATTTAAATATTTTTTTTTCTTGTGTTTTGAAGAAATTCTCCCTGTAGTTCCACCACAGGCAAGCAACTCTTGTAAAGGGGAGCATATCTTGCCTTGCAGGTCAAGTTCTGGTTTACAGAATTAAGGATGTCTTCCTCCCAGCAGCCCACTCAGAACCTGCTCCTTGTTTGAATGCTAGGGAGTTTCAACTTCATGTCCAGTCTGCTGTCTATATACAAGTAAGGAGCTTAGTATCTTCTCTAACAAGTTCTTATTCTGTATATCGGCTGGACAGTCAAGAGGACCGATGTGCTATTTTGGGAACTTTTGGGGCCTGCCTGATAAATTCTTTTGAACATGTGTCATATTTGAGACTAGGACAGTATCAATCTTGTGATACAAGGTAAATCCCTTCAGTCCCTCATTTGTATTTTTATTTGGGTTAGAGGAGAAGAGCCTTATATAAGGCTTCTTTTCATTTTCTTCACTCCAATTCAACTTAACTAGTTTTCCAATTACACGGCCTTCCTTGGTGGCTAAACTTTTTCATCCATAGTATTCCCACTCTGTATTTTAACCTATGTTGTACTATCCTTCGTCCATTATGGCAACCCCTCACTCTATGTCATCTTGCCATTAAACATTTATTCTCCTGTATTAAAAACATTTATTCTCCTGTATTAAAGTATTTATCATAGATATCTGAAATAAATCTTTCCATTTCCTGAGTGGATATTGTTTGATATGTCTCTAATTCTCAGAATTGATCTCAAAATAAGGGATGTCAAATCAAAACCTGGAACTTCCAGTTAGTTCTTACTATATATGAAATCAGTAACGTCTTCTTTGTTATTAGAATTGAAATCTTTGATCTCCCTCTCTTCAATTCCCAGACCTAAGCCCATTCTAATCCACATGGGATATAAAGAAAATAACCAGTGACCTTATGATATTACCACAATTACAAATACAACAACTTCTCAATCGTCCTCCAGGGAATCGGAAACATTTGCCAATATAAAAATGTTTTGGTAAAAGTGAAAAAAAATCAAAACCTGTTTTGGACTGGTGGGCAATCTTAAGATTAGATCATCTAGCCGGATGTGGTGGCGCACATCTTTTAATCTTAGTATTTGGGAGGCAGAGTCAGGTGGATCTTTGTGAGTTCAAGGCCAGCCTGTTCTACAGAGTGAGTTCCAGGACAGCTGGGGCTACAAGGAGACCCTTTCTCACAAAGACCAAAAAAAAAAAAAAAAAAAAAAAAAAAAAGAAAAAAAAAAAAAAAAAAAAAAAAAAAAAAAAAAAAAAAAAAAAGAGAGAGAGAGAATAGATAATCTATTATGTATTGCTTTCAAAATCCAAAGACCAGGACTATTGTTCTCCTCCATGAGTTAAAAATAGAAACTTAACTTGAAGGTGATAAGTGGACATGTTTATGGATCCATCCAGTTGTATGGCTTAGCATCATTGTTTAGATTTGCAATATGAGTAGATAGATTCCAGTACCATCAGAATCCCCCTATTAGTTGGAGAAATATTTGTATAGAAAGCTTAAATACAAATTACAAGAACCCCATTGCACTATCAAAGAGTAAATTGAAAGCAATGCCATATTCTGGACTATTTGAAAGTCTAGTGTCATAATCAAAGGGCAGAAAAATATGGCACTTTCTTAGCAAAATTCCTATTTTCCTTGTGAGGAACAAATACTCTTCCAAAGAATTAAAGTGGATTTTCACAAACTCCTATCAATTGAATCTGTTATTCTAAGTGTGGAATAGATTAATGGTTTTAATGATACTTGAATGATTTTCTTAGCATCGAAATGTCCTTATTCAATTTCTTGTTTTTAATATCAGAGGAAAGCTAAGTCAGTGCCCTATTTCTGCCATGAAATAATGCTTAATATCCTTGATTATCTATTAATCACGGTTCATTATAACTTACTGTGTTGATGGCCATTATGGTGACCTAAGTTCATGAAAGGAAAAGTAAAATATTTAAGGGAGCATAGTGATACATATCTACACTAGGGTCAGAAATTAGACAACATATTTTTCTTTGATTCAACATCATATCATATATTAAAACTGTTAGGAAACCAGTATTAAGTTATACATGTAGATAATACACTTATGCATATGAAAATAAAAATAAATACAATATTTAAAACATAGACAATTTATATCACACAGGGTTTAAATTTTACTGATTGCCAAATCTCATTGATAAGGCACTCATATCCATCATTTATGGCTCATTGCTACCTATGAGAGGCCAAAATGAGTTGAAAAAAATTACAAAGAGGTTTTTTAGTTGGTCCTTCATGATATTTTATTTCATAGTAGAGGTGAAAGCTGAAGCAAGAATTTAATTTCAGTGGGGGAAAAAATCATCACTTTTAAGGGGAGGAGAAATTATTTGATATAGAGATTTACATGGATTCATCTGTTAGGTCTGGCTTCCAGAATCCCAAGGGACACAGATGCCAACTTCCTCCAGAGACTGTCAATCTTCTGGCCACTTCCTTTGTACCTGAGGCCCCACCCCTTGGGCATAAATGGGTCGACCCCAGCCACCATCTCTCTCTTTGTCTCTCTGTCTCTCTGTCTCTCTGCCTCTCTCTGCCTCTCTGCCCCCCTCTCTCTGCCTGCCATGCTGCTCTGTTCCACCATGTGTCTGCAGGCAGCCCTTGCAGGCGGCCCTTTGTGGTAATTCCACATGAAAGTAAAGAATATTCCTGGAGTGACCTAAGCCTCATGTTCCTTTTATTGAGGTTCATGCCTTTCTATAACCTAACATCATCCATTACCAATAATGATTTAGCTAGTTAGTCAAGGGCTAGAATGCACATAATATAAAATTTCAAGATGTCATATAAATATATTTACCTTTCTACTTGGAAGACATAAATTATACTGAAAATGAACATTCATTAGAGGAAATCCTCAAGCTCTTAGTAATCACGTGAATGACAATAAGCATTTTCCTATGTCACCAGTCATCCTTTGTACCGTTAAAATACTTAATAGTAGCCGGGTGTAGTGGCATATGCCTTTAATCCTAGCACTTGGGAGGCAGAGGCAGGAGGATCTTTGTGATTTCAAGGCCAGCCTGGTATACAGAGCGAGTTCCAGGACAGCTGGGGCTACAGGGAGATCTGTCTTGAAAAATACAATAATAATAATAATAATAATAATAATAATAATAATAATATAAAATACTGAATAGTAGCAAACACTCTTGGAGGCCAAAATGAATGCTGTACATGATCTTACCACTATGTTCTTATTCTTATCAGAGTGGTTCTGGTAGCAATGTATAATGAGGTAAAAATGGAACAAAGTCCATACCCTACCACACAAGATATCAGTGCTGAATTTTTATATATCAAAATCTTCTCATCAATTTAGAGAATGAATGGCATATAAAGAATTCAGCAAGTAATTGCAAAGGTTAACAATTGGGTCTTCTGATTATGGCAAATTATAATTTAATAAAGTGTTAGGCAGGGCCTAGGCTTGGAGATCTAAAGATGGCACCTACCACCCTTCTCTTCCAGTCAAAAGCCTACCTCATCTCAGGCAGCTGATGAAACTTCCCTTCCTGATGTCACCAGCAACAACGAGAGCACAGCTTAAGACCATATATGGTTGTATTCCAGCTTCATGATGAACACTAAAGACCCACTTGTCTCTTTCCTGTCAAAACAATTAGATCCTACGGTTAATGGTTGGCAACCATGTTTGAGAGCTATGGCCTCGGCTGCTGAACTCACCTGAGAACCTCTTAAAATCACCCTACTTCAGCCCCTCACAGTTTATTCCTCACATCATCTGTCAGACCTGCTGAGTCATTTTTCCCTCTCCCTCTTGGAGTCAACTCGAGTCCAGACTTCTCATCTTTTTTATAGATGATCCCCAAGTCACTCTGGCTACCTGTCCCTCCCTAAACCCTGCAACTCTGCTCCCAGCTTCTCCTGGGGCCCTCCCCTCCCATTCGTGCCCAGAGGCTGTTGAGGCAGCCTAGACCAGGCCTCTCAGACCATCCCATGGAGAGCCCTGACCTCACCCTTTTTGTGCATGGAAGTTTTCTTATTGATCCCATGAGATGTCATCAGGCAGCTTATGCAGTGGTCTCATCAACTAAAACAATTGAGGCAAATCGCCTCCCAATGGGAACTACTTCACGAAAGGCAGAACTAGTTGCTCTAACCAGAGCCCTCTACATTGCCAAAGGAAAACAGGCCAACATTTATACTGATTCTAAATATGCATTCCTATAGCTCATACCCCCTCAGTTATCTGGAGGGTAAGAGGCTTCCTCACCACCAAGGGCACACCTACAGTTAATGTCCCCTTACTGCAAGCTCTACCACCAAGGGCACGCCTACAGTTAATGGCCCCCTTACTGCCAAGCTCTACCACCAAGGGCATGCCCACAGTTAATGCCCCCTTACTGCCAAGCTCTACCACCAAGGGCACGCCTACAGTTAATGGCCCCCTTACTGCCAAGCTCTACCACCAAGGGCACGCCTACAGTTAACGCCCCCTTATTGCCAATCTCCTGGGGTCACTCCAACCCCCAGCAGAGTTAGCTATAATCCATTGTCCAGGACACCAGACACCTACAGATCTAGTAACACTGGGAAATGCCAGGGCCAACTCGGTGGCCCAGAGGCTATCCTCTGACACATCTAAGCTACCTAGACACATCCTGCTTCTGACCCCCTCATACAGTCCTAAATATCTACCGAAAGAAAAGGATAAATTCCTCCAAAAAGGAGCTACCCAGGGAGAGGATGGATGGCTGTACTTAAACAATCATCTTACTCTTACCCCAAACCAGGCATCTTCCTGATCATCTCTGATATCCACCGAAGCCTACATGTTGGCCCTAAAGCTTTGTTCCAATTCCTGGAACCACTTTTTGACCCTATGGGCCTTAGAGCTCATATTTTACTGGTCCACTCCTCCTGCAAAACATGTGCCAAGACCAGCCCATAAAAGTTGAGTGAGGCAACGCACTCATCCAACGACAATTCTCCAAGCTCCCCCAGGAACTCAGGTTATCTTGGCCCACTCTCCTACCTATCACCCTCACCCGTCCCGTGCTATGCCGTGCTCACCCTCTGGTCTCAGCCCTTTTGAGCTCCTATACAGAAGGCCTTTTCTTCTCAACCACAACCTCCAAACCCAAACTCCACCACTGGCTGGATACCATCCCTATTTCACTCTTCTCAGGGCTTTCTTCAGGGCTAATGCCGACACGTATCTCCCTGCTCCTTCACTTGACCAGTGCTCATCTGAGCCACTGATCCTCAATCTGCGGGACCAAGTTCTCCTAAAACAGCTCTCCCCTTGGGCTCTGGAACCAAAGTGGACCGGACCCCACATAGTCATCCTCACAACTCCTTCAGCTGCCAAACTATTGGGACATCAGTGGTGGTACAATTACTCCAGGCTCAAAAAGGCTCCGCCTAAAGATGTTTGGTCTGTACAACAACTGGGACCTACCACCGTCCAGTTTTCCAGAAACCTTAGGGGAACGGGATAGCCAGGTGACCCTCTTTGTCTTCACACTCACTTCCTTTCTATTCTGGGTTCTGGTCTCTCTTTGTTGTCCTGGTTGCTGCTAACAAAAAGTGTCTAAACATATTCTGCCTTATAACTTCTCCCTCTTTGGCAGTTAAGAGTACAACCAAACCCAATACAGGACCCAGACACCCCAATAACCAGAAAACCCAGCTTCCCCTGATACTGCCCGTACACATGTCTGGCACTTCTATGTACGGGAAACTTGGACTGATGGAACTGGGGAAGTCCACCATGATATTCTAGGACGTGCAGACTGCATACTACCTACTCCAGGCAAGAAATGTGACTCAGTGGTCTCCATTCCGCTGATTGCTTCACCTAGGTGTGTTCGGGGATGTAAGGGGGCAGCCCCAACATGGAAATCGGCCATGATTTGCTTCATTCACGACCAGATAAGTGAAGCTTGCCGCACACACTGGGTAAAGGAGAATGCCCATGGAACAGCTGTGTTTATTTCCGCACAGCCTGCAAAGGTAAAAAAAAAAAAATATTGCGGCAATGTCTGGGCCCTCAACCAACATCCAGAAACCTATGGGGTAGACTATTCGGCCCCACAGTTTCTTAATATAAAAGATCCATGGCATGCCAGGTGGGAACAAGGGGCTAAAGGAGCAATGTACACATCCCCATCAGCCTCATACCCCTGTCAAAGAATAGATATATGGTCGTCATATGAGCTAATATCATCCTCACATGTCCAAGACTTAAATAATATTTCTGAGGCTATTGAACATCAAGAACAATTACTCCAGGCTAATCTAGAAAATGCCTACCCCACACATAAAGACATGGGTGATAAGCAGCCCTTCTCATGGACACAACTCATCCAGGAGTTGTGTCTCCAACAACTAACTACACTTCTTAACCTCACCCAAGCACGCAACATGAGTGACTGCTTCCTTTGTGCCTCCCTAGCTAGCTGTCCTCTAGTTGCAGTTCCTTTATCACAACTATTCAATAACAACCATAGCTCTAATTCCTTGTTTACTTCTCTACCGGATATGCCCCTTTTTAGGACAATGCCCCACCTTCCTTTCTGTTATTCAGGACCCCCTGGACCCCCCTTCTTCTGTAACAACACTAATGCCAGTTCAATTTCTAACCAGGCACCACCAGGAGGTTTCTTCTGGTGCAACAGTACTCTAACCAAAACTTTGCCCTCTATTTACTTGAAAATGGTATGTCTCCTGGTCATATTGGTTCCAGATTTGAAACTATACGGCAAGGCTAAGGTGGCAGCTTTGGCCTCCCTTACACGTCTACCTCCAACCTTTACCCACATCGGAAAATGACGAGCAGTGAGCAGTGCCTATTGCAGCCATAGCAGGCATTGCCATAGCAGCTTCAACTATTGCCTCAGCATTTAGCACAGGTGCCCTGGGACATATTTTAACATCTGCTCATCGGAATGCCCTATGTATCCAAAACACCATAGACGAATCAGCCAGGTCCCTAGCTTCTCTCCAACGGCAGATCACCTCACTGGCCCAGGTGGCTATGCAGAACTGTAGGGCACTAGATCTTCTTACTGCAGATAAAGGAGGAACCTGTAGGTTCTTGGGAGAAGAGTGCTGCTACTATATCAATGAATCTGGACTAGTAGAAACCAGCATCTACAACCTAAACAAACTTTCTGAGGATCTCCGCCAATACAATCAGGGAACCTTACCATGATATTCCTTCTGGCAGCTCTCCATCTTCACCTGGCTGTCACCTTTCATAGGCCCCATAAAAATCATCTGTGTATTTTTCCTTTTTGCCCCATGCCTTCTCTGCTTCCTACAGGAACGTATCGGAGAAGTCTCCAGAGTGGCTGTTAGCCAGATGCTTCTGCAATCTTATTCTCCATTACCTACGTGCCCACCTGCTCCCAACCATTCCCTTTCCCCTACTTCACCCCTCCTCAGCAGGAAGTAGTTAAGAGTTGAGTTGGCACCCAGCCCATATACACAAATAGGTTGGGATGCTAGGCAGGGCCTAGGCTTGGAGATCTAAAGATGGCACCTACCACCCTTCTCTTCTGGTCAAAAGCCTACCTCATCTCAGGTAGCTGATGCAACTTCCTTTCCTGATGTCACCAGCCACAACGAGAGCACAGCCTAAGACCATATATGGTTATATTCCAGCTTCATGATGAACACTGAAGACCCACTTTGTCCCCTTCCACTGCACCAGGTTTCCCCTTACAAGTACATGCTTTCTCTCACCATCATTACCTCATCTTCCTCTCCCCAGAAATTTTAAAAGCCCTCATCCCCAACCCAAGGACACAACTCCTCTGGCCTCTCTCTCTGAGACCAGTGGACCCGACTGGGAGCGTGTACTAATAAAACTCCTTTTACACTTTGTTAATCTGGTTTGATCTGGCCTGTTTTGCATTGAGAAAAAGCCTTTCATAAGGACCTACTGAACAACATCTTAATCACTGCTTGCATGTGGGTATGATGGTTCCTTTATAGACAACTCAAAGAGCAGGAAATGAAAAATGTCTTGATGGTGACTTTTCTGGGTTTCTTACTGGGCCAAACATAGTGATAAATAATAAGGTTGAGCATGGTTAAAAAATAGGAAAGATGGATAAAAAAGTAAAGCATATGGGGCTGGAGAGATGGCCTAGCAGTTAAGAGTGTGTCGACCAATTTTGCAGAGGACCCAGGTTCAATCTCCAGCACCCACATGGTGGCTGACAACCGTCTTTAACTCCAGTTCTAGGGGAATCTGACACCCTCTTCTGACCTCTGTGGCATTGCACAACAGGGTGCATAAACCTACATGCAGACAATATATTCATACACATACAAAAATAAATTAAAAAATTAAAAAATATATTAAAAAATGTTTAAAAAAGTAAAGCATAACAAAGACCATATATTCAGCACCTTGTTCTCTATTAATCGTGAATATTTTCCTGCTAATTTGATATATCCATCTGTGCATAGTCAACCAGTATTCCTCTTACTTTTTTTCTTCTATTCTCATAAAATATAATTGGTCAGGTCTATCATAGACACACTCAAATCCTCTATAATCAATAAAGATATTTTAATAGAGAAAAAGATATTTTCCTGAGAATGACTATATTAGGAATAATGCTTTGTTTCCTTGCAAGATTAATTTTGATTATGTGATGCATGTAGATGCTAAAATGACAATGAATATAGTGCCTTAACTTGCCTAATTTAGATAATATCATTTTAGGAGAAAACTGGAACCAAGAATCTTGTTTTTGGTAGTTTCCAGATTTGGAGATACAAAGCCCTTCTGTCAGTGCCTTCACTGTTTTGCCACATATAGATGGATATATTTAATAACTTTTACCAATGCACCATAAAATAGAGCCTGTTTAAATGTTCGCTTCTTAGATGTACTGAAGTGCTGATTCAGAAAAAATAATGAAATCCTCCCTTTAACACCATTTTCTGTCTAAATACTTTAGATCTATGGAAAAGTAATGCATGCATAGCTTATTTTACTTACCACTATGTAGTATTCTATACTCCATAACTGGGGCTACCTCCAAAATTGCCACCTCCAGGTCCTCCATCATACCCATTGTTAGATTATGGCATGCTCCACCTGGAATAAAAGACCACGAGTTTAATTCAAGGTAGCTGGGGCTAGGTTCAGGGGAAAGATAGAGCCAGCACTGAATGGCATTTGGCTTGGGAATTTAAGTGAGAAGGTGGGAATGGAATTCAGTGAGAGTGGGGGTGGGTAGTGCAGTTTGCAGAAGTTGCTGGCTTTCAAAAAGGTGAAAGATTCCTGAGTAACTGGTGATGGCCCTTTTTTCCATAACCAAAGGCTGGCCAGGTAGAGCAGGTTTTATGGAACTCACACCCTGACACCCATTATAGCCATCTCCAAATCCAAGTCCACTTTCCATATCCATCTGGACCCCCCCCCAAGTTACTTCCCAGTCCAAAATTTCCACAGCATCCTTGAGAATCCCCCAATCCAAAGTTCTCTCCTCTTCTACTCCTACAACTTTTGAGTTCCTGCATGTCTTGTCTAGACAAGGCCTTTCTTTATGACCATTGATGGTATGATATTTTTGCAATACAATTTTATCCACAGGATTGTGATCATCAAAAGTAACAAAGCCAAAGCCTCTTTTCTTTCCAGACTACCTATCATTAATTATTTCAATGGTATCAATTTTTTAATATTCTTCGAAGTAATCTCTAACGTGATGTTCTTCATTATCTTCATTAATTCCACGAACAAACAGCTTCTTCAGTCACATGGGCTCCAGGTTTTCTGCACTGCTTTCTTGCCACAGCATGTTTTGGCTCAACTACTCTCCCATGGATTGAATGAGGCCTTGTAGCCATGGCAGCATCCACCTCTGCCATTGGTGAAAAAGTTACAAAACCAAATCCTCTTGATCTTTTGTTTGTAGAATTCCTCATAACCACACAGTCTGTGAGATTTCCCCATTGCTCATAGTAGTTTCTCAAACTTTCCTCTGTGGTTTCAAAGCTCAAGCCACCAATCAAGAGTTTACAGAACTGTTCCTGTTCTCTCTTTTTCCTCTCCAAAGGAACAGTTTCTAAAGTTTTCTCCATTGCTGATTCAGTCGCTTCAGCCCTATTTCTCAAAACCTAGCAAGAAGAGAAAGGAGAAAAACCTCCAAAGATGTATATGAACTGGACTCATCCTAGCACTGTGGTGAAAGATGCAGCTGTTGGAGAAACCACTTAGCGAGGAGAACCTGCACATGGGCAGGGGCCAGGGCCATTGCTACTTGGAGTCTTTGTTTTCTAAAGAAGGCAGGCTCCTTACTCAACCATAGTAGGTAGAAAGAGGCCACCTTTGGCTACATTGTGCTAAATTACCTGCTTGTCTGTTGACACTGAAACCTGGCCCTTGGCAGGATTTGCCAGCATTAACAAACTATGAGGCAGCCCTGGGATTAAAGACTCCAACAAGTACTCCTGATATTTACAGAACATGAGGCAGGGGTTCTGAAAAGGGGCCCTGAGATATGAGACCAGACTAATCCCACCTCAGACACCTGTTATTAAACTTCCAGAAAAAGGTGCCTCTAAATCAACTTCAAAAGGCTTTAGGAGCCATTAACTGGGTCCAAATATAGCTTCATATGACTTCAAAGGAATTACACCCTGAGGGACTCTGCAGATCCCTCCTCTTGGCATCAGATAATGAAAGAGGCTCACATTGTTATTGAAAAAAATCAACTCTGCTTTACAGCAGGCCTTCACAGTCAGGTTGAACTCCTCCCTCCCCAAGATCCTGATAGTGTTCACTCCTGGGGTTTGACCAGTATAGGTCATTTGACAGTCTCAGGGACCTTTAGAATGTCTAATATCTCTGACTATGTTTACAATGCCACCCATGAGTTTCCTCCCACAGAGGAAGCTTTAAGTGAAATTAGCCATTGATTCCCCCCACATAAAAATGCTACTGCTACTGTGCCAGAAATTGATGTAGATATTTGGTATTAAAGCTGGTGTTGGACCATGGATTGCTGTTGTTCCATAGCAGCTTGAGTAGTGCTCTCCAAATCTACGAGAGCTCACCCTCATGGGAAGTGGCTTCCAGGTCAGTTCCAGCTCCATTGTTCCAAATCTGGTTTCTGAAGTATGCCTTGTCTTCAGCAATAGAGTTTTATCTTCAGGTTCTGGTAGGCAGTCAAGGGCGGTGGCAAAAGCCTGTGTAGTTATTGGAGTCTCTTGGACTACCCAAGCCAATAATTCAAAGGAAGATTCTCTTGTCTGGCACTATTTCTTATTGTGAAGCCTTCTGCTATGCACATGGATACATTTTTAAGAGTTATTTTAAGTTTAAATGTTGGATATGTTGTCCATAATTTTTATGTTACTAATAGATGAAATAGTAAAATCAAAATGAATATTATTAAAGTGATATTTTAAAACATTTTATAAGCCAGGTGTGGCTGCACATGCCTTTCATCCCAGCACTCAGGAGGCAAAGGCAGGTGGATCTCTGTGAATTCAAGGCCAGCCTGGTCTACATAGTGAGCTCCAGGCCAGCTGGGACTGAAGAGATAAGAGTTAATTCCAGACTTCTACTCTGGACAAAGGTTAAGTATTCACTTTCCACCAGGCTGAAGTCCACCAGATACATCCCAGGCTTGGGAAACAGGTATGAACCGATAAAGAAAAATTCCCCTAAACATGGTTCTGTTCCTGTCCCAAGACAGTGTCTAAAGATAACCTTTGGTATGTGGGGGCAGGTAGGCTGACCTAACCATGAACTGTAACTCTGCTATTATCCAATAAGGCTAAAAGTTACCCAAACCCTAAAAGTCCCATGAGCCTTTTCCCTCCCTAGGTTAGCAAATAGCAACCCCTCCCTAGGTCAGCAGGTAATAGGATAATTCCAGGAAGAATCACCCTGAGGGCCCTGGCTCCAAGCCACCTGCAGTCCTAAGCATGCAGTGTATCCTCCCCTGTCACTCGGGAGACCAGGATTTGATTCCTGCACTGCTCTAAGTGTATAAAACCTATATGCAGAGATTGCTCAGGGTTCGCCTCTTCCATTGTACAGGCGAACCCCAGTGCACCGGGAGTAATAAATCTCTTGCTTTTGCAGTGAGACTTGTCTCCACATCTCTCACTCAGGGGTCTCTCAAGGGTAAGGCTTGATTCAGGTTTTACAGGACTAAAGGGAGAGCCTATCTCAAAAATACCAATATATACATATGTATATACTTTTATTATTAATTGAAAACTCTTATATTTATAGGCAAATTTTCAAAATATATTATTAAAATTTTCACTTTGATTTAAAATTAAATGCTTTAACTATAGTGATTCCTTTGAAATTCTATAATTAATTTATGAACATATTTGTAATAATCACATTTGTCAATGTAGTTATCTGTTTTAAAGTTCTTAAGAACTAAATAGGAAAACAAGCTCTCCTTTTCTCCCTGAAATCTATTTAATGGAATCTTCATTTTCTGTATGAGGAAGCTAAGGTTCCATTATGTTATAATTAAGATGATAAGTGTCATGTATCACTCTCAGTTTTGAGTACCCAACTTTTAGTGATGTCATATGAATATATCTAATACTTCTAAACTCTAGCCTGTATAACTGTCCTGATTTGATTAATGATTATTGATATATAGAAAAAACTATTTTAAATATTCCTACATTTTCTGGATCTATGACATATCTCCTATCAAATACAGTTGCACCTCTGGCTTATTCTCATATACCTTTTTTATAGACTGTGTGTTTGCTTCTGTTGTGGTGTGTGTGTTTGTCTGTCTGTCTGTGTCTATACATATAGTTGTTTCTCTTTTTCATTAAGTAGTTTAATTTAGTGGATTGGTTTTGTAAGACAGGCCCACACTGATTCCATTTTTAGTATAGCCACCATTTTAAGCAATTACTGGAACCTGCCCAATTCAGGGAAGGTCGATTGCTCAGACAGTTGCTCAGGCCTCAAGAATAGATAACTTAAAATTGTTAAAGATAACTGTTGGTATGTGAGGGCAGATGGTCTGACCAAACATTTCCTCATTCCAGTTGCAGGATTGTGTCTAAAGATAACTGTTGGTATGTGGGGTGCTGTTGGGCTGACCTAACCATGAGCCATAAGCCTGTTATTATCCAATAAGGCTAGAAGTTACCCAAACCCCACTAAAATTCCCCTAGACCCTGTATAAAAGGCCTGCAAGCCAAGTTATCGGGGTCGGAGCTTTTTCCCTCCCACCCCAGCATGCTGCTTTACTTTTTCCCGAAATAAAGTCTTGGTTTTCCATCCTTCGGTGTGTCTGGTGTGGATTCTCGAACCCTAAAAGTTTTAATATTCTTATTGTAAAGATACTGCCTTACAAATTACATAACACAGAATTTAAGACTCTTTGCTTCACTGAGAATATATCTTCCAGGCTTTCTAGAGGTTTTAAGTAAAAAATTCCAATGCAAGCCTTTCAAATCTTATAAATAAAATCTACTAGTATTTAAAAAAAATAAATATTATAAAACAATTCTAATAATAAAATAGTATAAGAGTAAAATCTGACATCTTAAAGTACATCTTAAAGTGTATATGTGTCTAATGTCATGTACAGAAAAAATTTGAATGCATTATTTAACATTATAATATCATACAAGTAGGAAAATTCTTATGTATTTTGCAATCCATACTCCCAATTTTTGTTGTAGGAAGAAGTCTTATAATTCTTAAGAAATAGGGGAATTTATTTGCCATGATAATTTTACCATCCAAAAAATGATAAAATATAATCACCCTGTTATTATAAATTTAGACAGGCAAAAATTTGAGGTGAAGTAGTTGAAACATTTGAGAGTTTGGCTTGCTTACCTTTGTAATTATCTCTCCTCTGTATTTTAGCTATTTAGATTAGTTCCTTAAAATAAATGTGTTAGGATGAGTAAAAATGTTTCTAGTGGCATTATTCGATGTCATTTAAGGGCATACTTCTAGGAAAACAATGCTTTTTATCAGTACATGATTTATTATTCAATATTATTATATAATTGAACATTTTTTTTCTTCAATAAGTATTTCTGTTTTGGTACATCTGCTAAAATGGAAAATCTCTTTAGAATTAATAACTTTTAAAAGTAGTTTTCAGAGTCTGTTATCTTCCTATGTCTTCAATCTATGCACTTACTGAAAAGAAATAATATATGTATAATGCTAATTGATTTCATACCACATTGGATATGTTAAGCCAGATATTAAGATTCTTTTCTAATTCAAAAGCATTCTAAAGCTTAAAGTTATTACTTGTAATGAGTAATTTAATTTTCTTAATTTAATTAAACTATATTTAATTCACTTACAGGAAGATATTCTCGCAGTCTTTGAAAGTACATATGATGATAATGTCCATGGAATTAAAAAAATATGTCACAAATGTTTCATAAAAGTGTAGAATCATTGAAGGGTAATGATACTTGAATCCTGAATGATATTCCCAAGAAGATAATGATTAAAAACAAATAACAGAACAAACAATTGAGTGAAATTACCATAAAGTATGAATTTTGATTGAACAAGAAATCTAGATGACACTTAAACTCATTGCAGAACAATAATAATAGAGCCAAAGAGAAGCATTTCCCCCAACTGGAATAAATTAGAAATCAGAAACAAATAAAACAAAAAATCTAAGGAAGTCAATATCTGCCTGCTTTGTTCTAATTTCTTTTCAATGAATTATGCATGGTGGCAACAATGCACTCTGAAAGTTCTTGTTAGGTTCCACTGTGTTGTGTGTGCCTGCTTTTTAAACGCATAATTGTCAAGGCTTATCCATATTCATGCCAAAAAATGATAAAGGCTTTTTATACTTAAGCTCACGCACTGAATTTCTGTGTGACAGGAAACACTCTTGAATATTGTCTATGTGGTTGTCATTGGGTAGGATCACTGAGTACAGGCATTGAGCTGCTGGTTCCACTTAATCTACTCAAGCCATTTTATATCTAAAGGCTTTGGGGACAATGTCTTGCTGAGTTCACAGAATGAGTAGTGACAGCCTTCACAGTTTGAGAATAGAATCTCAGTTTACACTTTGCATGTCCTTATTTGCATCCTGTATGTGTGTGTTTGGCGAGGATTTTCCCACCTCTGGCACAATTATGCTTCTCCTGAGTTTTCACATGTGAATTTACCCTTCCACAGTAGAGTGTGCAGCCTTTATTTCCTGATATCCATGTATCCTACTCTCTTCAAATTACATTCTTTATTGCTTTCTTTGTTATTCTTATCCTACTCTTTCACATGGGCTAAAGGTTTTAAGATTCTTGGATTTTTTTTTCTAAATATTCAACAAAATGCCTTCTGTTAGTTGTCTTCTCAAAAAAACTCATATCGTTTTCCTGAAGCAGCATTAATTATCACCATTAAGACTCATAGTCACTGACTTTCAGGAATGAACTTTCTGTCAGAAGAAAAAAATGAGTCAGTAAGGCAAGGAATGACTAATAAAATATTAACAAAAATAATTCCATGTCAAAAAGTTGGCAGTTCACTATTGCACATGTAGTAGTGGGCAGTAATGTTATGCTCCCTGACAAAACAGATGTAAGAACAAATTTAGTTCATATTTTCATGCTTTGAAATACAGACAGACTACCAGTACATCCCTCACCTCTAACCAGCAAAGCTACCTTATACAACAGAACACAATGGGAACAGAAGACCACAGCTTTTTATGTTTTAGAGACTGAAGAGTGTGTGTCCTTGGATAGGATGACTGTAACAGACCTTACTCAACCATGGTTCAGGGACCATTGCAGAAGAGGGATCAGAAAGATTGTAAGAGCCAGGGTTGGTTCAAAAACATAAGGAAACATGCCTTTAAGCCACAGAAAGCTTGCTCATGTGAACTTGGGGCAATGGTGGTGTCATGCACAAGACTCATGCCAACTCAATCATGTAAGTGTCCAGCATGGAGGAAGGGAAATTGATGGTGGACTGGCCCCAGCCTGGGAATAGTTGCAACTGATTGATGATGAATGAGGGTGAGAAGATATTCTTTATGATCAGTAGATAGGCTTATAGACTCCTATGGATGAACTTGTGCCAAATTACATCTTGGTTCAAATGTTTGACTGGTTAGGACTTAATTATATATGACAGAATGAATGAGGTCAGGTGGGCAGATGGGGATAATGTGGATGTATGAATCAGAGAGAGGATCTAAATTTGATTAAGAACTCTTACTGCACATAAACTAAATAAAAATAATTTATATACAAGGTCACAAAAGGCCAAAGTGGAAATAAGTAGTATGAAGTGTAGGCACTTGGACAGGACTCCTATATTAAGCTTCACTTACCAATGGCTGAGGGACCATTGTGGAAGAAGAGATGGAAAGAGTGTAATGGTCAAGGAGGTGATGCATAACTGTATGGAAATAGAATCCTACAAAGCCCTTGGGACCATGCTCATATGAACCTATGGCAATTGTGTCAGGATGCACAAAACCAATTCAAACTTAGACAAAATGCCAGTATGGAACTTGGGAAATGGGCAGCAGAACTCAATATCAGCTCAAAAAAATTGACAGATGATTACTGCTTGGTGAGGTAGAACTTGTCTTCTGAATGCAAGGTACTCTGATAGGCTAACTAGACCTCAGCAGATGAACTTCACTGAGGAAATTCCTGTGACACTAACTTGACACAATAGGCCTTAACAAATGACAGTGTACCTGAATTGCATTGGTGGGGGGGTTGTGGGAAGGTAGCATTGGGGAAAGGGGTATAAAGATGATTAAGTTTGATTGGGATGTTCTGTATGAAATACTCCAAAATTCAAATTTTTTTTTTTGGTCTTTTTGAGACAGGGTCTCCCTCTCGCCCCTGGAAATGTCCTGGAACTCCTTGAACTCAAAAGATCTGCCTTCCTCTGCCTCCCAAGTGCTAGGATTAAAGACGTGTGCCACCACACCCAGCCAAATAAAATTTTTAAGGAAAATCTAAGGGCATATAGAGTTGTCATTATTTAATGTCTTTGTGTCATACGTGACCACATTCCACACACTGTCACTCCCTTCTTGGCTCAGCTCCAGGAATTGTCTCCTGCCTGCAGGCCTATAGTCTCTAGGCTTAGCCCCCGCAAGAAGGGGGGAGGGAAAACCACAGGAGATCACCAGAAATGAAGGGACTCAAGCATTGGGAGAGCTGGAGAGGATAGGAACTCCCCTTATTTTCTGTCAGTGAGGTCTATATATTCAAGACTACTGTGCTTTGGGCAAGGAAGTGGGGAGCAGGCAGAAGGGAGGGGTGAGCCACCTTGGTTCTAAGGGGGGGCTGCAGAGCTCCGGTTTGTGCAACAGGTAACTAGAGGTGTGACATTCTGCTCAATGTCTCAAGGGAATGGGCCTGGAACTTTGCAGAGATAGGGTGAAGCAAGAATCATTGTAATATTCTGAATCTTCCTGCTACAGATAACTCTGAATGCCCACAGAGATGCCAGATAACTGGAGATCTCCCAAGACAGGTCTTACAAGTACTCACTTCAAAGTACACACACAAAGTTTCCTTCCCACACAGAGTGGCTCAGTGAGTAAAGGTACTTGGTTCCAGGTCTGCCACACTAAGTTCAATCCCCAGAATCTCCACAATGGAAGGAGAGAATGGTCTTCTGCAGGTTGTTCTCTGACATCCACACAGTTACTTCTTGAGAAATGTGTCTTGACACAGGCACATCCATACCCATAGGAGAGCCGATGAATTTGTGGACCTTTGCACAGATATATACACATACAAAATAAAATAAACAAAAGTTAAAAGCTTGATTTTAATTGGAGGTGACTGATATGGATTAGAGAAATATTTGGAGGGAAATCGAAGATATTTCTGTAATTTTTACATTAAATATGAATTTGAAAAACAATATCATCATGGAAATGATCAGATAATGGGAAGTATATGTTAGAAAGAAGAAGTTTATTTCATGTTTCTTTATTGATTATTTAAAAACTGGATAATTTGTTCCTAGAAATCATCCGTTTCCAGATAGTTGACTATAAGGAAGACTGCAGTGCATTACACCATAGAGCATTCTGGGATCACTATCGGAACAGACTACAGTCTATTATACCATAGAGTATTATAGGATCACTATCGGTTATAAAAATTGTTTTAACAACCACACAAACCATTTCTACAGAAACTACAGAAAGAAGCAATGATAGTTTCATATACATACATATAGATACAGAAATATCAGTTTCAATATTCTAAGGTAATCAAACAGGTTTGTGGTTGGCTCAGTAAATCCATGAGTTTAATTTTTATACACAGTTAAAATGTCATTATAGGAATTCATGAAGAAATGTGCAAGGAAAAATAAAGTTTTCATGAAAGAACTTTTGTAACTGCATGTATAGTGCTTATAAAAGTATGGACATATAAACTTAAGAATTTTATAGTCTGGAGAAGGAGACAGATGATAACTAAATACTTTTTATTTATATAAACATAATGGGGAGTAAAGACAGTCATTATAGTGTTCCATGGGCATCACTGCAAGCCTTGTACTTTGTCACATTCCTAAGTATATTATTCCTGCTGGTACCATGGTAAATGGGATGGTATTTTTATTTCCGTTTTTCTTTATTTTCATTGATATTATGCAGAAAACAACTTAAAGTGTTAAGTGCTTGCACTCTTGGTGAACATGTTGCATGAGGACACATAGCAACTTTGTATGTGGTATTATATCTTTTGCAAATAAAAACAATTTCACATCTTCCTTTGTAATCTGCATAGGTTTATGTCTTTAACAGCTTGGTTTACTAGAGTGATGTTGGATGGTACTGATCGCTCTTGATATCCTGATTTTTTCATAGGTCTTACAATACTTGGCATCTGATTTCAGTTAAGTATGAGATTGACATTAAATATGAAGCAGCTGATATTTTTCCAATTTGAGTCAGTTTTCTTATACTCAATATTGAATTCTTTTGCCAATAATGGTTTCTGGCATTATGCAAATTAATTGTCTCCATCTTAAGACATGAATCTGTGAGTTTTAGTTCCTTTTTAAAATATACGATTATTATACTGATTGCTTTAGAAATGTTTGACTAAGTTTAAATATCTAAAAGATTACTGAATTAATATAGTACTTCATTCTTTATGCATTTTCCCTACAAATTCCCTTTCTTTACAAGCTATGGTTGATTTTTATCCATGTTCATGGAATATGTTATACTTTGATGACCTTGATTTATTAGTATTTTCCTTTCTTGTGTGTTTATGTGACACTTGTGTATAAGCAGTTATGTGAGTACAAGTATAGATGACATGGGTGTGGATGTCAGAAAAAACTTGCATGTCAATCATCACCTACCACACAGGGGTTCTCCTGTTCACAGCTCCATAACCACTCTTATTGTCCTATCAGCCTCAGATGGTTCTCCTGCCTCTGCTTCCCATCTTGCTCTACTGCATCAGGCTTTCACATGTGTTTTAGGATCTGAAGAGATGTTCTTATTTTGCACAGGAAGACCACAGATCCATCTCTCTAGCTCCAGAATAATAATATTATTATTATTAGTAGTAGTAGTATTAGTAGTAGTATTTTATGTGTATGAGTGTATTGCTTACATATCTGTAAGAGTGTCTATGCTGTGCAATGCCTGTGGAAGTCAGAAGAGGATGGTTGATCCCATGGAATTGGACTTAAGAATGGTTGTTAGCTGCCTTATGGCTGCTGTGAACCAAACCATTGTCATCTACAAATGTAGCTCGTGCTCTTGCTGTTGAGCCATATGTCAATCAATGATGCAATCCTAATACCACAATGACTGGCACACCAAAACTCTTTCTATTGTTACAGTAGTGACATTTTTATCTATGGGGTAATCAACTGCTAGCTAGTTGGATTTAAAGCTTTTACAGTCAGAGGGAACTCATGGGTAGCCCTATAAACATAAACATGGCTAGAGAAGTCAGAGATTCTAGAAAAAAAATCCTGTCTTTTTGATATCTCTAGACAAATGAAATGTCTTACTTTAGGCTAATTACTATATTTAGAAATGTACAGTACACCACTCATCAAAGAAACATCTTTCTGCAGCAGATGGAGGCTATAACAGAGTTCTACAAGTGTTGACACAGAAAGACTACAGTGTGATATATGTCCAGCCCTAAGTCATAAATTTACAGTGGAACCTGTACACAAAATTCTCATGGAACATAGCAGAACAGGAGTTTGAGAGAATAGCAATACACCCCTCAACTCTCAACAAGGAAGTTTTCTCATATAACAAGGAGCAATGGACATAGTAGTAACAACTAGCCATGTTTTAAAGAATAAGAACCTACAGAGTGCATATCCCTGGATAGGGCATCTATATTAAACTTCACCCATCCATGGCTCAGAGACCATTGAAGAATAGGGGTCAGAAAGATTATAAGAGCCAGGGTTGCTGCATGAACATAAGGAGACAGGTTTACAGGCCATTGGGAACTTGCTCTTATGAACTTGCAACAATGGTAAATACTCATGATTACCAAATCAGATAAAAATCCAGCATAGGGCCAAAGACAGTTTTCAGCCACCATGTGGGTGCTGGGGATCGAATCCCGGTCCTATGCAAGAGCAGTTGGTGCTCGTAACCACTAGGCCATCTCCCCTCTTCTGACCTATGCGGCATTGCACCACAGGGGTGCACAGACCTACATGTGTATGAATGGACCACAGTACATTCATACACATATGAAAATAAATTTTAAAAAAATCCATCCAGCATAGAATGAGGGAAATGGACAAAAGACCTCTACTCTGTCCTAGGAATTATTGGAAACTGATGGGTGAGGGAAAGTAGATATTCTTTAATATTTCTAGATATGCTGATTAGTACGAGAATCCAGTTGATGAAGTTACACTGCAGGACATCTGGGTACAAATGCTTGTCTGGATAGGACTGAATATATATGACAGAATCCATGGACTCAGGTAGCAGAGCAAGTTATGGGGCAATGTGAGAGTAGGAGAGGTTCCAAATTTGATTAAGTTCTATTTATATGAAATATACACTACTTAAATTATATATATATACATATATATATATATATAGATATATATATATATCTATATTATATATTAGTATCAAAAAAGTTTAGGAAACAAAATACAATTTGAATAATAAAGTGCTGGGCACTGTATTAGTCAGGGTTCCTAAAGAATCCAGAAGTAACAGGACGAATACATATAGGCTATATACAAATTATTGTTTTGCTCACGTGGAACAGAGTTCAGAGATTCCCAACAGTATCTGCACCCACACTGGAAAGGCCGAGAGAATTCCCGGGACTGGCTCAGTCCGCAAGCCTGGATGCCTCAGTAGTCCCAATCTAGTACTGAAGGCCCAATGGAGTCCAGGAAATCTGCCGAGTCTCAATACATGCTGGGATCCGAAAAGGTTTGATCACCAAGCAGCGAGACAAACTCACCAAGATGAGAGAGGCAAACCGCAGGAGGAAAAAGGAGACCAGCTGCTTTCATGGCCTTTTATACCCTGCTGTGCGCCTTTTATACTGCTAGCCGGCAGAGCAACACCCACATTTGGGGGTGGGCCATCCTGTGTTGAGGTGGTACAATCAGAAAGACCCTTTTTCATTTATTTGTTCCTTACTCCAGTCAAGCTGACACCCAGAGTAACCTAATCACAGTCAAACCCCTTTGTCAACTTACACCAATAAGTAGCTCTGCCTTATGTTATTTAAATTTCAATGAAACGATGGCAGGTCTATAATTCCACCTAACGTGTTATAAGTGATCTCATGTGCAATAGCAAAGTGTATATTAGAGAGGTGGTAAGTCCTTGAGGAACAGTTAGTCCTAGAAGACTTAGTTTCAATATCTAATAACCTAAATATGACAATCACTTAAAATATCTCAGTTGTACATTAAAAGGAAAAACACAAGTACCACTTAATATACATCCTATATTTTTTTTTTTTTTTTATATTTGATCTATATGTTATATATATATATATATAGATATATATTTATATATATATAAATAAAAGGACAAAAGTTATATCTATTATTAATCCACATTTCTGCAACTGGTCCCTTGGCTCTCAACTGCTTTTAATGACTACCTTCTTCTACTACCACATTCTGTATTTCTCTCACCATCAGCAAGCACTCTGCAGTCCTTGCCTCTTTCCCTGGAGGAGTGAACCATACCCTAATCCCTGAAGGGATCTGGGCCATTTATTGGACCAGCTGGTTGTGGGTTGTTGGAGTTTCCCTTGACCTTAATCATAGGACATGGAGCACCAGAAGGCGACCCTCAGCATTTCCTGCCTTCCAGACCTAATCTTCCTTGCCCCCATTGTGGAGAAAAAAGTCCATTTCCCCATGGTGATCTGGATCAATCACTCCTCCTACTACTGTTATTCCTTCTTAGCCTGTTGGCTAAAGCCAGTAGAAGCCCGAATGGCCAGGGGGAAGTCTTAGCTTCCAGTTCAATGGAACGTTTGCTGTATCTCCTGGCAAAAGCACTCCCCCCATTGGAGCCAAAACATCTAGACCAGCAGAACGCAAGGTCGTGGGTACAGGAAGCAAAAATTTTCCTACTGGGTCACTAGGGGTGATAGTGAGTGGAATCATTCCCACTTCCACCCCTTGGTTCCTGGACCCATGAATTCTGGCTATAGGAGAAACAGTACCATATAGTGGACGCTGATTCAAAGCATATACTGCTTGCTGGAGAACCTTGCCCCAGCCCTCCAGGGTATTGCTACCTAATTGGCGCTGTAACTGTGTCTTCAAGAGGCCATTCCATCGTTCTATCAAGCCAGCTGCTTCTGGGTGGTGGGGAACATGGTAAGACCAGTGGATACCATGACCATGGGCCCACAGTTGCACTTCTTTGGCTGTGAAGTGAGTTCCTTGGTCAGAAGTGATGCTGTGAGGAATAACATGACATTGGATAAGGCATTCCATAAGTCCCTGGATGGTAGTTTTGGCAGAAGCATTACATGCAGGAAAGGCAAATCCATAACCAGAATAAGTATCTACTCCTGTAAGGACAAAATGCTGTCCCCTCCATGATGGAAGGGGTCCAATGTAGTCAACCTGACACCAGGTTGCTGGTTGGTCACCCCGGGGAATAGTACCATATTGGGGGCTCAATGTTGGTCTCTGCTGTTGGCAAATCTGGCACTCTGCAGCAGCTGTAGCCAGATCAGCCTTGGTGAGTGGAAGTCCATGCTGTCGAGCCCATGCATAACCTCCATCTCTGCCACCATGACCACTTTGTTCATGGGCCCATTGAGCAACAACAGGGATGGCTGGAGAAAGAGGCTGACTATCCACAGAATGAGTGATCCGTTCTATTTGATTATTAAACTCTTCCTCTGCTGAGATCACCTTTTGATGAGCATTTACATGAGACACAAGTATCTTCACATCCTTTGACCATTCAGAGAGCTCTATCCAAATACTTCTTCCCCAAATGTCTTTCTCACCAATTTTCCAGTCATGCTCCTTCCAAGTCCCTGACCATCCAGCCAAACCATTGGCTACAGCCCATGAATCAGTATATAATCGAACCTTGGCCATTTCTCCTTCCAGGCAAAATGCACAACCATGTGCACTGCCCGAAGTTCTGCCCACTGTGAAGACTTTCCTTCACCAGTGTCCTTAGGGTTGTTTCAGAAATTGGCTGTAATGTTGCAGCTGTCCACCTCTGGGTGGTGTCTGCATAGTGTGCAGAACCATCAGTAAACCAGGCCCTAGTCTTCTCTTCCTCAGTCAACCATCATACGGCAAACCCCATGAAGCCATAGGTGCATGCTTAAGCCCAGGAGGCATTGTAACAGGAGTGGGAACCATAGGCATTTGGGCAACTTCTTCATGTAGCTTGCTCATGCCCTCAGGGCCTGCCTGGGCCCTGTCCCTTATGTATGTACTACTTCCATTTGACAATGGACTGTTGTTGTGCACGTCCTACTTTATTGTCTGGTGGGTCAGATAACACCCAGCTCATGATGGGCAGCTCAGGTCGCATGGTGACTTGGTGGCCCATTGTCAAACGTTCAGTTTCCACTAAGGCCCAATAGCAGGCTAAAAGCTGTCTTTCGAAAGGAGAATAGTTGTTTTCAGATGAAGGTAGAGCCTTGCTCCAAAATCCCAAGGGTCTCCACTGTGATTCCCCTATGGGAGCCTGCCACAGACTCCAGATAGCATCTCTATCTGCCACTGATACCTCAAGAACCATTGGGTCTGTTGGATCATATGGCCCTAGGGGCAGAGCAGCCTGCACTGCAGCCTGGGCCTGTTGAAGAGTCTTTTCCTGTTCCAAGCCCCACTCAAATTTGCTGCCTTCCAAGTCACCTGATATATGGGTCATAGTAACACACCCAGATGAGGAATGTGCTGCCTCCAGAATCCAAAAAGGCCCACCAAACGTTGTGCTTCTTTCTTGGTGGAGGGAGGGGCCAGGTGCAACAACTTATTCTTTACCTTAGAAGGAATGTCTCTGCATGCTCCACACCACTGAACTCCTAGAAACTTCACCGAGGTAGATGGCCCTTGAATTTTAGTTGGATTTATTTCCCATCCTCTCATGCGCATATGCTTTACCAACAAGTCTAGACTAGCTGCTACCTCCTGTTCACTGGGTCCAATCAACATAACATCATCAATATAGTGGACCAGTGTGATATTTTGTGGAAGAGTCAGGCGATCAAGATCCCTTCTAACTAAGTTATGGCACAACGCTGGAGAGTTAACATACCCCTGAGGTAAGACAGTAAAGGTATACTGTTGGCCTTGCCAGCTGAAAGCAAATTGCTTCTGGTGGTCCTTATGAACCGGTATTGAGAAAAAAGCATTGGCCAGATCAATAGCTGCATACCAGGTACCAGGAGACATATTAATCTGCTCGAGTAAGGACACCACATCTGGTACAGCGGCTGCAATTGGTGTCACTACTTGGTTGAGTTTTCGATAGTCAACTGTCATTCTCCATGATCCATCTGTCTTTTGCACAGGCCAAATTGGAGAGTTAAATGGAGATGTGGTAGGAATCACCACCCCTGCATCTTTCAAATCCTTGATAGTGGCATTAATCTCTGCAATCCCTCCAGGGATACGATACTGTTTTTGGTTCACTATTTTCCCTGGTAGAGGCAACACCAATGGTTTCCATTTGGCCTTTCCAACCATAATAGCCCTCACTCCACAGATCAGGGAACCAATGTGGGGATTCTGCCAATTTCTAATTATATCTATCCCAATTATACATTCTGGGACTGGGGAAATAACTACGGGATGCGTTCTGGGACCCACTGGGCCCACCGTGAGTCGGACTTCAGCCAAAACTCCATTTATCACCTGACCTCCATAGGCCCCTACTTTAACCGGAGGGCCACAATGCTTTTTAGGGTCTCCTGGGATCAGTGTCAACTCAGAACCAGTATCCAATAGGCCTCGAAAAGTCTGATTATTTCCTTTTCCCCAGTGTACAGTTACCCTAGTAAAAGGCCTCAGGTCCCTCTGGGGAAGGACAGGAGGAAGGCAAACAGCATAACTCTTTGGTATTGTGACAAGGTCCTTCCTCACTGGAACCCGGCCACCCCTTCATTCAAGGGGTTCTGGGTCTGTGAACTGTCTCAAGTCTGGAAACCGGTCAACTGGGCGGGATTCGCTACTCCTAAAATCAAATGTTGACTTCCTGTCATTCGTTCTAGAGCTTTTCTGCTTATACAGATCAAATAAAAACTTAGTAGGCTTCTTATGTATTTGGTTCCTGGGAACACCATGATTAATTAGCCAGTTCCAAAGATCATTTCGGGTCATGCCATTATAGGTATTGTTTTGCCTTTGCCACCCATTATGATAATTACTGTAACTACGCTCATCTGGCCTTCTGCGATTCAGTGCTGCCACCTGACGCCTACCCTGAGGTCCTGTTAGACCTACTACGTGTACATTTAATTTATGCAAACGAGCCACAACTTCTCTAACTGTAAGATCTGGCATAAGAAATAGAGCAAAAACAAAGCTCTTCAAATGTTCTGGTGTCTCTCTCAGTACTTTCCATCTTATAAATTCAGTGAGTGGCATGTCCTCTGGGTCCTCATATTGTGGAGAATGTGGTTTTACACTTCGAATCCACTCGAGCATGCCCATCTGCCTGACCCTCACAATCCCTTCATCAATACTAAGCCAAGGAATATCAGGCATCTCTAACTCGCTGTTAGTAGGCCATGTTTTAATAAATACATCAGCCAACCATTCAAATAAACTTTTAACACCTTTTTTAACTGCTCGAGCTTCCATGTTAAACCTAGAATCTCTACTCAGTGGGCTCATATCGATAAACTCAGTATGATCCAATTTTATATTCCTTCCACCATTATCCCACACCCTTAAAATCCATTCCCACACATATTCCTTAGGCTTCTGCCGGAATGAATCAGCAAACTCATTAATTTCTTTAGTAGTATATCGCACCTCCTCGTGGACCACACTTTCTATCTCACCTTGAGGGGCTTGCTTAGACTTCAATCTGGTTATAGGTCTAGAGGCAACAATTGTTGGGCCCTGAGGGACATCAGCTCCCACTGGGAGGGGGGGATTAATTTCCTCAGGCAAGGGTGGGGAGGAGGGATCTGCAGGGTGTGGATTCTCTGCTGAGGGTGGGGAGGTTAATTCCTCAGATAAAGAAAATCCCTCAGAATCCGAGGGTTCAAAATCCTCATCATCATAGTTCTCCCACACATCTCCATCCCAAGTTTCAGGGTTCCACCCTTTCCCCACCAGTGCTCTCACTTTAACTGCTGACACTTTTCGTGGCTGGGAATTAAATTTGCGTTGTAAATCAGCCAACCGTATAATAAGGGCTCCAGCTTGATTTTCTGCTGCTTTAGCTCTTTGGCTGCTGGAGAGAAGATTCTCTTCCAGAGCACACTTGGAAACCTTTAAACTGTTGTTTCGAATCCGGAGCTGGTCATTTTTATCACCGAGCTCCATATTTTCGTCTAACAGTTTATCCAGACATGCTAGGAGCAACAAGGCAACATCATTATTTTCCTGATTTTTCTGCAATTTCTCGAACGTTTTATATATAGAGTCGCTAAATTCCTTGCTTCTCACAAGAGGTGAGTTAGGTGAGTCAAATGGATCTATCTTCATAATTAGATCAAATAGTCTGCACCAAGGATTATCATTCCTCTTCATGCCACCAGGAGAGCCTTCAGTAACTCTAGGCTTCATTGGGTTGGAGAGCTGGCTCCAGAGGCTACCAAGCCCACTAAAGAAATTCATCCTTTCAATTCTGTTTCTCTAGAACCACTTCTGGTACCAAAATCTGTATTAGTCAGGGTTCTCTAAAGAAACAGAAGCAACAGGATGAATATATATAACTATATACAATTTATTGATTTGCTCACGTGACGGAGCTCAACAGTAGCGCCGAACTGGAGAGGCCGGGAATCCAGGGAACTGCTCAGTCCGCAAGGCTGGATGTCTCAGGAGTCCCAGTCTAGTGCTGAAGGCCCGAATGGATTCCAGGAGATCTGCCAGTCTCAGTACACGCTGGGATCCGAAAGGTTGATCACAGCAGCAAGGCAAACTCACCAGATGAGAGAGAGGCAAGCCGCAGGAAAAAAGGGACCAGCTGACTTCTGCATGGCCTTTTTAATACTGCCTGCCGGGCAGAAAGGCAACACCCCTATGTTGGGGTGGGCCATCCGGTTGAGGTGGTCTCATCAGAAGACCCTTTTTCCTCTTATTTGTCTCTTAGCCGCAACGTTCAAGTTGAAACCCAGGAATTAACCATCACAGGAAGAAAAGCATTTTTTCTAGTTGTTCAAATTCCTAAGAATGTTATGCTTTGAGATTCAAGTACAATACATCAGTATGGTTTTTTTTGTTTAATTTTGAGACATTCCTGGAAGACTGAGTGTATTGATCGATCTCAAAGCATAACGATGCCAGGAGGTGAACATACGAGAAAAAATGGGCCGATCGGTAAATCGTGGCACTCTCGGGCTAGCGAATTTATTGATGAGACATATGTATATTGTGATAATGGGTCATATAATATATATATATTAATAAGTACTGCATGCGTAATATTATAATATTATATAGATGATATATTATATAATAATAATATCATATATAAACAATTAACTATTAAAAATTCATGATTTAAAACTGCGTGTGGTGGTCATGCCCTTAATCCCAGCATCCAGGATGCAGATGTAGGCAGATCTCTGTGAACGTTCAAAGGCCAAGCTGGTCTACAGATCAATAGTTCCAGAGCCACTTGGTAATGGGCAGACTGTGTCTCAAAAACACCCCCCAAAAAAGAGATTATTTTACACATACTTCTTTCATTTGACTTGCTAAAATTATTTTCTTTCTTTCTTTCTTTCTTTCTTTTTCTTTCTTTCTTTCTTATCTTTTTTTTTGTTTTTTTTTTGTCTTTTCGAGACAGGGTCTCCCTGTAGTCCCAGCTGTCCTGGAACTCACTCTGTAGACCAGGCTGGCCTTGAACTCCCAAAGATCCGCCTGCCTCTGCCTCCTGAGTGCTAGGATTAAAGGCGTGCACCACCACACCAGGCTATTAAAATTCTTATTTTAAGGGCAAAATATGTTAGGATTAATAGAACTGACAAAGAACAAAATTACACCTACAGGAATAATCAAACAGTTAAAAACGTAACTTAAATTCAGATCTCCAGGTAAGGTAAGAACCTACTAGAATTTATGTGGATATTGACAATTTAATGATATATTTTGCAGTGAAAATGTGTTATGCCTTGAAAAGGCATTCAAAACACTTGAACAAATATACTACATGTGTAACCTCATTACATCTGCATTTTGAAATTTTTATTCTTTTCTCTTTCTAAATATAATACTGGACCCAAGTGTATATTATTTTGCATGTATACATGTATACATTTTAGGCTAGGATCTGCATATGAGGGAGCATAAGTATTTCTTAGATTGAGTTTAATTTAATAAACATTCTTAATTGATCCATTTCCTGCAAATTTTGTAATTTTCCATTTTTATTTAGAGACGAATATCATTCTATGTCATATATGTCCCAGATTTTTCTTATTGATTCATGTCTTGGTGGACTACTAGTTCAATTCTATTCTCTTACTATAGTGAATAGAGCAGCAGTAAACAAGGGCATTCAAGTAACTTGATTTTAAAGAGTTATCTGTGTATATTCCCAGGAGCAAAGTTTTTGGATCATATGATGGCATTATGTTAATTTTATTTATTAGGCGCCTTGAAATTGACTGTGGAAATTGCTGTATTAATTTGTAATTCCACCAGAAGTGAAAGTGTTCCTCTTTTTCCACATCCTTTTCAAAATTGGTTATCAGATATCTTCATGACAGCCATTTGATGGGGGGTGATGTGGTATTTTAAAGTACTTTTAAAATGCCAATTATCTAATGAATAGTGATGTTGAACATAACAGTTTTGAGCATTTGTGTCTTTTTATTTTTAAAAACAGAAGAGTTAATTTACAATTTGTTGATTGTTCTATTTCGTGTTATGCAATTTCTCCACTTCTCTATAAGTTCTGAATATTGGCTTTTTGTCTGAGTTATAGCTGGTAAAGATTTTTTTCTCATTCTGTGAACCTTCTGTATGTAATCCTGATTGTTTCCTTTGATGCTTAGAAACATTTAATTTCACGTAGTCCCATCTGATGATACTTAGGGATTTTTCCTATACCATTGTCATTCTGTTTAAAGTTTATTTTTTTTAAGTCAGCTTATTTTTATTTTTTTCAAAGCCAATTTTTATTGAAACTTTGTGCATTTCATACATTTCCCAATCAAATCTAGATCCATTTCCCCCTTCCTTGCCCCCCACCCCACCAGAGCTCATGCATTCTGCCATACATGTTTTTCATCTTTTTCTCAGTCTCTTTTAAAATTTTTGACGCAGAAGTTTACTGCTTTGGGCAGAAGTACACCATTTCTGTCAATTCTTTAACTCAGTCTTTTGTTGTTATTGTTGTTGTTCCTTCCAATT
Source organism: Rhizomys pruinosus (assembly GCA_009823505.1). Lineage (NCBI taxonomy): Eukaryota > Metazoa > Chordata > Mammalia > Rodentia > Spalacidae > Rhizomys > Rhizomys pruinosus. The sequence goes on along the minus strand of VZQC01010467.1, from coordinate 6,626,638 downwards.
TGCATCACTCCAAAATATGCATATATGCATGCCACACATATTTCAAGATTATGATGTCATAGGTTTTAGCATCTTCCCCTTATGATTTCATTATTATTATTATTATTATTATTATTATTATTATTTTCTTTATTAGGATAAAAGATGTCTTGTTTTCCTTAAGGACGTGTTTGAAGGCTCCTCTTTGGTAAGCTCAAACAAACATCAGTTTTGCCTTTGTGCTCCTCACTGGGGTCTTCTCTTCCAGTGGTCACCAAATGAGGTCGAGCAAACACTACGACCTGTACTGGTCTTCCTGTACTGGCCTCTGTGATATAGCCAGGGTAGTCCAAGAATGGGAGTCTATACACTGAAGAGGCTGAAACCCCAGTCCATGAGCTGGATGTCTCAGCAGTACCCCCACCCCATCTGGCACTGAAAGGTTAGGAGGATTCTTGGAAAGACATGAGTCTTCAGTCCATATTAGAAGGTTGAAAAGCAGTGTCTCAGTCTTTGAAGGGAAGGATGCCATAGCAGTGGCAGCCACAGGGTAGCTGCACTTGCCAGTAAGATTTGAAGACAGGCAAAACAACGGTGCTGTTTTTTTTTTTTTTTAAGATCTCAAGTTTTATACTTGAAGTACAATTTCCCAGGCCTTACTGATTATTTATTTCTGGTTATACTTTCCTTTTGGATGTAATGCCACACTGTTAGCCCAGATAAACCAAGGTTTTCNTTCCATCGTCTTATCAAGCCAGCTGCTCTGGTGGTGGGAACATGGTAAGACCAGTGGATACCATGACCAAGGGCCCACAGTCACACTTCTCTGGCTGTGAAGTGAGTTCCTTGGCCAGAAGTGATGCTGTGAGGAATAACATGAAGGTGGATAAGGCATTCCGTAAATCCCTGGATGGTAGTTTCAGCAGAAGCATTACGTGCAGGAAAGGCAAATTTATAACCAGAATAAGTATCTGCTCCTGTAAGGACAAAATGCTGTCCCTCCATGATGGAAGGGTCCAATGTAGTCAATCTGCAACCAGGTTGCTGGCTGGTCAACCCAGGGAATAGCACCACATATTGGGGCTAAGTGTTGGTTTCTGCTGTTGGCAAGTCTGGTACTTGGCAGCAGCTTTAGCCAGATCAGCCTTGGTGAGTGGAAGTCCATGCTGTCGAGCCATGCATAACCTCCATCTCTGCCACCATGACCACTTTTGTTCATGGGCCCATTGAGCAACAACAGGGATGGCTGGAGAAAGAGGCTGACTATCCACAGAATGAGTGATCCGTTCTATTTGATTATTAAACTCTTCCTCTGCTGAGATCACCTTTTGATGAGCATTTACATGAGACAAACAAGTATCTTCACATCCTTTGACCATTCAGAGAGCTCTATCCAAATACTTCTTCCCCAATGTCTTTCTCACCAATTTTCCAGTCATGCTCCTTCCAAAGTCCCTGACCATCCAGCCAAAACCATTGGCTACAGCCCATGAATCAGTATATGATCGAACCTCTGGCCATTTCTCCTTTCAGGCAAAATGCACAGCCATTGCATTGTGCATTTCTCTTTCCAGGTACATTGCCCGAAGTTCTGCCGACTGTGAAGAATTTCCTTCACCAGTGTCCTTAGGGTGTTTCAGAAATTGGCTGTAAAGCTGCAGCTGTAGCACCTCTGGGTGGTTCCTGCATAGTGTGCAGAACCATCAGTAAACCAGGCCCAGTCTTCTCTTCCTCAGACAACTCATCATAGGGCAAATCCCCATGAAGCCATAGGTGCAGGCTTAAGCCCGGAGGCATTGTAACAGGAGTTGGAACCATAGGCATTTGGGCAACTTCTTCATGTGCTTGCTCATGCCCTTCAGGGTCCTGCCTGGGCCTGTCAACGTATGTACCACTTCTTTTGACATGGACTGTTGCTGTTGCATGCCTATTTTATGGTCTTGTGGTCAGATGTAACACCCAGCTCATGGATGGTAGCGTTGGTGGCTCATTGTCAAACGTTCGTTTCCACTAAGGCCATATAGCAGGCTAAAAGCTGTTCTTTCGAAGAGTCAGAGAAAGTTGTTTGCAGATGTAAGGTAGAAGCCTTGCTCCAAATCCCAAGGGCCTCCACTGTGATTCCCCTATGAGGAGCGCAGCCAAATCAGATGGCATCTCTATCTGCCACTTATACCTCAAGAACCATTGGGTCTGTTGGATCATATGGCCCTAGTGGCAGAGCAGCCTGCACTGCAGCCTGGCTCTGTTGCAAGAGCTTTTCCTGTTCCAAACCCCACTCAAATTTGCTGCCTTCCAAGTCACCCTGATATATGTGTCCATAGTAACACCCACCCAGATGAGGAATGTGCTGCTTCCAGAATCACAGAGGTGCCCACTCAAGCAGTGTGTGCTTCTTTCTTGGTGGGAGGGAGGCCAGGTGCACAACTTATTCTTTCCTTAGAAGGATATGTCTCTGCATTGCTCCAATATGAACTCCTAGAAACTTGCACTGAGGTAGGATGGCCCTTAAATTTTAGTTGGATTTATTTCCCAACTCTCATGGCGCAATCTTTACCAACAAGTCTAAGACTAGGTTGCTACCTCACTGTTCACTGGGTCCAATCAAGCATTTAACATCATCAATATAGTGACCAGGTGTGATATTTTGTGGAAGAGTCAGGTGATCATGATCCCTTCTAACTAAGTTATGGCACAATGCTGGAGAGTTAAATACCCCTGAGTAAGCATACAGTATACATGTTGGCTTGCATACTGAAAGCAAATTGTTTCTGTGGTCCTTATGAACCGGTATTGAGAGAAAGCATTGGACAGATCAATAGCTGCATACCAAGGTACCAGAGAGACATATTAATAACTGTCTCGAGTAAGGCACCAATCTGGTACAGAGGCTGCAATTGGTGTCATGACTTGGTTGAGTTTTCGATAAGTCAACTGCATTCTCCCTGATCCATCTGCTTTTGCAAGGCCAAATTGGAGAGTTAAAATGGAGATGTGTAGGGATCACAACCCCTGCATCTTCAAATCTTGTGATAGTTGGCATTAATTTCTCGCAATGCCTCCGGATACGATACTGTGGGTTTTGGTTCTACTAGTTTTCCTGGGAAGGGCAACCATGGTTTCCTATTGGCATCTTTCAACCATAAGAGCCCTCAATCCATCATAGTAGGTGAACCAATGTGGGGATTCTGCCAATTTCTAATAAGTATCTACCAAATATTAATCATTCGTGGGACTGGGGAAATACCACTAGGAGATGCGTTCTGGGACCCACTGGGCCACTGAGTCAGTACCTCAAGCCAAAATCCATTTATCACTGACCTCAATAGGCCCTTACTTTAATGGAGGGCAACAATGCTTTGTAGGGTCTCCTGGGATCAATGTCAACTCAGAAACCAGTTTCCAATAGGCCTCGAAAAGTCTGTTATTTCCTTTCCCCAGTGTACAGTACCCTAGTAAAAGGCCTCAAGTTCCTCTGGGGAAGGACAGCGATGAAGGCAAACAGTGCCTAACTCTTTGGTATTGTGTACAAGGTCCTACTCATTGGAACAGCCACCCCTTCATTCAAGGGTGTCTGGGTCTGTGAACTGTTCTAAAGTTGGAAACGGTCAACTGAGCGTGGATTCATACTCCTAAATCAAATGTTGTTTCCTGTCATTTGTTTAGAGCTCTTTCTGCTATACAAGACTCAAATAAAACTTAGTAGGCTTCTTATATATTTGGTTCATGGGAACCAATGATCTAATTAGCCAATTCAAAGATCAATTTGAGGTCATGCATATATAGGTATTGTTTTGCCTTCGCCACCATTATGTATAATTCTGAACACGCTCATATGGAATTCTTTGGCCGATTCCCAAGTGCTGCCAACTGACACCCTACCCTGAGGTCCTGTTAAAACTATTAACATTGTACATTTAATTTATGCAAATGAAGCAACAATTCTCTAAACTGTAAGATCTGGCATAAAGACATAAGAGCAAATAAACCAAAGCTCTTCTAATGTTCTGTGTCTCTCTCAGTACTTTCCATCTATAATACTCAAGTGAATGGCATGTCCTCTGTGTCCTCTATATTTTGGAGAATGTGGTTTTACACTTCAATCCACTCAGCATGCCCATCCCCTGACCCTCACAATCCCTTCATCAATACAAGCCAAGGAATATCAGGCATCTCTAACTCGTGTTAGTAGGCCATGTTTGTTTTATAAAGTACATCAGCCAAACCATTCAAAAAACTTTTAACACCATTTTTACTGCTCAATCTTCCATTTTAAAAACCTAGATCTCCTACTTCCAAGTGGCGCCTCATATGCTGATAAACTCAGTACTGACCCAATTTTATATTCATTCCACCATATCCCACACCTTAACATCATTCCCACACAATATTCCTTAGGCTTCTGCTGAGAATGAATGTCAAATTCATTATTTATTTTAGTAGGTATATGCACCTACTCATGGCACCACACTTTCTAACTCTCCTTGAGGAGCTTGCTTAACCTTCAATTGGTTATTTTCAGGTCTAGAGCAGCTACAAAAATTGTTGGGCCCTGAGGCATCAGGTCCCACTGGGAGGGGATTAATATCCTCAGCAAAGGGTGGGAGGAGGGATCTTCAGGGTGGATCGTTGAGGTGGGAGAGTGTAATTCTGCTGAGGGTGAAAAAATCTTCAGAATCGAGGGTTCAAATCCTCATCATGTGGTTCTCCCACTAATTCCATCCCAAAGTTCAGGGTTCCACCCTTTCCCCACCAAGTGGCTCTCACTTTAACTGCTGACACTTTTCGGGCTGGGAATTAAATTTGCATTGTAAATAGCCAACAGTATAATAAGGGCTCCAGCTGATTTTCTGTGCTTTAGCTCTTATGCCTGCTGGAGGACAGATTCTCTATCCAAGCCACTTGGAAAACCTTTAAACTGTTGTTTTGAATCCGGAGCTGTCATTTTTTATCACTGAGCTCTTAATTTCCTCTATCAGTTTATCCAACATGCTTAGGAGCAACAAAGGCAAATCATTATTTTCCATGATTTTTCGCAATTTCTCGAACGTTTTTATATAGGTCATAAATTCCTTGCTTCTCACAGAAGTGAGTTAGGTGAGTCAAATGAATCTATCTTCATAATTCAGTTCAAAAAGTTCTGCACCAAGGATTTATCATTCCTCTTATGTCCACCAGGAGAGACCTTCAGTAACTCTAGGCCTTCAATGGGTTGGAGAGCTGGCATCCAGAGACTACCAACCCACTAAAGAAATTCATCCTTTCAATTCTCTTTCTCTAGAACCACTCCTGTACCAAAATCGTTATTAGTCAGGGTTTCTCTAAGAACAGAGAACGTATAACAGGACGAATATTATAAGCTATATACCAATTTATTGATTTGCCCACGTGACAAGTCAAGGAGTCCAACAAGTAGCTGCACCACACTTGAAAGGCCAGGAGAATCCAGGGGACTGCTCAGTCGCAAGGCTGGATTGTCTCAGTAGATCCATCTAGTGACTGAAGGCCCGACCGATGGAGTTCCAGGAGATATGCTGGTCCAGTAACGCTGTGATCCCGAAGGGTTGATCACAGCAGCAAGAACAAACTCAACCAGATGAGAGAGGCAAAGCGCAGGAGAAAAATGGGAACAGCTGACTTCTGCATGGCCTTTTAATACTGCCCTTGCCGGGCAGAAGGCAACACCCAATATTATGGGGTGGGCCATCCGGGTTGAAGGTGGTCTCAATCAGAAGACCCTTTTTCCTCTATTTGTCCTTAGCCGTCACGTTCAAGTTGAACCCAGGATTAACCATCACAGGAAGGAAAAGCATTTTTCTCTAGTTGTTCAAAATTCCTAAGAATGTTATGCTTTGAGATTCAAGACAATAACATCAGTATAGGTTTTTTTTTTTTAATTTCTGAGAATGCCGGGAAACTGAGGTGATTGACCTGACTCAAAGCAAACCATGCCAGGAGTGAACATACGTGAGAAAAAAGGGTGACGCCAAGGTGGAGTAATCTGGGTGCACTAAATCGCTAGCGAAGTATTATCTAGAATATTTAGTTGTGATAGGAATGGGTCATAATATATATAATACATTATATAGTACTGACATCAATATTTATAATATGATATAGATTTGTTATATATATATAAATATAATATTATAAACCTTTAACTATTAAAAATTCAATGATTTAAAACTGGTGTTGGTGGTGCATGCCTTAATCCCAGCACTCAGGATGCAGATGTAGGCAGATCTCTGTGAAGTTCAAAGGCCAGCTTGGTCTACATCAGTTTCAGGCCACTTGGTTACAGGGCAACTGTGTCTCAAAAACACCCCCCCAAAAAAGAGATTATTTTACACATACTTCTTTCTTTGCTTGCTAAAATTACTTTTCTTTCTTTCTTTCTTTCTTTCTTCTTCTTTCTTTCTTTCTTATCTTTTTTTTTGTTTTTTTTTTGTTTTCGAGCAGGTTTTTTTTTTTCTCCTGTAGTCCAAGCTGCCTGGAACTCCACTCTGTGACCGGTGGCCCTGACTCCCCAAAGATCGCCTGCCTCTGCTCAGTTGCTAGGATTAAAAGGCGTGCCACCACCACCCAGGCTATTAAATTCTTATTTTATAAGGGCAAATATTTAGATTAACTAGAACTGAAAAAGAAACAAAATTTACACCTACAGGAATAATCAAACAGTTAAAAAGTACTTTAAATTCAGAATCTCCAGGTAAGGTAAGCAACCTACTAGAATTATGGGATATTGACAATTTATGATATTTTGAGTGAAAATGTGTTAATGCCTTGAAAAAGGCTCAAAAACACCCTTTTGACACAACATACTTATCATTGTGTTAACTCATACATCTGCATTTTGAATTTTTATTCTTTTCTCTTTCTAAATATAATACTGGACCCAAGTGTATATTATTTTGCATGTATACATATACATTTTAGGCTAGGATCTGCATATGAGGGAGCATAAGTATTTCTTAGATTGAGTTTAATTTTAATTAAAACAAAATCTTTTAATTGAAATTCCATTTCCTGCAAATTTGTAATTTCCATTTTTATTTGAACGAATATCATTCTATAGTCATATAATGTCCAGATATTTTCTTATTGATTCAAGTCTTGGTGGACTACTAGTTCAATTCCTATTCTCTCTACTATAGTGAATAGAGCAGCAAGTAAATCAAGGGCATTCAAGTAACCTGATTTTAAGAGTTATCTGTGTATATTCCCAGGAGCAAAGTTTTATGGATCATATGATGGCATATGTTTAATTTTATTTTTAGGCGCCTTGAAATTGACTGTGGAAATTGCTCGTATTAATTTGTAATTCCACCAGAAATGAAAAGTGTTCCTCTTTTTCACATCCTTTTCAAAATTTGGTTATCAGATATCTTCATGACAGCCATTTGATGGGGGGTGATGTGGGTTTGGTAAAGTACTTTGTAAAATGCCCAATTATCTAATGCAAGTGATGTTTGAACCACTAAACAGTTGAGCAGTTGTGCTTTTAGGTTTTTAAAAAAAGAAGAGTTAGTATTTACAATTGTTTTGTTATTGGTCTATTCGTGTTATGCAATTTCTCCACTTTCTCTATAAGTCTGAATATTGGCTTTTTGTCTGAGTTATTAGCTGGTAAAAGATTTTCTCATTCTGTGACCTTCTGTATGTAATCTGATTGTTTCCTTTGATGCTTAGAAACATTTAATTTCACGTAGTATCTGATGATATTAGGGATTTTTCCTATAACAATGTATTCTGTTTAAAGTTTATTTTTTTTAGTCAGCTTATTTTTATTTCTTTCAAAGCCAATTTTTATTGAACTTCTGTGCATTTCATAAACATTTCCAAATCAAATCTAGATCATTTCCACTTTCTGCCACTCCCCACCCACCAGAGCTCATGCATTTGCTCCATTCTTTCTTTCTTTCTTCTCAGTCTCTTTTAAAATTTTTGACGCAGAAGTTTCTGCTTGGGCAGAAGTACACCATTTCTGCATTCTTTAAATCTCGTTTTGTTGTTATTGTTGTTTGTTCCTTCCAATTTGGATCACTCCAAAAATATGCATTATGCATGCCACACTATTCAATGATTATTGATGTCATAGGTTTTAGAATCTTCCCCTATTGGATTCATTATTATTAATTTTATTTATTATTATTATTTTCATTATTCTTTATTTAGGGATAAACAAGATTGTCTTGTATTTCCTAAGGACCGGTTTTGAAAGGCTCCTCTTTGGAAGCTCAAACAACACACTCTTGTTTGCCTTTGTGCTCCTCCAATCGGGGTCTTCTCTTCCAGTGGTCACCAAATGCAAGGTCAGCAAACCTACGACCTGTCACTGGTTTTCCTGTACTGGCCTCTGTGATATATGCAGGGTAGTCCAAGAATGGGAGTCTATACACTGACGAGGCATGAAACCACGCTGAGTCCACTGAGCTGGATGTCTCAGCATCCCCACCCTCTGGCACTGAAAGGTTAGGAGGATTCTTGGAAATACATGAGATCTTCAGTCCCATTTAGAAGGTTGAAAAGCAGTGTCTCAGTCTTTGAAGGGAAGGATGCCATAGCAGTGGCAGCCACAAAGGGTAGCTGCATTCCAGTAAGAATTGAAGACAGGCAAACAACGGTGTGTTTTTTTTTTTTTTTTTTTTTTTCTCTTTTTTTTTTTTTTTTAAACTAAGATCTCAAGTTTTATACATGAAATACAATTTCTCAGGCCTTACTGATTATTTCTCATTATACTTTCCTTTTGGATGTTTAAGGCCACACATTTAGCCCACATTAACCAAGTTTATTGTTTCCTCATGGTCAGTTGAGGATCTGTTCCTCAGAGGTCACTCAGGGGTTGTTTTTTTTTAGGGGGGCAAAGAGAGAGCCCCTGACTCCTTTTGGCTTTTCATGTACTACTTCCATCTTCTTGAGGACAAAGACAGATCTTGCTAGGCCAGTCTTCCCTTTTTGAGGCATGAGCAGACTTTCCTCTTTATTGACTGGACATTGACTGAAGACCCATTAGTGGATTTCCAAGACCTCCCTGCACAGGAAGACTGGTGACTCACATTTAGTGGACATTGATGAGATGCCCCCATGCATAGTCCTCTGGGAATTAGTTGACTTCTGAGGTCAAGGAGCAAAATTATCCCTTAAGGCCCTCATCCAAATTGGTATGGACATTAAATATGGTCGTTAAGCATCCAGAAAGGCTAAGTTACACCAGCCTGATACTTTTAATTACAGTATAATATTTTAGAAAAGTCTTGGACAAAATCTCAAGCAGCCTTGTATACGAAATACTATGAAGCACTCCCAGAAAATAAATACTGTGCCTAGACAATGTCATGACAAACTAGTTTTTTTTCCCTCATTATTTTGATTTTATATTACTCTAAAATATGCATATATTTCCTCCACCCATATACCAAAAATTCCAAAGTTTGAAAATAAAAGGTAGGCTAATTCTAGAACCTGTGAAGGGATTCACAATATAAGAGCATAGTTTTCAGATCACTAGGAATATAATATTAATATTGCTCAGTTTGCCTTACAACTAGGTACTTGGTGCTAGCATCCACTGATGAGGGATACCATTTGTCCTTTGCTTTTCTAGGATTGTGTTATTGCACTTGACATAATATCTTCTACTTCCATCCATTTACCTGCAAAATTCATGATGTCATCTTTGTTTACCACTGCGTAGAACTCCATTGTGTAGATGTACCACATTTTTGTTATCCACTTGCCAGTTAAGGGTCACTTGGGTTGGTTGCAGCTTTTTGCTATTGTGAAGAAAGCTGCAATAAACATGGCTGTGCAAGTATCTCTGCAGTAGGATGTCTTCTGTGTATAAATCCAGGAGTGGTATTGCTGGGTGAGGTGTTAAGCTCATTTTGAGTCTTTTAAGGGTTCTCCACACTGCTTCTTTTCAGAAAGTTCTTATCTACCCCATTGTCTTCAAGATTATTCCTGAGGTTTGCATCTAGAAGCTTCAGCATATAAGGTTCAAAACTAAGGTCTTCGAATTACTTCTAATTAATTTTTCCCTACGACACCAAAGAGAGTATTCTATTTCATTCTTCTGCTGGTGGATTTTCATTTTTGCCAATACCAACTTTTGAATAAGAATTTTTTATTTATTTACTTACTGTTTTTTAGAATTTGTGGCTTTATGTTCTTTGTCAAGAATTACATGTGCATACCTTTGTCAGTTTCTTGTTCCTGTATTCTTCATGGTTTAAATTGTTTCTTTTTATGCTAGTACCAGGCTGTCTTTTGCAAAATAGCTCTGTAGCTATAGTTGAGATTGATATTATGATACCATCAGCTATGAGCCTACTCTCAGATTGTTTTGTGTATCCATTGTCATTTGTGGTATCTTAAGAACTTCTGTATTGTGTTTTTCTATATTGATTTAATCTGTAGATTAATTTTGGCAGGATATCGAATATCATGACAGTTCGGGAACACAGAACATGTTTTTCTTTATCTAGAAAGTTCTTTGACTTTTAAAAAAATTTTAAAGAGCTTCTTTATATATTTTTTTAATTTCATTTATTTTTTATGTGTATGAATGTACTGTCTGCATGTAGGTTTGTGCACCCATGTTGTGCAGTGCCGCGGAGGTCAGAAGAGGGTATTGGATTCCCCTTGAACTGGAGTTAAAAATGGTTCTCAGCCACCATGTGTGTGCTGGGGATCGAACCTGGGTCCTCTGCAAGAGCAGTCACCACTCTTAACCACTAGGCTATCTCTCCAGCCCCCAGATTTTCTTTTTAATATACTAAAATTTTCACCATAATGGTGTTTATCTTCTGTGGTGAGGTATATTCTTAGGTACTTAATTTTTCCTTCAAGCTATTTTATTTATTTATATGGTTTTGTTGAATTTTTGTGCATTTAATACAATACAGTTTACTCATATATGTTCAGGTCTGTTGCATCGTTTGTGTACCCAAATGTCATCCACTGGAGTCTATTCAGCTTGTCTATCATTATTTCCTTAAAAAAGGTTAAGTGTCCCTCACTCAGCAGTGATCAGCTGCCAATAGTTCTTCACCAAAGATGAGCCTTATTTGGAATATTATATTCTCTTCTGATTTCATCCTCTGACAGTGTATTACTTGAATGTATATTGAAAACAAGAAGATTTAGATGGAATTAATGGAATGGAGATTAAAAGAACAATCACAAAATGAATACTGTAGTCAGTTCTTTGAAAAAGACAGAACCTGGGTACTTGCTGAGCTCATGTCAATTAAATATGCCTTAATCGAATATACACCCGTGTCCCTCTCCCACCCATCGCCCCTTTCCAATTCACCATTTCAGTCCATTTTCTGATGCAGTCTTTCTGTTGTTCTTTTACTATGCATCCCTCTCCATGAGAAATATTTATATCTGGATTGTTGGTACTAGCATCCACATATGAGGCACACCATTTGTCGTTTGTTTTTCTGGGACTGTGTTACTTCACTTAACATAATGTCTTCCAGCTCCATCCATTTACCTGCAAATTTCATGATATTGTCCCTCTTTACTGCTGCATAATATTCCATTGTATACATGTACCACATTTTCTCTATCCACTCGTCAGTTGAAGGGCACCTGGGCTGGTTCCAGCTTTTTGCTATTGTGAACAGAGCTGCATAACCATAGCTGTGCATGTATTTTTGGCAGTAAGTTTGTCTTGTGGTGATATACCCAGTGAGTGGTATGACTGGGTCAAATGGAATGGCTCAATTTTGAGTCTTTTAAGGGTTCTCCACAAACTTTCCACAGTGGCTGTAAAAGTTTACATTCCACCAGCAATGGATGAGGTTCCCTTCCCCACAACTTACCCAACTTGGTATCATTCGTGTTGCTGGTCCTAGCTAGGTTTATTGGATAAGTAGTTGATATCAGAGGGTGTAATTTGATTCCTTAAATTATCAGAGATGTTGAACAAGTTCTTAAGAATGTTCTAACGGCCATTCTCAACATCCTCCTCTGTGATAGTTCTCAATCAGATTCTTTGTGAAACTACAGCAATTAGTTTGGACACTCATTTGATCAACTTGATTGAAAACAACCTTTCACCCCCCACTGGAGGTGGGCGCTGTAGGTGTTTGGCACAAACAGCATGCAGATAGGTTTGCAATGACGGATGGCTGTATCATGGATTATCCTTATAGCTAAATATGACAAACTGAGAGACAAGATGACAGACAGTTTGTGCAGAATGCATGATCTGCGGATGGGGTGGGGGTGGGGGGGAGGGAAGGGAAATAAGCCTGAACGTGAATTGAAAAATATGTTAGATGAAATGCACAAGAGCATAGAAAAAAGAATAAAAAAAAAAAAAAAAAAAAGAAAAAGACAAAGCCTTGACTAATACAAATCAAAAGGTCAAACAGAAGACACATTTAATGCAAAAGTAGAGAAAAATAGAAAAAATGTGTGAGGTATAAGAGACACAAGGAAATAAATGATTGGGAGAGTTACTGTTATACATATACTCTAAAAGATGAACTTAGATAGAAACCACAAGATTCATGTATGCATCTGGTTTCCTACTATAACCAAAGCTAGAAACTGATCATCAACAAAATTAAACAGAACCATTACAGGCAATGAGATAAAATGTAATCAGAACTCTTCACTCCAAGAAATGCCAAATACAGTGTAGATTCCTGAGAAGTTTCTATAACTTTTCAAGAAAAAAATGCATGTCAATTCTGAACTTATTGGACAAAGTAGAATTCACTGGAATAGTGCCAAATCCATTTTATGAAATCCACACTATCCTTATAATATAACTAGGAAAGGAAACAATAGAAAGAAAACTACAGAATTTGTTTGATGAGCATGTATACAAAATTCTAAAGATGAACCAAATTCACATACACATTAAGAAGACCATACATTATGATCAGGTAAGCTTTATTACAGACAGGGAAGGTTATTTGAACATAGGTAAAATCATGTAATTTAATAAACCATATAAGAAAATTCAAAGACAGAAACTATAAATCAACTTCATTGATCCCCAAAAGTCATTTGACCTTGTCCAACATGACTGCATAAATCCTGATAATTTTGACATAGATGGAATATACTTCAAATAATTAAAGAGCATAATCAGCCATCAGTAGTCAATACACACTTATATTTCATAACCTAAAAGTATAATGGCTGAAACCCTCAATCAAAAGACATAAGACTGGGGATGATTAGGAAACCAAATCCATCTAATGACGCTTGCATACAAAACCCTATGCTCAATTTCAAGGATAGGCTACTCACTTAAGGTGAAGGGAAGAACGAGAAAAATCTAAGCTAAACTGGTACCAAAAAGAAACGCAGGTGTCGCTCATTCTAATTAGACAAAATCAGACTTCAAAAGCAAACGAAATCAAAAGAAGTGCACAAAGAGGGCCTTAGATCTCATTAAAGCAACAATTGAATGTAAGATCTCACCCTCATGAATATTAGCATCCAACTGCCAACTCACCAAACTTGGGTAAGTAACAACTCTTAGGATCTCCAGCTCAGATAATTACCAGCACACTAATAGTAGGGGAATTCAATACCCCACTAAGTCCTTTAGACAGATCAACAGGACAAAGGATAAACAGAGAGACATCTGAACTGAATGATACAATACACCAAATGGACCTCACAGACATCTATTGAATATTCCACCCAAACACCAGAGAATACACTTTCTACTCAGCACCCCATGGAACATTCTCCAAAATAGATCATATACTGGGACACAGGGAAAAACTCAACAAATACAAAAAGATTGAAATAATCTCATGCATTCTTTCAGACCACAGTGCAATAAAACTCAATATCAACACCAGGATAAACCCTACAACATACAAGAACACATGGAGACTAAACAACACTCTCCTGAATAATGAATGGGTCAAGGAAGAAATAAAGAAAGAAATAAAAACATTCCTGGAACTGAATGACAATGATAATACAACGCAGCAAAACCTATGGGACACTTTAAAAGCAGTCCTAAGATGAAAGTTTATAGCTCTAAGTGCCTACATTAAAAAAACAGAGAGAACAAGTGAACTATCTGACACTCCAGCTAAAAGTACTTGAGAGACAACAGCAAATGAACCCTAAACGCAGTAGACAAGAAGAAATAACAAAAATTAGAACAGAGATCAATGAAATAGAAACAAAGAAAACCATACAAAAAATCAATGAATCCAAAATCTGGTTCTTTGAGAGAATAAACAAGATAGACAGACCTCTAGCCCAGTTAACCAAAAGAAAGAAGGAACAACTCCAAATCAATAGAATCTGTGATGAAAGGGGAAATATCACAACAGATAATGAAAAGATCCAATCATACGGGATTACTTTAAAAACCTATACTCTACTAATTTTGAAAACCTAGAAGAAATGGATGAATATCTGAAATCTTGGGAATCACCAAAGCTCAACCAAGAAGAGATCGACAGCTTAAATAGGCCAATAATATGTGAAGAAATTGAAGATGTAATAAGCAGCCTCCCAACCAAAAAATGCCCAGGCCCAGATAGTTTCACAGCAGAATTCTATAAAATATTTCAAAAATACTTACATCCATTAATATTCAAGTTGTTTAGAAGGATACAGAGGGACTTCTCCCAGATTCCTTCTATGAAGCCAGCATCACTCTAATATCAAAACCAGGCAAAGATGCAACCAAAAAGGAGAACTATAGACCCATCTCCCTAATGAACACAGATGCCCAAATTCTAAATAGGTTACTGGCAAATTGCATACAGACCCACATCAAGAAGATCATCCACCATGACCAAGTTGGATTCATACCAGAGATGCAGGGATGGTTCAACATACAAGAATCAATAAAAATCATCAAGCATATAAACAGACTGAAAGACAAAAACCACACCATCATCTCAACTGACACGGAGAAAGCCTTTGACAAAATCCAGCATCCTTTCATGTTTAAAGTCCTAGAGGGAATTGGATTAGAGGGATCATACCTTAATGTAATCAAAGCCTATACAGAAAACCCACAGCCAATATCATCCTAAATGGGGAAACAACAGAAGCATTCCCCTTAAGGGTAGGAAATCAGCAAGGCTGCCCCCTGTCACCACTCCTTTTCAACATAGTGCTTGAATCCCTTGCTAGGGCAATTAGGCAAGAAAAGGAAATTAAAGGAGTTCTAATCAGAATAGAGGAAGTCAAGCTATCCCTTTTTGCTGATGATATGATTGTCTACTTAAGGGATGCTAAGAACTCCACCAGGAAACTCCTAGAAACGATTAAGAACTTCAGTAAAGTGGCAGGATACAAAATAAACCTAGAAAAATCAGTAACCTTTCTCTACATCAACAATAGGCAACTGAAGAAGGAATACAAGGAGACCTTCCCACTCACAATAGCCACAAAAACAATAAAATACCTAGAAACAAACCTAACCAAAGACATCAAGGACCTATACAACAAAAAATTTAAACCTCTGAAGAAGGAAATTGAAGAAGACATCAGAAGGTGGACAAACCTCCCATGCCCCTTGATTGGGAAAATAAATATAGTAAAAATGTCCTTTCTACCTAAACTTGTATACAGATTTAATGCAAACCAAAATCCCCAAGAGCTTCTTCACAGGTTTGGAAAAACAAATCCTCAATTTCATTGGGAAAAACAAAAGACCCTGAATAGCCAAAGCAACTCTGGGTGAAAAGAGCAATACAGGGGGGATCGCTCTACCAGCCATCAAACTATACTACAGGGTTATAGTCATAAAAACAGCTTGGTACTGGCACAAAAACAGACCAGTTGACCAATGGAATAAAACTGAAGATCCAAACCTGAGCACATACAGTTTCAGCCACCTCATGTTTGATAAGGAGGCCAAGAAGACACATTGGAGGAAAGATAGCATCTTCAACAAGTGGTGTCGGCAAAACTGGATCACCACCTGTAGAAGAATGAAATTGAACCTCTACCTCTCACCCTGTACAAAAGTCAATTCCAGATGGATCACAGACCTCAATGTGAAATCCAAAACTCTGGAGGTGATAGAAGAGAAACTTGGCAGAAGACCACAAGACATAGGTGTAGGAAAAGACTTCTTAAATCAGACAGCAGCTGCACAAGAAATAAGATCGATAATTGACAAATGGGATCTCATTAAACTCAAAAGCTTCTGTACATCAAAGGAAACAATAAAGGAAGTGATGAGAAAACCCACAGAATGGGAGGAAGCCTTCACAACAGATACATCTGTCAAAGCATTAATTTCCAGAGTATACAAGCTACTCAAAAAACAAAGAAGAAAGAAAACAAATGAACCACTCAGAAGATGGAGAAAAGATCTGAACAGAGACTTCACAGAGGAGGAATTAGAGATGGCTGAGAAACACCTTACGAAGTGGTCAACATCGCTAATAATTAAGGAAATGCAAATTAAAACCACCTTAAGATACCACGTTACTCCAGTAAGACTGGCTAGGATCAAGAAAACAAATGATGCCAAGTGCTGGAGAGGGTGTGGGGAAAGGGGAACACTCATCCATTGCTGGTGGGAATGTAAACTTGTGCAGCCACTGTGGAAAACAGTGTGGAGAACCCTTAGAAGACTCAAAATGGTCCTGCCATTTGACCCAGTCATACCACTCTTGGGTTATATACCACAAGACTCCATCTTACTGCCAGATACATGCACAAGCTATATTTATTGCTGCTCTGTTCAACAATAGCAAAAAAACGGAACCAACCCAATGCCCCCAACTGACGAGTGAATAGAAAAAATGTTGGTAACATTGTACACAAAATGGAGATCTATGCAGGCAGTAAAGAAAGACAACATCAGAACTTTGCAGGTAAATGGATGGAGTAGAGAGATATATGATTAAGTGAATTCGTAACATAGTCCCAGAAAACAAACGATCAAATGGTTTCCCTCATATGGGATGCTCAGTGCCTCATAACCCAGTTATAAATATTTCCTGTGTGAGAGCGGATGCATATTAAAAACAACGAACAGCTAAAGATTGCATCAGAAAAACTGAAGTGACTCGGGAAGGGGGGAAGGGTGGGAGGAGGGGGACCCCACAGGTTGTATATTCGATTGGTGCATATTTAATTGACGTGAGTTCAACAAGTATCCAGTTTTGCCCAGACTCTGTCTACAGGATACATGGTGTTTTAGGACTTAGTAAAAGTAAATATGTGTATATTAAACAACATTGGTTTAAAGGCTGATAAAAATGGTAATGCATTTAAGTTAATTGGTGATATAAATTGCTGTTGTCTACATTAACTTTAATTAAAAACTGTATAACAACTAAAAAAATGCTACATTAAATGGAAAAAAACAGAATATTTCTTCTAAAATCAGGAATGAGATAGGATACCTATTCTCCCGTGCCTTATTTAATACGATGCTCAGAGTCTTAGCAATAGCAATAAGTCAAACGGAAAACGTAAAGAGCAAACAAAATAAAAATAATTCAAACTGTCCATGTTTGCAAATGACATGATTCTTTTTCTTAGTCCTGAGATGAGTATTTTCTCTTAAAGTCCCTATAAATTCCAGCAGAAAATATTCAGATTTAAGGAACACCGTAAAGTTGCAGGAAACAAAATTGAAAAGTAACTTTCTTATATTACAAGAAGCGTATTTTATTTTTCATGCAGCTTTACATAAATTTTTTCCCTCAACCTTCTCAATCAGTACTTAACTTACCAGAGTCATTCAGAAGCAAGGTTGAAACTACAAAGATCAAAGTTCTGGTTTTTTATTATCATGGTTAGGAACACAGAAATTTCACCCAACCTATCTAGGACCTGCTGTAAATTATCTTCCTAGGGCCAAGGTCAACTATTGTCATGAGATCACCCCTGCAAAGCCCTTCTGACCCCTGTGACTAGAATTTCACCTCTATCGTTTACTTGCCACTTTGCTGTATTATTCTTCAAATCATGTATAGTTTCATGAAAATTCTTGTTTTATTGTTCTTGTTGCTTTATTGTTTGTATAATGTCTCCAAAATATGAACTCAAAGAAGAAAATGTGTTCTTTTATTTAACTTGCACTTTAAAACTCCCTACAAAGTCACAAAGTCACATGGTAAAAAATGTTTATATCCAGCAAATAAAGGAATTATCTTCAGTTAACAATGTCCAACATAGGAAGCTGATCAGTTAAGACATGGAAGTGTCTATGTAGTGATATATTACCATATCTTAACTGTTAATTTTCTTCAGATTGCAAATTAATGCCTTTTACTTGTACTTCTCTCAATAACACTTAACAATAAGATATAACTCTGAAATGAAAAAAAAATAAATCTTAAATGATAGAATTTGTACCATAGTTAAGATCCTGGGTGTGCTGTTTTCCCTGAAATTCTCCTAACCTTTAGGTTTAAGGTATTAACAAAAATGAAGTTAAAACAGATAGCATTTATTGAATCACTATATGATCCTATCACTATTCCTGGGATTTTAAAGAATATAAGATAGATTGCTCAGTAGGAAACAACAATTAATATGATCAGTTAATACCTTCAATGTCATAAAAGAAAATAAATTACAACAGTCTGATAGGGAAATGCATCATTGTTTTAGTTTTCTATTTTATTAGGATATATTGTCACACACTTGACAGCCAAAGTAACAGAAATGGATAGCCTTTCACTACAAAAGAAGTCTCAAATGATACTCCCTGGATTGAAATCCTGGAGTTGGGGCAGTATACTGGAGAATTTGTTCCCCAAATCTTGCCAGATTCTGTATATTTCCCTCAATTATCCCATGATCAGTTCTTTCATTTTCAAAGAGAGAGGAGGATTGAGTATTTTCCATCAGATCAGGGACATGCTACTGCATCTGTCCAACCTCTGGCCCACTGAATAGCCTTTATGTTGATATTGGACCAGTTTGGGTAGTGCAAAATCTCCCTCACTCCAGATAATCATTTATAGGTATTTGTGTAATTACGTCTGCTATTTATTTTAACATTTTCTAGGTGGGGGTGAGTGGGATGAATATCAGTGGGAGAGGAGCAATTGTTTTCACTATACTACTGTTATTTGTTTTACAGTACTGCAAATAATATGGATCTTTCCAGTACTATCATAGCCTTTCACAACACACAGCATATTATAGATAATATTGTCCTTTCTGCCTGTCATGCTTTTAAGTCATCCATAAATTTGCAACATAAACTTCTATTCATCAAATCCTAAAACTGATTGGCAGAAGATCTACATGAATCACATATTTTGAGGTGGATAAGAAAATTATTAATTGTCAAAATTCATGAGGCTATTTATCACCTAAGTTTTGGGAAAAATGATATGGAAAATATATCTGAAATCTTTTACTGATCTAAAATACCATTTATGTTTCAAGCTTGCTCACATTTTATTTTATACCATAGCATGGAGTGATTGCCAATGAACTCAAAATAAACAGTGTGGCTATGAATATATGTCATAATAATATCTATATGTTTTTAGTTCATAAAAATAGCAATTGCTAACATTTGGCCAAGAAATACATGCCTATTCCAATAGGCTTCTTTCTCTAATGTCTGATATATTCACTTCCTTGTTCCTTTTCTTTTCTATATGATTCTACA
This sequence comes from Rhizomys pruinosus, assembly GCA_009823505.1. Classification (NCBI taxonomy): domain Eukaryota; kingdom Metazoa; phylum Chordata; class Mammalia; order Rodentia; family Spalacidae; genus Rhizomys; species Rhizomys pruinosus. Next base: position 6,607,062 of record VZQC01010467.1, on the reverse strand, counting down.
TATTATATTTTAACCTTCTATCATTATTTATTATCAATATTTAGTTATTAAAACTGAATTACATTTAGTATTTCAACATATTTTTATCAATTATGATTACCTTAAAGCTGAAGAAACTTTCACTCTTTCTAATATATCTGTACTTAAAACAATAGGTATTTGTCTCATTGGTTTTCAACATTTACCATAGTACCTTAATTTTGGAAATTAATTCATAAATATTATATACATTAATAATTACAATAACATACACAGCTAAGTTTTTTATCTATCAAAATTTATAACACTTTCTCAGGGTTTTTTTGTTATTGTTGTTATTTACTGAAGAAAATATTCTGCTTACATCCTGACTCACAGGTATTTCAAGTATAAAATTCATTAGATCATGGGATAACCAGATATCTGCAAAAGCATTCATTCTGAGTCTTTTTGTTGCAGTACCTGCAGAAGATACTGGTATGTGCATATCTGGACAGAATGGGGAAGTTCTGAATATGGATGAGTAAATGTCAGTAGGTAGGTTCTCTGCATAAAAAGATGAAATGTGCTCTTCAACTGCTGGAAGTGTGTGACTTTGCTTCTTTTTCTGTCTGAAGTGTAAGTCCTGTGGCTTTTAAATCCTGGGGCTCTCACAATCAACTTTCTGATGGGTGTTATGGTGCTCAGCTTTGTCCACCATCTTCCCTGATTCAAAGGCCATATGTTGCCTTCTGAACGTATTTATTTTAGTGGAAATTTTGGGGTTAATGAGAGGACAGAGTTTCCAGTTGTACAATAATCACACATAGAAAATATGAAATTCATGAAGGATGAAAATATTAAAAGAACTATACATTCATCACAGTAAAATGTTTTATATTATAACTTTTCACTTTATAAAGCATCTTGGAAGAATAAGCAACCCAAATGTCTAAATCCAGCCAGGAAAACATTCCCATGCTAAAAGATGAATAATGAAAAAAAATGTAAGCTTTGGAAAAAAAGTAAAATTTTAATGGATAATTAAAAACTTACATTTTGTTAATCTCTAGACTAGACTAAACTTTTAAAGGACACTTATTTTTTATTTGAAATAAAATATTTTTTCAATTTTTTAACATGAGTATAACATTTGCACTACTTCCATTCCTACAATTTCCCTCCAACTCCCATGCCCCCTCACTCCTTCTGGATTTCTTATCATTTTCTTCCATATTATATTATATATATATATATATATTATTATATATATATATATTAATCTTTGGTGGCTGTGCCAGTGTACCTGTGCAGTTAGATAGATCTGTGGAGGAAACTGATTCTTCCACATTTGGTATCCATTTAATTGCTTACATCTCTTCATCTTGTGGTGGGACTCCCTGAAATTTCCCCTGTTCACCTTGGTATGTCAGTTGGTTTCACTAAGACCTTGGTAGACTACCATACTGTGGAGATTTCACTGGTGCAGCTTCCCTTTCCTGTCAGGAATATCTTAAGTGGTATTAGGACTTTGTTCTTCTGGTTCTTATATTCTTTGCACTACCTTTTCACAAAATTCTCTGACCATTAGGTGTAGAGGTTTCATTGCAGATATGTCACATAGGTCTGATCATATTAATGATAAGACATGTATTCTCTATGTTTGACCAGCTGTCACTCTCATTGAGTGAGCCTTAAATACAATTAGAGAAATGTTGATTACACACAAGTTAAAAGTGCCATTACTACACCAATAGTGATTCTTTACTGGACTGCACATTAGTGTTTATAAGCTTTAAATTTGGGAGGGACCGATGACTGTTTTTTATCCATGGGAAATTGTATAGTAGCTTCTGATACTATGAGATCTATTCTTGAAAGAAGTAGGCTTCCAGCTCAATTCCAGCTCATTTACTGGAAGTTCTGTGTAAAAAATATGCCATGTTTCATGCCATAGGATCATAACTTCACATTCTGAAAGACAATCAAGGGCTTTGGCAATAGCATGTACTATTTTGGGAGTCTCATGGACTACACTGACCAACAAATTGAAATATTTCCCTTGCTCAGAATTGTGATTTTTGTTATATAGCATTCAACTATATAAATGCACTCATATATACATATATGTATATATCTCGTGTGTATTATTCTGTAGTCTTTTTTTTTTTTTATTCTGTAGTCTTTTAAACTGGTACATTTATCTCTGTTTACCTCATATCACTTAAGTATTATCTATCTTTTCTCTCTCCCCCCCCCCCCCCGGATAGCCTTCCTTATTCTGTTCTCAGTTATAGCGTTCTCTATATTCACAATTTCCCCCTTGATAACACCTATATCTTACTCTCCACCACTCTTTGGTGCCTTGTAAAGTGCATGGTTTTCTGAAATGGACAGACTTTTGATGTTAAATATTTCCTCATGTGTCCAATACTTTTTCATACCCAAGAGCTCCTGCTTCTCTAAGATTGTGAGCTTGACTGGTTCTTAGAAAGGAAAAGGAGGTGTCAGAAAGCCAACAACCATGCCCAACCAGCCAGACAAACTTGACTGCATAAGTGGGAGGGGCCATGTTGAGGTGACACTCCCTTGCCATTTTGCCATCTGGGGTGGAGGTCACCTAGTCCATACTGGGACTTTAGATGGCATGAGGGGAGGGTGATCACTTCTTAACCTGTAAGTGATGTTTATTTACCCCCAGTCACTCTATAAGCAAGCCTGAGTAAACTCGCTAGTCTCTCTGAAACAGATTGGAGAGTCCGTTCCTTGAATTGCCTTAGGGATCGTGAGCAGAAGAGATCGTGGGCATGTATGTGGGTATCGCCTGGGGGGTATGGTGGTTTGAATGAGAATGCCCCCCATAGGCTTCAAGTATTCAGATATTTTGTCCCCAGTTGGGAGATCTTAGAAGCTATGGCGATGCTGGAGGAAGTACTTCACTGGGGGCCGGCTTAGTGAGTTTAACAAGCCTTGCTATTCTCCAGTTGCTCGCTCTCTGCTCTTTGTATTTATTGGAACATGTGAGCCTTGGCTTTCCGCTCCAGTTCCTGCCACCATGCTTCCCTCCGCAATGGACTCTAATTCCCTGGAACCTTCAATTGTAAGCTCAAATAAACTTTTCCTTTTATAAGTTCCCTTAGTCATGGCAGTTTTATCACAGCAACAGAAAAGTGACTAACACAGGGAGAATCGCTGCAAAAAAATTGATGTAGTCTAGGCAGGATAGGCAAAACAAAACAAAACAAACAAAAAACGAGGATGAGTTTGAGAAGAGCAATGGAGTTTTCTTTGTTATAGGGAAAGAGGGAAGTCAGGCATGGTGGACTGTCTGCATAATGTTGGTGAGGGTAGGATTGTACAGTGGACATTGAGACATTGTACTAAAGTGGATCAATAGGAAAAGATCCTGGCTGGCCATCCATTTCTAAGAGGTACAAAGTAGCATGCTTAATTGAACAGTGGAGTCTACCATGTGACCACAGAGATGCTTTGAGACCGAAAGGTTTATAACAAACTTTGCAATCCTGGGAATAGCATAACAGGCTTACTCTGTGGCAAATGTAGAGTTCTCCACATTGCTTTCCATAGTGGTTCCAGAAGTTTGCAGCCTATTAGCACTAAGTAAGTGTTCCCCTTCCTCCGTATCTTCACCAACATATGGTGCCACTTCTTCTCGTTTTAAAATATTTTAAATATTTTAAATATATTTTCTTATTTTTATTTCATGCATAGGAGTGTATTCCCTGCATGTACGTAAGTGCATCTGTGTAGTGCAATGCCCACCAAGGTCAGAAGCAGGTGTCTGAAACACCTGGAACTGGAGTTAGGGATGGGTGTTAGCCTCCATGTGGGTTCTGGGAATCAAACCATGGATCTCTGCAATATCAAGACAGTGATCTTAGCTCCTGAGCCATTCCAGCCCCAGTGCCACTTCTCTTGATTTTTTTTTTTTTTCTTTCAGAAACAGGGTCTCCTTGTAGCCCCAGCTGCCCTGGAACTCGCTTTGTAGACCAGGCTGGCCTTGAACTCACAAAGATCCGCCTGCCTCTGCCTCCCGAGTGCTAAGATTAAAGGCGTGCACCACCCATGCCCGGCCACTTCTCTTGATTTTTAACCATTATGGCTGTGGTATGATGCAATCTTGGAGTAGCATTGACTTTAAATTCCTTAAGTAGTAAGAATGTTGAAAACATATAATTTATTACCCTTTTTGATATCTTCTTTAGTAATTAATGCTCTATTCAGATCTGTAGCTCATTTTTGATTGGGTCATTGCTTTATTAATTCTTTATTTTTGAGTTATTTGTATATTCTGGGTATTAATCCTCTGTCAGATATATAGTGAATGAAGATTTTTCTCCCACTCTGTTGGCTTTCTCTTCTCTCTTTTGGTTGTTTCATTTGCTATGCAAAATCATTTTAATTTAATGAGAGCCCTCAGTTGAAGTCCTTAATTCCTGAGCAAAAGAAATATGATTTAGAAAGTCCTTTCCTGGACTTATACCATGTAGGGTACTGTCTAAGTTTTCTTTTAACAGTTTCAGGAGTTCAGGTTTCACATTGAGGCCTTTGCTCCATTGAAAATTGACTTTTGTACATGGTTATAGTTCTGGATCTAATTTCATTCTTCTACTTGTTGAGGTCCAGATGATGCTGTCTTTCTTCCAGTGTCTATTCTTATCAGTCACCAAGTGTCACATGGCTGAAATTACATGCACTCACCTTTACACATTCTGTTCTGTTCCACTGATTGACATGTCAGGGTTTTTTGTTTTTTTCTTCCCACTACCATGCAGTTTTTCCTTTTTTTTTTTTTTTTGTTTTGTTTTGTTTTGTTTTGAGGACAGTGTCTCCCTGTAGTCCAACTGTCCTGGAACTCACTCTGTAGACCAGCTGGCCTTAAACTCACAAATGTACACCTGCCTCTGCCTCCCATTGCTAGGATAAAGGTGTGGCCACCACGCCCGGCGTATTACATGCTGTTTTTACTATAGGGTCTGCTAACAGTGTTTTAAAATCTGTATTAGTAATGCTACGATATTGTTCTTTGTAACTAGTATTTGACTATCCAAGCTCTTTTTTTGTTTGCTTTGAATTTAAGGATGTATTTTTCGTATTTCCATGAAAAACGCCAAGGGGAATAATAATTAAGGTTCAATTGAAACTATAAATTCATTTGGCAGGATAGGCATTTTTATATTAATTTCATAAATCCTAGAGCATAGGTAATATTTCTATCTCCTGGTATTTTTATTCAATCTGTTTTCAAAGATTTAAACTTTTCAGTGTAATGATCTTTAATGTCTTGGTTAGCTGTACTCCTAGATATTTTATATTTTGAGGCTTTTGTAAATGGACCCTTGATTTCTGTTTATCTTTTCTGACTGTTGTTATTTGTACATAGAACATGATAGTGATTTTTGTAGTTGATTTCTTACTGCCACTTATTTGTTAAAAGTGTTAATTTCTAGAAATTTTATGGTAGAGAGTTTTTGATATTTTTTTTCCCAACTGTATTATCTCGTACCCTGCAATAGAAAATATTTTAACTTACTTTCCAATTAGTGCTTCCTTAATTCTTTTTCACATCATAGTTTGTCATAATGCTCCAGTTTAATTCAGTTTTTCTCTTTCTTTTCCCTTTCCTTGCATCTTTCCTCTTTCCCTCTATCACTCCCTTCCTCCTTTTACTTTTCTGCTTTTCTCTTCTTTCTTCTTCTTTTCTTTCTTTCTCTTTCTTTCATTCATTGAAGCTTTGTTCATTTCATGACATTAGTTAATCACATTTAGACCCATGGACCCCTTCCCTGCTAAAACCACCCCAATCACAGCTCCATGCATTCTTATATCTTACATCTTTTTTCTCAGTCTTTTATTTATTTATTTATTTTGGTTGGGTAGCTTTATTTTATTAGTTATTTACTATATTATTATATTTTTTAATTGATGCTTTGGTATTTCATACCTCATTTCCAATTCGTTCAGGGCGTGATATCCCCTTCCCTTCACCCACGCCCACCCCTACCATTCCAGATCATGCATTCTGCCCGTAACTTTTCTGCATCCTTCTGTTTTTTTTTTTTTTTTTTTTTGTTGTTGTTGTTGTTGTTGTTGTTTTCTAAGTCTTTAAAAAATTTTTTCAATGCAGATGTTTACTGTTTTGGGCAGAATTTTATTCTTTCAGTCAATTCTTTGAACCAGTCTTTTTGTTGTTGTTGTTGTTACCTCCAATTTGTATCGCTTCAAAATGCAGATGTTTACTGTTTTGGGCAGAATTTTATTCTTTCAGTCAGTTCTTTGAACCAGTCTTTTTGTTGTTGTTGTTACCTCCAATTTGTATTGCTTCAAAATATGCATATATACACACCACATATATATACCAAAATTATGGTGTCTGAAAATAAACTGAGACCAGATTTGCTGAGAAAAGGAAGAAAAAGAAAAATTAGTGGTTGCCTCACAGATAAGGATTTGGTGCTATGATGTCCCTCAATTGCCTATTCTAGCATCAAGTTTTTCTACCTGCAGAATGTTGTTGAATGTGTGTTTGTTGTTCATAGCCTTAATTACGTTCCAAAATGTTTACCTCCATTCCTTTGAGGACTTTTATAATGAAGGCATATAGAATTGTGTCAAAGGTCTTTTCTTCATTTAGTGAGATGATGAGATGATCATTTGATTTTTGTCTTTAAATCCATTTTTGTGGTTTATTACATATACTGACTTATGTATATTGAACCACCCCTTTATCTCTGGAATAAATTCAGATTGATCATACATAGAGTGTTTTTGCTATGTGTGTGTATGTGATTTGAAAGTATTTGGTTGAGAATATTTGCATGTATGGTCATTATGGATATAAACCTGTACTTTTCCTTTTGTTGATGTTATCTCTTTACCTGTTTTATTATTAGATTAATGCTGGCTTAACTCCTTCTGTTTTTTCCATATTTTGTAATTTTTTTGTTTTTTTTTTTTGGTATTTTTGAGACAGCGTCTCCCTTTAGTCCCAGCTGGCCTGGAGCTCACTATGTAGACCAGGATGGCCTTGAACTCACAGAGATCCTCCTGCCTCTGCCTCCCAAGTGCTAGGATCAAAGGCGGCGTGAGCCATCACGCCCGGCAATTTTGTAAATTTTAAGCTGTATTGTTTACAGATTTTTTTTTTAATTTCTAGTAAATGTATGTTGTGAATCCATCTGGACTTAAGCTTTCTTTGTTTTGTTTTGAGGGGTTTATATTACTGCTTATGTCTCCTTATTTGTTATATAACTGATTAAGTTAATCTTTTCTTGGTTTGATAATGGTGATTTTATTGAATATATAAATGCATCTATTCCTTTGAGATACTTTAATTTAATAGAGTATCAGTTTATAATGTATTCCTTTGTAACATTCCTAATAACATTGTATATTTCTTTGCTGTTTGTTATAATGTTTCCTGTTTGTCTTTGCCTTTGCTTAATTGGTTTTGGTCTTTCTTTTGATTACTTAGCCAGGCTAAGAATATGCAAACAACCAGCTGTTACCTTCATTGATCCTATTGATTGTTTTCTTTGTATTTATTGCATTGATTTCTGTTCTTATTTTTATTTCTTCCTCTCGTCAGATGGTTTGGTTCAGTTTGTTTTTGCTTTCCAGGGTCTTGAGTTGTACTATTAAGTCATACATTTGTGATCTTTCTGATTTTTTTTTTTTTTGTCTTTTTGAGGCAGAGTATCCTGTAGCCCCAGCTGTCCTGGAACTCACTATGTAAACCAGGCTAGCCTTGAACTCACAGAGATCTGCCTGCCTCTGCCTCCCAAGTGCTAGAATAAATGGCATGCACCACCACACCAGGCTGATCTTTTTTTTCTTTAAAATGTAGGCACTTAAAGCTATAAACGCCCCTCCTAGAATTGCCTTCACTATGTATAAAAGGTTTTGTTGCATTGTGCTTTCATTTTCATTTATAGAAAATACAAATAAAATATAGAGATATAAAATAATTTTACTGATATTTTCTTTGACCCATTCATCATTAAAAAGTATGAACAATCTCCCTAAGCTTGTGCTGTTACTAGGGATTCTATTACTATAGACTTTAAAATTATTACATTTTGGTCAGATAGAAATATGGAATTATTTCAGGTTTTTGTGTTTGTTGATATTTGTTTTGATGACTATGTAGTATAATTTGGAGAAATATCCATGGGCTACTTGATGCAATTCTTTGGTGTTTAGGAAGAATATTGTATAGAGATTGGTTAGGTCATTTGATGTATAAATGATTTTCTTTAATTCAGATGTTTCCTGTTAATTCTTTGTCTAGATATCTTGTTTATTGGTGAAAGGGGTGCACTGAAGTCATTATTGTTGAGTTTTGCTTTATCTATTCCTTGAAGTCCAGTTGTACTCTTTTTTAAATTGGGTACACCAGGTTTTGATGCATACATATTCATGATTATAATATCTTTAGATTGATTGTTCCCTTAATTAGAATGAAGTGACCTTCTTTATCTTCTGTGATTAATTTCAATTTGAAAACAATTTTGTCAGATATTAGGATAGCAACATCTTCCTGATTTTTTTGTGCCTATACCTTCGAACAAACTGCACATCTTTGATGATTAAAAAAGTTTTTCCCTGAAGACAAGGGAAAGATCCGTTTTTGTTTCTTAATCCATTCTACTACCTTGTTTCTTTTTACTGGAGAGTTGATTCCGTTGATATTTACAGTTATTATTGAAAGATATTTATTGGTTACTTTTTATTTATTTATTTTTATTTATATTTTTATTGAAGTTTTATGCATTTCATACATCATTTCTTAGTCCAATGTAGACTTATCTCTCCTTCTATTGTTACTTTAAAATTTTTTCTGTGTTTTTAGTGCTATTTTGTGTTTTCATAAATTTAGCATCACTTGTTTTCTTTATGTATCGTCTTGAGTTCACTTACTGCTATCTTCTGTTGTACTGCTTTCAATATTCTCCATGGAGTTGGTTTGGTGGACATGAATTATTTCAGTTTATTTGTATCGTGGAAGATCTTTCTTTATCCTTTTCTATGAGAGACATTTTTTTCTGGTTCAAATAATCTGGGTTGGCATCAATGGTCATTTAGCACTTTCCAAATCCTAAATGGTAATTATTATCTAATTCACTCCATATTTGTACTTCCTTGTTTCAGCCAAGAGTTTATTACTATCCTTTTAGAGTTCTTTGCATTGTTTGTGTGTTCTTTTAAATCCTTAAATTCTCTGATCATTTTTAAGACTGCTATTTTAAGTTCTGTGTCCTGGGGTCCTCTGTGTAGTTCTCAATTTTGAACATTTCTATAGGACTGGTGGAATTTAAAGTGAACATATTACTGGCATTTTTACAATTCAACCAGAGCATATGGGATTCTTTGTTGACTGTGCAACTGATATGAAATTTTAGTCTGACATTTTTGAGTTGCAGTTTGCTTTTCTATTTTCATTGTTGTTGTAGCTTGGTTGATATCCTACCAGGTATGAACAGTTAGGTTTGTGCTTCAATTTCTCACCTTTGATTTATTAATCAGGCAAGAGATGTTTCTAGTCTTGTCCAGTTTGTGAGTTAAGAAATTAAAGCTAAGACTATGAGTGTTGAGATGATGGTGGACTCCTAACTTCATCACCTGACTATTACAGAGCTGGAGCAGTGTTATCCAGGACTATTCACGGACTTTCTAGAATCATGTTCATAGCTAGTCCCCAGAGGGAAAGTTGGCAAGAGAATGGGCATGTTCTGACATGCTAGGCAGGGTAAAATTAAAAAAAAATCAAGCCAACAATGCATTTTATGCCTAATAGTACACTTTTTAACCTTGAGAGGTTTTGCCTGTTCAAATTTAAATAAAATCATAATTGTATATCACTTATAATATTAAAATATTATGAGGTATTGAATACATTTGTAGGCATGATTTTTATAGATTTATCAGATTTTGTCCATTTCTTTCTTCCAGACTGGGGTATAACTAGTTGATAATAATCATCATAGGAACAACAGAACCAAGAATAGAATCAAACATTTACAGACATCAAGGAAAAAGATGTTGGCATATATTCTTCAGCAACAAAAAGATGTTAAAAGAATATCAAAAGTGGGTTACGGAAGCAATATTTAGATAAATTGGACAAGCCCAATTTCCTATAATATGGAAGATTTTAATAAGCCCATAGCTACTAAGTAATTGGAGTTCATAATCCCCAAATGGAATTGACATATATATTGGTTTTTCTAAGCAATAATGATAGATGTTTTATCCAGGGTATTATAAATGAAAAGAATAGAAAAGAAAAGAAGTCTCAATTTAAGCAATGCGAAGCTCTTCATATTTGCATATGAGCCATATGAGCGTCTACAAAGAAAATTTGAAAATATATCTGCAAAATCTTTACATCCAAAACTGAAGCAAAATAATCCAGATAGCAGAAAATAAATATTTAATGGATTCATTTATGTACCCCATTAATTAATATGAACTCATGCATGAACTTAATTCAATTTCTATATAAAATTTTGCATACAGATATGATTATCATGAAATTTTCATTTAACAAAGTATGTTAATAGCTAAAACACTTTATCTAGTTAAAAATAAGTCTGTCAGGGTTGGAGAGATAAATCAGAGGTTAGGATCCCCGGCTGCTCCTGCAGAGAATCAGGGTTTGATTCCCAACTCCCACATGATGAATAAAATCTATCTGTAACTCCATTTCCAGGGGAACCTAACACCCTGTTCTGATCTCTGTGGGCATTGCACACTATGGGTGCACTTACATACAGGCAGAAATACACATAAAGTAAAAAGAATAAATAACATATTTAAAAAGAATGAGTCTAATGAATGAATTCAATGAATTTAAACTTCTATACAATTTTGATTTTTAATTTCATGTACTAATTAGCTACATAATTAATATTTGAATTAAGAGAGATATCTATGGGTAAAGAATGAGTGAGAGAATTCAAGTGTTTGCCTCATCGAAATTTATCCAATAAGTTTTTTTCTGTTTTAATGAAAATATAATATATTGGATAAAAATATCCATGCAACAAATGTTGCTCTTCATTCCCTATCTGGGGAAGAGGAAATTCTATTAAAATCTGGACTTATGAAGAACTTTGATGGGCTACAGAGATAACTCAGCAGTTAAAGAGTACTGGCTTCTCTTGTAGAGGACCCAAGTTCAATTCCCAACACCCACATAGCAATTAACAACCATCTGTAACTCCAGTTCCATGTAATCCTATGCCATCTTCTGGTCACCACAGGCATTGGATGCACAGCTTCACTTACATACATACAAACAAAACAGATATATACATAAAATAAAATAATAAAAATTTTAAAATAGACCTTAAATTGGGTCATTTATAAATGTAAAATAACATAACATTTAAAATTTCAAATTAACATAATTATTAAGAAAACTGCCTATACAGGGTAAAATTAAACGTTATAGGCTCAGGATATCATTGTAAATTACATATATTATAAAATTCCCATAAAAATAAAAATTTGGAGAACATACAAATTGCAGACAAGCAAATGATTTTAAATCATTTATTTATTTGGAAACTAGCCATTGGGTGTTGCAAAAGAAACCACAGTGTATAATGAGTGCATCATCCAGAAAACATACAAACCAAAGAGAGAGATGGATAAATGTAGAGAGGAAGCAGATGAGAGAAGGAAGGAGGAGTGAGAGGAGGGCATAGGTGAAGGGGAGGATAGAGTGAGAGGCAAAGAGGAAAAGAGGAAAGAATAGAAGAAAGGGAGGGAGGACAAGAGAGAAAGAGGGAGGGATGGGGAAGAGAGAGGGTATGGGCAGAGGAAGGAAATAAGGAAAAAAGAAGGAAGGATGGAGAGGAATATGTACCACGGTAGGTATTGAGAATACATGGAGAAACTGAATCTCTTGCATCCTTGGTAGAAATGCAAAAATATAGCCACGCTGAAAATACTTTGACTCCTTCATTTCTAGGGCAACTTGTTTATAATACTTTCCAACAATTTTCCTTTGAGGCATTTATACCACAGAAGTGAAAACATCATCACATGAATCTATAAGCAAATTATAACAAAAGTTTTATTTGCAAGAAGTCAAACTATAAAATGAGCAAGATTTCTTTCATTTGGTGCATGGAACAAATTATATATATATAAAATCTCCAATAACACTATTAAAGATAAAACTTCATGTGGAAGTATAGGACATGCTGAGTGCACAAACCCAGTCTCCAAGGGCCACATGATCTAGGATTCCACCTATCTAGTATTCTCTAAATGGCATATTTATGAGAATGGAAAATAGATTAGTGTATTTCAGAGATTGGGAATGCTGAAAGGCTGTGCAACAATAAAGTTGTAAGTGACATGCAGCTGATTTTTGTGATCCTGAAATAGTTCAATCTCTTGACTACATTTGTGGTTTCACAAATCTGTGCATATGTCTAAATTCCATACAAATATAAAAGCACATTGCTAAAGTTAACATTCCTGACTTTGTTTTTGTACTATAATTATGTAAACAGTATTTGTGAGGATCTGGTGGAAATATACAGATACCTTTCTGTATCACTTTCATAATTTACTATAAAACTATAATTTTTGTGAATTTAAACTTGATCATAATGTAGAATAATTTTCAGCCTTTGTAAACCTTAACTGAAGGGCTCTCAATCACAATGACAAGCACATACACCAATGATTCTCCTCGACTTCCCTCAAGGGGATTTCAGCTATTCAGGATACAATATGCCTGAGGAAAATGAACGAGTATTTTCACAACTATTTATAAAACATGGTTCCTAGCTGATAGTAAGAGCTTAAAACCTAATATATCACTATGAGTCCAAAAATAAGTTGAAGCATGTGGAGACTCATTAATTTATGGTGGTAGGGCTCAAGTTCTAGTCACAGTAGACTTGTACATATATATAATATGCATTTTCCTCATCCAAAAATGTCTAATTGTGCAAAGTAGGTTTATTGCCATAAATACTAATTCCTATATATGTATTTGACAGAGGGCTAGGGTTAAGAACTTTCTTTATAGTGAAAGCCTATAAAATCTGATTTATTCCAGCCATAACAGAAAATAAATAAGATAGTGCACATTGGGGGAAACTATAGGCAATTATGTCATCCTTATGAATCTAAACCAGAGGAATAATTATTCTTATTATGTCTTAAATCACAATTTTCCTGCAATAACCCAGTAGATATGGAAAATGGAATGGGATTGTGACAAAAATCAACCAACTATTAAACCGAATCGGTCGGCCCAGTGTGACTCTTTTTTTAATTTTTATTTATTTTTATGTGTATGAATGTAGGTTTTATATGTCTGCATGTAGGTTTGTGCACCCGGGTCATGCAATGCCACGGGGGTCAGAAGAGGGTGTCAGATTCCCCTGGAACTGGAGTTCTCCTGGAATTGGAGTTACAGACTTTTCTCAGTTGCCATGTGGGTGCTGGGGATTGAACCTGGGTCCTCTGCAAGAGCAGTCGGTGCTCTTAACCGCTAGACCATCTCTCCAGCCCCGACACATTTTTTAGAGGAGAAATGGAAGGCTCTCCAGTCTTGTGCTTGAAGCTGCTGATCTTGAACATGCTATTACTTTGCATGTTTGTCAGAGTATGAAATGGACTATTTCACATAGATTTAGAATAGAATCTTTCTATTTTCAAACATGGACTGAAATTTCCTACACTGTTAAAAGGTATATTGATGAGAATCATTGAGTATCATTTATTTATCAATTTCAGGAAGAACAGTTTCAGGCAAATGGTACATTAGCTGAGTGTACAGGAGTTAAGTTGTCAGGGAATGGCTCATTATTCATCTGAAGTAAAGCATAACTTTATTTTCATCTTCCCACCTAAAACAAAGGTCCACATATTTTGCATGATCATGTATATGCCTACTGATCTCTTTATTCAGTTGAACAATGATTAGTGTCAACATTAAAGAACTGCATTCTATGGGGCTGGAGAGATGGCTCAACCGTTAAGAGGACTCAGGTTTGATTCTCAGCACCCACACTGTGGCTAACAGTCGTCTTTAACTCCAGTTCCAGGGGAATATGATGCCCCCTTCTGACCTCCGCGGCAGTGCATGATGTGGATGCACCAAACTACATGCAGACAGTACACTCATACACGTAAAATAATAAAAAAAAAGAACTGCATTCTGTTTTCCCATCTTGTTGTTTATTGTATACACAAACTCTTTGCTTGAATTTTGTGAACAAGAAAATGTAGTGAGTTTCTGTATGTGTCTGTAGACTTGTATTTATGGACAGTATTGAATGCAATTTCATTGTCCACTGGAGGCTACATTTGATCTAAGATCCTTTCTCATTAAAATAATGGAAATAGCAGAATTTCAACATTAGCACAAAATTACATTTTGAAATTTTATGTCTAACCATACCTACATTTATGACTTTAGATCAGCCTTCTTTCCAGTCCTCCAGTGTCTGCTTCATTCTGTACTTGTTTTGTTTTATGTTTGTTTGTTTGTTTATTTTATACATATGAGAAGAAACATACTATGCAGCACTTTTGTTTCTGGCCTATTGTGGTTTAAAGTTGTCCAGTTGTAGAGTGGACAGCCTACCAAAAAGAAAAATTGACCAGGGGCATCAAATGCCTTCCTAAAGTAAAGAAAAAGCCAGAGGAGTTACCTACCCCGCCCAACCACCCAGTTGGGGGAGGGATGAGGGACATAAATAGAAATGCCAGGGGGCATGGTCTCTCCCTTCTTTGCCATCTTGGCAAACGTTGCAGAGTCCATGTGGGGACCCTGTATGGACACTGGGTGCGCATTTCCTGTAAGTAACCCCCTTACCCATTTACTCTAAGCAAGCCCAATTAAAGGATAAAATCTTCCAAACCACAGTTTGGAGAATCTTCCTCATTTTGCCTTTGGGATCACTTGAGGAGGAAGTGGGTCATAGGTTGCACATGTACCTCCAAGGAGGAATTTTAGCAACACCTGTTCATTCTGTTTTCCTGCAAATGATAAACTCTGTCCTTCTTTCTTTTCAAAAGATTCCATTGTGTAGGCATATCATATTGTCATCAACTAATTCTATAGTGTGGTTTTGAAGATTACCAGCAGCTCTTTTACATGATGAATCTATTTCCATTATATTCATATACTTAGCAGTGGAAGGTTCAGTACATATTATATTATAATTCAAGTTCTATGGAAGATTCTACACTTTTCCCATAGTAGCTGTGCATATGTACACTACCCAGATAAGTTTATAATGGTCCTGTATTTTAAGTAGAATGTGTTGAATATAAACATTTTAACTGATTGCCCATGTTTTATTCATTTATTTTCATTCTATTTTCTTCTCTGTAAGAAAACAATCTCCCCTTATTTATTTTATTGAATATTGCAATTTTTACTTAAATTTAAATAGTTCAGTATTATTTATGTTAAATTTCCCAGTAAAAGTAATGTACTTATATTTTGTTTTCCAAAGTAGATTATAAGTTGACAGTGAGCAAAGTAAATAATGCAATGTTTTTTTTTTTTTTTTTTCGTCTTTTCCAGACGGGATCTCCCTGTACCCCCAGCTGGCCTGGAACTTACTCTGTAGACCAGACTGGCCTTGAACTCACAAAGATCCACTTGCCTCTGCCTCCCAAGTGCTAGGATTAAAGGCATGAGCTACCCCCCCCACACACACACACCAGCAATAATGCAATTTTAATGTGTTGGTTATGTTATTGTTTTAGAGTTTACCTCCACCCCTCTAAGAAGTTTGTAAGTTCAGTGAGAAAGGGAATTATTATTTTTCCTAGTTCATGTTTTTACTGAGCCATGTACAAAATAATACTGATATGTGGGTATACTCTACATTCTAGTGAAGTAAAAGAAAAAACGGGATATTTAACACAAAATTGCCTCAAATCCCAGGTGTAACAGAATATTACTTTTAACTTCTGATCATTCTATCTCCTAGATGCTGGCCTTACAGATGTGACTCACAATACCAGGTTAATGTACAACTGGGGATCAAACTCCGAGCTTTGTACAACTGGGGATCAAACTCAGAGCTTTGTGCTTGTTAGGTAAGCATGATACCAACTGAGCTACATCCACACACTGGAAGACTTAATTGTATAATTTCTTATCAATTAATAGTATATTTCTGTTGATCAAAAATACTTTTATTCAATCAAGTATTGTGTTGTATGTAATCTTAATTTTAGCTCTTCTTCCAAATTATTTCAATAGTGAAGTATACAAAGGGTTATACTAAATAAGTTTCTTTCAAATGCACCTGATATTGTTTTCTTTACCAAAATATTTAACTCAGGGGCCCGGAGAGATGACTCAGCTATTAAAAGCATAGGCTGTTCTTTGCTGAGGCCCCAGGTTCATTTGCTAGCAGCTATCAAGAGTCTGGAAATCCAACTCCAGGAAATCTTACACTCTCTTCCTGTGTATGTCAGTCTTTTCTTAGTTAACCTTTGTTGGTTCCCAAGATTTCAAATATTCATCCATTTCTCTTAGGTTTTCAAATTTAGTGGAGTATAGGTTTTTGACATATTCCCGTATGATTGGATTTTTACTTTGTTGTGATGTTTCCCCTTTCATCATGAATACAATCGATTTGGAGTTGTTCTTTTTTATTTTATTATTTCTTTTTAATTTTTTTATGTGTTTGAAAGTACTGTCTGCATGTAGGTTTCTGCACTCGTGTCATGCAATGCCTTGGAGGTCAGAAGAGGGTGTCAGATTGCCCTGGAACTGGAGTTAAAGATGGTTCTCAGCCACCCTGTGGGTGCTGGGCATCGAACCCCAGTCCTCTCCAAGAGCAGTCGGTGCTCTTAACAACTAGACCATCTCTCCAGCACAATAACGCAATTTTAATGGGTTGGTTATGTTATTGTTTTAGAGTTTACTTCCACCATGCAAGAAGTTTGCAAGTTCAGTGAGAAAGGGAACTATTATTTTTGTTTGTTCATGTTTTACTGAGCTGTGTACAAAATAGTACTAATATGTGGGTATACTTTACATTCTAGTGAAATAAAGGGAAAACCAAGAAAAAAAGACAGTTGCATCTTGAGGCTAGATATAATCAGGACATATAGATACTGCGCTGTTGAAAGAATGTACAGTCATGTATAAGGATGTATTATCATTGAAATGTATTGACTAATTTGATATGAAATATTTATCCACAATCCCTCTGAAGAGATCTCTGATTTTGAAGATAGAAGCATATATATATATATATATATCTAATATTATATAGCATATATATTCTATTTTCCATTATGCACTGTAACCCATTATCCAGCTATACATGTATGGATCTGTGTGAAATATATGAATATATCTCATTTATAAACAGTTTCGTATTAAATATAAAATAAAATACTGTGATGTATACTATTGAATCTTATATAAAAGCACTCAAGTTAGCTTTTGTTCTTGTTGTTGATGGTGGTGATAATATTCACTTTCCCTGATTAAAAGCAAATCCTACTTCTTGCACATTTACAGTTCTCATCAAGATACAAAGTCCTTAAAATAACTGTGCAGGGTCAGGTTGCAAACTGTTTGGCATGATTATAGCAACTGTGAACTCTGTGCCAGTCTTGGAATTTGAATCTACTTGTTCTGTGGTTGCTATGGTAAGTAATTGTGAATATTCTTTTTTCATATTAAATGAAAAGGAAGTTAAATAATGTGAAGGAGTATATAAAATGGTCATAGATGAACATTAAAGTTCTGAGGCATAAAAGCGTGTTTTCAATAGGCATTGATTCACCAGGTTATTTTAACCCAGAGACTCTCTGATGGAATAAAATGGATTGAGCACCACATCCAAGCCCATTGTTTATTTAAAATATAGTGACAGCAGATGTGACAAAATGTGCCTAAGACATGGCCACTTTTCAGAAACCTCAGAGTCAATCTCAATAGCAAAACAACTCTATGAAAATGAAATCACAGACCAGTGAAGTCCTGGGACCATAAAATATGACTAAATTTTCAGAAATGGTTTCTAGTATAACTCAGGTTTGAAAAATTTCTTCAGATAATGTGTCACCTTCAACAGACATTCCAGGTGGATTTGGTTCTCATTTACCAGCCAATATTAATCCAGGACCATCGTGGAGTTTCCAGATTGCAAGTCTCAGTTGGCTGCGTGGCACCAATTATTTAGACATGGGCCATCTTCTAGAATGAAAATAGCTTTCTATTATCAGGGGCCAATAAAAACAGGAGCAGACAAGTGAATGACAGAAAGATCATCCAGCACACAGTGTAAGATGTTTGGAGCACTGGAACTTTCTATGCATACAGAAAATGACCTTCAAAATTTATCTTTTATAAATTAGAATGTATTTAATAATTATTTTATTTTTTATTATTTTTAGTTGATGAAAACAACTTTAGCATTATTTATTAAAATGGAAGTTAATTAGATGAAGCTAATAATCTACCGAATAGAAAAATGAATATTTTTCTAGTGATATTGTGACTTGTCTTTCTTCTTCACATTAAAAGTCCATTGTTATTTTTGTTTGCCAAGACTAGGTTTTTGGTACAAAGACACATGGGATTCCATTTTAAAGACTGGTCCATTTGGTAATTGATGAATTATATTTTATATCAATTTCACCTTATCTAGGAGCATACTTTTCCTTGTGTTAACTGTTTTTTGTTATTAATTTTACATGGTACATTATTTTAATTTCATTTTAGATTTTATGTTTATGACTAACGATGATTAGTTTAATTATCTTTGGATATGTAGACAATGGATGGTGTCCAGATTACCTCTCCTTTAAGCAAAGAATATATTCTTAACCATAGCATATCATAATTTAGAATATCATTTAAGAAATTGTAAGTGCTCCAAGATATTTAATAAGTAAATATTGGCCTCACATATTTCAACAGATACTATCAGAAAGTAAGGGATAATTTCTATTTAAACTCTAAGATACTAATCAAATATACTCCTTCCACTATATACTCAATGCCAGAGTATATAGATGGTTCAGTGGTACAGAGCAATTGGTTGTTCCAAAATGGCTCAGCAGTTAAGAGCATTCACATGGCAGCTAAGAACTGTCCTTAACTTCAGTTTCATGGTATTCTGTACCCTCTTCTGGCCTCCCTGAGCATTGAATGGTAAGGGTGCACTTACATAAATGCAGGCAGGCCACTTCCATACATTAAAAAAGAATAAATAAATTCACCCATGTTGTTTTGGGTGACTATATATGATTAACTTGGGAAGCAAACTTAATTTTTGCTTTAAATCATCTTAAAGAGAATGCTACAAGGTGATACTGTACAACAGAGAAATTATAGAGAACATTTGTATGTGCCAATCCCAAAGTTATTGCTCTAGAGATTTTGTGTAAAACAAATGTGGACAACAGCAAATTATATCTACATTTAACTCAGATGCATTACCGTTTTTATCAGAGTCTGTAAACCAATGTTGTTTAATATACACATATTTACTTTTACTAAGTCCTAAAACACCATGTATCCTGTAGACAGTGTCTAGGTGAAACTGAGTACTTGCTGAACTCACATCAATTAAATATGCCTTGATTGAATATACATCCGTGTCCCTCTCCCACCCATCCCCCCTTCCCAATTCACCATTTCAGTCCATTTTCTGATGCAGTCTTTCTGTTGTTGTTCTTTTACTATGCATCCCTCTCCATGAGAAATATTTATATCTGGGTTGTTGGTACTAGCATCCACATATGAGGGACACCATTTGTCGTTTGTTTTTCTGGGACTGTGTTACTTCACTTAACATAATGT
The DNA here is from genome assembly GCA_009823505.1 of Rhizomys pruinosus. Lineage (NCBI taxonomy): Eukaryota > Metazoa > Chordata > Mammalia > Rodentia > Spalacidae > Rhizomys > Rhizomys pruinosus. The sequence continues at coordinate 6,587,264 of VZQC01010467.1, read as the reverse complement.
CTTCCAGCTCCATCCATTTACCTGCAAAGTTCATGATGTTGTCCCTCTTTACTGCTGCATAGAACTCCATTGTATACATGTACCACATTTTCTCTATCCACTCGTCAGTTGAGGGGCACCTGGGCTGGTTCCAGCTTTTTGCTATTGTGAACAGAGCTGCAATAAACATAGCTGTGCATGTATCTTTGCAGTAAGTTGTGTCTTGTGGGTATATACCCAGGAGTGGTATGACTGGGTCAAATGGAAGGCTCATTTTGAGTCTTNAAACTATAGGCAATTATGTCATCCTTATGAATCTAAACCAGAGGAATAATTATTCTTATTATGTCTTAAATCACAATTTTCCTGCAATAACCCAGTAGATATGGAAAATGGAATGGGATTGTGACAAAAATCAACCCAACTATTAAACCGAATCGGTCGCCCGGTGGGACTCTTTTTTTAATTTTTATTTATTTTATGTGTATGAATGTAGGTTTTATATGTCTTCATGTAGGTTTGATGCACCCGGGTTCATCCTGCCACTGGGGTCAGAGAGAGGTGTCGATCACCTGGAACTGGTCTCCTTTGAATTGGAGTTACAGACTTTTCTCAGTTTCCATGTGGGTGCTGGGGATTGAACCCTGGGTCCTCGCAAGAGCCGTCGGTTGCTCTTAAACCTTTAGACCATCCTCTCCAGCCCCGACACATTTTTTAGAGGAGAAATGGACAGGCTCTCCAGTCTTGTGCTTGAAGCTGCTGATCTTGAACATGCTATTACTTTGCATGTTTGTCAGAGTATGAAATGGACTATTTCACATAGATTTAGAATAGTCTTTCTATTTTCCAAAATATGGACTGAAATATTTCCTACACTGTTAAAAGGTTTTATTGATGAGAATATCATTGAGTATCATTTATTTTCACATTTCAGAAGAACAGTTTCAGGCAAATGGTACATTAGCTGAGTGTACAGGAGTTAAGTTGTCAGGGAATGGCTCATTATTCATCTGAAGTAAAGCATAACTTTATTTTCATCTTCCCACCTAAAACAAAGGTCCACATATTTTGCATGATCATGTATATGCCTACTGATCTCTTTATTCAGTTGAACAATGATTAGTTGTCAACATTAGAAAACTGCCATTCTATGGGGCTGGAGGAGTGGCTCAACCGTTAAGAGGACTCAGGTTTGAATCTACAGCACCACACCCACATGTGGCAACCTAACAGTCTTTTACCTCCAGTTCCGGGGTCCCTGAGCCCTTACTCCTGTCGGCTCTTGGCATTGTACAGCATGCACTAACTTACATACATGCAGAGTAATCAAAAAAAGTTCAAATAATAAAAAAAAAAAGAAAACTGCAATTCTGTTTTCCCATCTTGTTGTTTATTGTATACACAAACTCTTTGCTTGAATTTTGTGAACAAGAAAATGTAGTGAGTTTCTGTATGTGTCTGTAGACTTGTATTTATGGACAGTATTGAATGCATTTCATTGTTCCACTGGGGGCTACATTTGATTAAGATCTTATCATATAAAATAATGGAAATCAGCAGAATTTCATCACATTAGCCAAAATTACATTTTGAAATTTTATGTCTAACCATACCTACATTTATGACTTTAGATCAGCCTTCTTTCCAGTCCTCCAGTGTCTGCTTCATTCTGTACTTGTTTTGTTTTATGTTTGTTTGTTTGTTTATTTTATACATATGAGAAGAAACATACTATGCAGCACTTTTGTTTCTGGCCTATTGTGGTTTAAAGTTGTCCAGTTGTAGAGTGGACAGCCTACCAAAAAGAAAAATTGACCAGGGGCATCAAATGCCTTCCTAAAGTAAAGAAAAAGCCAGAGGAGTACCTCCCCGCCCACCACCCAGTTGGGGGAGGGATGAGGGACATAAATAGAAATGCCAGGGGGCATGGTCTCTCCCTTCTTTGCCATCTTGGCAAACGTTGCAGAGTCCATGTGGGGACCCTGTATGGACACTGGGTGCGCATTTCCTGTAAGGAACCACCCCTTAACCCATTTACTCTAAGCAAGCCCAATTATAAGGAGTTAACCAATCTTCCAAACTACAGTTGGACTCTCCTCATTTTGCCTTTGGGATCACTTGAGGAGGAGGATAGTGGTCATAGGTTGCACATGTACCTCCAAGGAGGAATTTTAGCAACACCTGTTCATTCTGTTTTCCTGCAAATGATAAACTCTGTCCTTCTTTCTTTTCAAAAGATTCCATTGTGTAGGCATATCAATTTTCATCAACTAATTCTATAGTGTGGTTTTGAAGATTACCAGCAGCTCTTTTACATGATGAATCTATTTCCATTATATTCATATACTTAGCAGTGGAAGGTTCAGTACATATTATATTATAATTCAAGTTCTATGGAAGATTCTACACTTTTCCCATAGTAGCTGTGCATATGTACACTACCCAGATAAGTTTATAATGGTCCTGTATTTTAAGTAGAATGTGTTGAATATAAACATTTTAACTGATTGCCCATGTTTTATTCATTTATTTTCATCTATTTTCTTCTCGTAAGAAAACACTCTCCCCTTATTTATTTTATTGAACATTGCAATTTTTTACTTAATTATAGTTCAGTATTATTTATGTTTATTTTCCAGTAAGTAATTGTCTTATATTTGTTTTCCAAAGTTAGATTATAAGTTGACAGTGAGCAACAGTAAATAAGCATTGTTTTTTTTTTTTTTTTTTCGTCTTTTTCCAGACGGCTTTTTTTTTCTCCTTATCCCCAGCTGGCCTGGAATCTTACCTCGTAGGACCAGACTGGCCTTGAACTCACAAAGATCACTTGCCTCTGCCTCCCAAGTGCTGGATTACAGGCATGAGCTACCCCCCCCACACACCACACACCAGCAATTATGCAATTTTAATTTGTTGGTTCTGTTATTGTTTTAGAGTTTACCTCCACCCCTCTAAGAAGATTGTAAGTTCAGTGAGAACAGGGAATTATTATTTTTCCTAGTTCATGTTTTTACTGAGCCATGTACAAAATAATACTGATATGTGGGTATACTCTACATTCTAGTGAAGTAAAAGAAAAAACGGGATATTTAACACAAAATTGCCTCAAATCCCAGGTGTAACAGAATATTACTTTTAACTTCTGATCATTCTATCTCCTAGATGCTGGCCTTACAGATGTGACTCACAATACCAGGTTAATGTACAACTGGGGATCAAACTCCGAGCTTTGTACAAACTGGGGATCAAACTCAGAGCTTTGTGCTTGTTAGGTAAGCATGATACCAACTGAGCTACATCCACACACTGGAAGACTTAATTGTATAATTTCTTATCAATTATAGTATATTTCTGTTGATCAAAAATCACTTTATTCAATCAGTATTGTGTTTTATGTAATCTTAATTTTAGCTCTTCTTCCAATTATTTCAATAGTGAAGTATACAAAGGGTTATACTAAATAAGTTCTTTCAAATGCACCTGATATTGTTTCTTTACCAAAATATTTAACTCAGGGGCCCGGAGAGATGACTCAGCTATTAAAAGCATAGGCTGTTCTTTGCTGAGGCCCCAGGTTCATTTGCTAGCAGCTATCAAGAGTCTGGAAATCCAACTCCAGGAAATCTTACACTCTCTTCCTGTGTATGTCAGTCTTTTCTTAGTTAACCTTTGTTGGTCCCAAGTTTCAAATTATTCATCCCATTTCTCTTATTGTTTCAAATTTGGGAGTATAGGTTTTGACATATTCCCGTATGATTGGATTTTTACTTTGTTGTGATGTTTCCCCTCTTTCATCATGAATACAATCGATTTGGAGTTGTTCTTTTTATTTTATTATTCTTTTAATTTTTTTTATGTGTTTTTGAACAGTCTGTCTGCATGTAGTTTCTGCACTCGTGTCATGCAATCCCTTGGAGGTCAGAAGAGGGTGTCAGATTGCCTGAACTGGAGTTAAAGATGGTTCTCAGCCACCCTGTGGGTGCTGGGCATCGAACCCAGTCTCTCAAGAGCAGTCGGTGCTCTTAACACTAGGACCATCTCTCCAGCACAAACCCAATTTTAATGGTTGGTTATGTTATTGTTTTAGAGTTTACTTCCACCATGCAAGAAGTTTGCAAGTTCAGTGAGAAAGGGAACTATTTTTTGTTGTTCATGTTTACTGATGTGTACAAAATAGATAATGACTGTGTTGACCTTTACATTCTGTTAAATAAAGGAAAACCAGAAAACCAAGAAAAAAAAAGACGTTTGCATCTTGAGGGCTAGATATCATCAGGACATAGATACTGCGCTGTTGAAAGACATGTACAGTCATGTATACGGATGTATATCATTGAAATGTATTGACTATTTGATATGAATATTTATCCACAATCCCTCTGAGAGATCTCTGATTTGAAGATAGACGCATATTATACTATATATATAAATATATTATATATTATATACATATATATTCTATTTTCCATTATGCACTGTAACCCATTATGTCCAGCTATACATGTAGGATCTGTGTGAAATATATGAATATATCTCATTTATAAACAGTTTCGTATTAATATAAAATAAAATGACTGTGATGTATACTATTGAATCTTATATAAAAGCAATCAAGTTAGCTTTTTTTTTGTTGTTGATGGTGGTGATAATATTCACTTTCCCTGATTAAAAGCAAATCCTACTTCTTGCACATTTACAGTTCTCATCAAGATACAAAGTCCTTAAAATAACTGTGCAGGGTCAGGTTGCAAACTGTTTGGCATGATTATAGCAACTGTGAACTCTGTGCCAGTCTTGGAATTTGAATCTACTTGTTCTGTGGTTGCTATGGTAAGTAATTGTGTTTCATTTTTCATATTAAATGAAAAGGAAGTTAAATAATGTGAAGGAGTATATAAAATGGTCATAGATGAACATTAAAGTTCTGAGGCATAAAAGCGTGTTTTCAATAGGCATTGATTCACCAGGTTATTTTAACCCAGAGACTCTCTGATGGAATAAAATGGATTGAGCACCACATCCAAGCCCATTGTTTATTTAAAATATAGTGACAGCAGATGTGACAAAATGTGCCTAAGACATGGCCACTTTTCAGAAACCTCAGAGTCAATCTCAATAGCAAAACAACTCTATGAAAATGAAATCACAGACCAGTGAAGTCCTGGGACCATAAAATATGACTAAATTTTCAGAAATGGTTTCTAGTATAACTCAGGTTTGAAAAATTTCTTCAGATAATGTGTCACCTTCAACAGACATTCCAGGTGGATTTGGTTCTCATTTACCAGCCAATATTAATCCAGGACCATCGTGGAGTTTCCAGATTGCAAGTCTCAGTTGGCTGCGTGGCACCAATTATTTAGACATGGGCCATCTTCTAGAATGAAAATAGCTTTCTATTATCAGGGGCCAATAAAAACAGGAGCAGACAAGTGAATGACAGAAAGATCATCCAGCACACAGTGTAAGATGTTTGGGCACTGGAACTTTCTATGCATCAGCAAATGATCCGTCAACAATATCAAATATTAACAAAAGTAAATAATAAATTATTTTCTTTTTTATTATTTTTAGTTGATGAAAACAACTTTAGCATTATTTATTAAAATGGAAGTTAATTAGATGAAGCTAATAATCTACCGAATAGAAAAATGAATATTTTTCTAGTGATATTGTGACTTGTCTTTCTTCTTCACATTAAAGTCCATTTGTTATTTTTGTTTGCCAAGACTAGGTTTTTGGTACAAAGACACATGGGATTCCATTTTAAAGACTGGTCCATTTGGTAATTGATGAATTATATTTTATATCAATTTCACCTTATCTAGGAGCATACTTTTCCTTGTGTTAACTGTTTTTTGTTATTAATTTTACATGGTACATTATTTTATATTCATTTTAGATTTTATGTTTATGACTAACGATGATTAGTTTAATTATCTTTGGATATGTAGACAATGGATGGTGTCCAGATTACCTCTCCTTTAAGCAAAGAATATATTCTTAACCATAGCATATCATAATTTAGAATATCATTTAAGAAATTGTTAAGTGCTCAAGATATTTAATAAGTAAATATGGCCTCACATATTTCAACAGATACTATCAGAAAGTAAGGGATAATTTCTATTTAAACTCTAAGATACTAATCAAATATACTCCTTCCACTATATACTCAATGCCAGAGTATATAGATGGTTCAGTGGTACAGAGCAATTGGTTGTTCCAAAATGGCTCAGCAGTTTAAGAGCATTCACATGGCAGCTAAAACTGTCCTTAACTTCAGTTTCATGGTATTCTGTACCCTCTTCTGGCCTCCCTGAGCATTGAATGGTAAGGGTGCACTTACATAAATGCAGGCAAAATAAAAAAAAAAAAAAAAAAAGAATAAATAAATTCACCCATGTTGTTTTTGGGTGACTATATTGATTAAACTTGGGAAACAAACTTAATTTTTGCTTTAAATCATCTTAAAGAGATGCTAAAAGGTGATACTGTACACAGAGAAATTATAGAGAACATTTGTATGTGCCAATCCCAAAGTATTGCTCTAGAGATTTGTGTAAAACAAATGTGGACAACAGCAACAATTCTATCTCATTTAACTCAGATGCATTACCGTTTTTATCAGAGTCTGTAAACCAATGTGTTTATATACACATATTTACTTTTACTAAGTCCTAAAACAACCGATCCTGTAGACAGTGTCTAGGTAGAAACTGAGTACTTGCTGAACTCAATCAATTAAATATGCCTTGATTAATATACATCCGTGTCCCTATCCCACCCATCCCCCCTTTCCCAATTCACCATTTCAGTCCATTTTCTGATTGCAGTCTTTCTGTTGTTGTTCTTTTACTTGCATCCCTCTCCATGAGAAATATTTATATCTGGTGGGTTGTTTGTACTAGCATCCACCTATGCGGGACACCCTTTGTCGTTTGTTTTTTGGGACTGTGTTTCTTCACTTAAAACATATGTCTTCCAGCTCCATCCATTTACCTGCAAAAGTTCATTATGTTGTCCCTCTTTACTGCTGCATGAAACTCCATTGTGTAGATGTACCCAAATTTTCTCTATACACTCGTCAGTTGAGGGGCACCTGGGCTGGTCCAGATTTTTGCTATTTGATGTGAATCTGTGCCTTGATTCCACCCTATTAGTATGTATAATACAAACTTCTTCTGGAAGACTACTGGGTTTAAAAAAAAAGGGGGGGGGTACAGACAGACATGAAACCTTCTAGTCAAAAACCTTGCAATTCAAATCTTAAAACTAACTATGGGGAAGAATTTGTTTGTTCAAACAGGACAAAATGTCACCACTTAATGGCTGAGAAAGAAAGATACAGCTTTGCATTGAGTAGGATGTACCAAAAAAGTGGCAACTGAAAGGTTGACCCGTCAACACTGAAGGAAGAAAACCTCAGATTGCCATAAACGTCGAACCCTTCTGTGGATCCTTCATGTAACAACTATCTATTAATGAGTCCTAATGAAACTTATACCTTCTAGGTGCAACAAAGGTTTTGATATGACTTTTCTTGCCTCCCCCCCCCATAGAACAAGGAGAAATATGACGATGATGATGTCATTTTCCAACTGTAAATTGGAGACAACTATTATAGAGGTAATCTCTTATAAAAAAACGGTAAAATGCTTCTTTATTGACTAATAGGACATAAGAAATGTGAAAAGGATTTTTACTCTGTTCAGAACCAAATACTAATACTAAAGTCCTTGGGCTATTCACTTAGGCAAAGATATTAATGCAGGAGCTCTGACATCAGCACTGGATTGTTCTACCAGGGGGATGTTGGCCAGGGGATCCAAGGCCCCACAAAAAGGTAAGGGCTCCTTGCCCCTAAGTTGGGATACCTGCAGGAGGAGAGGCGAAGACCCTGCTGCCGAAGACCTGACGTTAACAGGGAGGGATGTAATGAGACACACTGCAGTGTACAGTGGCCTCTGGAATGCCAGAGAGTGTTCCCAAAGGCCACTAAACCAAATAAAGCAAATACGGGTTCCCTGAGTCAAGCAGACTCCAACATCAGCACCAGCTACACTTCACTGCCTGGAAATACTGTGCAGCAGAGGCAGCCATGTGCCTGTATATCCCAAACTAATGGCTGTTGCTCTCTCCTTGGAGGGGAATAACCCATGGCTGATTCCACAAAGCCTACATCCTCTACAGGTTAGGAGATGTCATAGCCACAGTAAGACCCTGTTATATTTATCAGGGGTAAAAATGTAATTCATGAATTAACATATCATCCAAAAATGTGTCATGCCAAAGTAAACCTACCATAACTATTAGTGCTGCTTAAATACCTATATATCTAATGCTTGTGCTTCATTATAGGATCGAAAGGTACTCGTAGAAAAACTGTCAGCCCATGACAGGAAACAGCCAGAATTGACCCAGAATCCAAGTCAACAGACTCCAGAGATGAGAGGACAGTTTTACATTCTCCTCCACCTGTCGCCCTTTTCTAACGCCTAGGGAACAATCGCGGAAAGAGGGGGCGTGGTGATAGAAGTATAAGGGCTGCGGAAATTGGGTGAATCGGATTTGTGAGATGAACTACAGCATGTTTCTGGCACACTCATTTGATCAACTTGATTGAACAAACAACCATGTCACCTCCCACTGGATGGAGGGACTGTGAGGATTTGGGCACAACATCTATAGATGGTTTTGCACGAAGGATGCTTATACTCATGGATTATCACTTATAGCTAAAAAATGAAAAAAAAAAAAAACCTGAAAGTTGCAGGACAGTTATGGCAGAATACATGATCTGGGATGGGGTGGGGGTGGGGGGGAAGGGAAAGGGAAATATGCCTGATCTGAATTGGAAAATGATGTATAAAATGCACAAACCATCAATAAAAATTAAAAAAAAAAAAGAATAAATAAACAAAATTATATAAAAAACTACAGACCGATGCCAAGAACTTGAAGGACGGTTTCTCCTGACTAGCACTGTTTTTTGTTATGGAGTCTTCAGCTATACAATGGCCTCATGTAGAGATTTTATTTGTGTAATTTTTCAATAGGTTTTTGAACTAATGTTTCTCTCAGGTATTTTCACCAGTGAAGCATTATTTATATCTTCCATTTCTTTCCCTGTCTACACAGGCAATTGCTACCATTTTCATTGCCTCCCAGAATTTGAAGGTAAGACCTTAATGCTGAAGATAAGACATACTTCAGCCACAGGATATGGAGCCATTGACTTAGAACTGACCTGGACACCACATCCCTGAAGCCTAGCTCTAATAATTCTGGAGAACACTATGCAAGTGGCTAAGGGATAACTTCAATCTATGGTCAAACACCACTTTTAAGGTCTAATAACAATAATAATTACTGGCACAGGAAACTATAGTGTGTCAGTACTGGCACTTTTATCTTGGGGTAATCAACAGCTACCTAACTGAGTCAAAAGCCTACTGAATGGGCAGGAACTCATATGTGGTACTGTAAATATAACAAAATACACATGAATGGAGAGGTCATATAACTTAGATAAAACTCCAATGTTGTAACATCCCTAGAAAAGTGTAATTTCTTACTATGTGCTGAATATGGAGTCTTAGATTTACAGACAAGTATGCCAGTCACCACTCATAAAGAAGCTTCTTTTACAATATATGTAGACTAGTTACACACAGAGATTTAAGTGTCTGTGAAATGCTCAATCTTAAATGGCACATCTACAATGGAAACTCTACACCTAAGACTCACAGAATATAGTGGAACATGGGGTAGAGAGAATAATGATGGATATCTCAACTCTCATCAATAAAGATGCCTCATGCAAAATATAGCAATGAACCCAGGGCTTAGGAATCATTGTGGAAGAGTCAGTTACCATACTGTAAGAGCCAGGGGAGGAGGTGAAAGTCTGTATGGTAATATAGTATTACAGGATCCTGGGACTTGCTCATATAAACTTACAACACTGGTGACAGCATACCCAAGGCTCATGCAAAGTCAAATAGACAAAAACTCAGCATAGAACAGTGTAAATGGGCAGCAAGCACCAATCTTAGAGGAAGAACTATTAGGAAACTGATTACTACTGTGTGAGGAAGAGCTGATATAATTTGCAGGACTGACTACTCTAGGTAGTCTGAATGGACCCACTGGATGAACTTGGACTGAGACATGTCAAGAGACACCAACTTGAGTCTACAGACTTTTTAATGTGAATTATAGAAAGCATGAAATCCAATGTGGGGACTATAAGAAAGTACGAATGAGGACAAGGGTGGAAGATGATTAAGATGTGTATGAAATATAAAAAAATTCAAAATAAATATTATATAAATAACCCACACCCCCCAAAATGCCATACTCAATCTGAGTAGACTTTACAAAGGCATATTTATCAATTAAAATAAAAAATATATAATTACTCTGAGTTGTGGCCAAACGTGTAAAGGAATGTTGAAATTTATGGTACAAATGATATTTTTCTGTCAAATTTATTACTCTTAATTTTATCATAATTTACTTTGAAATTAATCATGCCATTTTAATCCATGGGGTATAACTCTAAACATAAAACAATTCTAAGGTGTAAGATAGGTTATATTTTTTCTGAATTCCTCTGTATTTTATTTTAAAAAGATAATGGACATACTAAATGTCAACCAATGAAAAACTAAGCAGAAATACTATAAATAAACTCTTACCATCTAGAACTCCTTAAATTGAGAAATGACTGGCCCTATATATATGGAGAAATTTTTAACAATAGTGAGAGAGGAAATTAATCCTTTTAGTCCATTTATTCACAGTCATAGAGTTTTGCATGAGATATTATCCTTGAATTCTAATGTCTTTTCTATTTTTTATTTTGTGTTCAGAAGGATGGAACTTGTCTTTCAAGAGAATATTAGAAGGGTTTTTTTTATTGTTTTTGCATCAAAATGTTAAAACATACTGATGTAAAAAAATCACAGAAACTGAGCAGTATGTTTTTAAATTGGTAAAGGAATAAGAGTTTTCCTATACTTTTTCATATCTAAATCTTTTATAATACATAGCTGCATGCACACTAGGAAACACTCCAAATGTGCTCTTTGTGTAATAAATTTTCTAAAAGTAGGGAAGTTCCTCTCAAATTGGGATAAAAATGCAAGATAGAATAGTCATAACCATCATTTTGCATAAATGAATTTCATTTTCAAACTATTAACTAAAATGAATAAAATGAATAACATCAGGAACAGAAAGAAAAAATATATTTCACTTGGTGTGGGATAATTTAGACTTTCTTTTGAACAGACTCTTCCTGGATAGCCTTCACAGAATGTGCTACTGAAAAAGAGGCAGAGTTATGGACCCTGCAACCCCTCCCAACCAACTAATATAGGGAGAGGGACTAAGAGCTCTAAAAGTCAGGAGCACACACGCATTGCTATGAGATCCAGCAATCGCCATGTTGTGCCAGACTACTGGGAGTTGTGATCTGAGGTAAACACCAGAGGAGTTCATAAGAGGCCTTGTAGCTCAAGTCTCCCCGATTCCCTCTGTACAGAAAAAATGGTTTTCTGGGCCTGAAGTGGGAAGCTGGAGGTGTCATGCCAAAATGCCCAAACTGAAGTGGACTTTTTTTTTCCTTTTTTAAAATTCATTTATTTTTATTATATTTTAAGGGATTCACAGTTGTTTTCAGATCACATTGACATTGCTCAGTTTGCCATACAATTAGGTAATTAGTGCTAGCATCCACAGATGAGGGACACCATTCGTCGTTTGTTTTTCTGGGACTGTGTGCCCTTCCTGTTAAATATCTGTATTACTCTGACAGTAAGTGGTCCAGTGAACGGCAAGAACCTGAGTGCTGAGGGGACTGTACAGACACTGCTCCTCCCTACTCCTAGGGAATTGACAGTTTTCCTAATAGTAGGTCCTTGTCCTGCAGAGGCACAAGCAGAGAAACACATTCATAGCCACAGCCTCTCCCAAAGATCTTCCCATGAGGTTAGAGCCACCTGCATCATCCTGGTCCTCTCCCATATGATGCTATCATGTGAACCTTGTGAAGACCTTTCAAAGCACATGTTTAAACAGATGTAATTTGGCAAACCATTGTCAAAAGTTTGCTATTACAGAACGTGCATGTGGTTTTTGATAACTGAAATTACTGTCCAAAATGTGTTTTGTTCTGTATCTTAGATGAAATAAGACACCATAGAAGTGATAGAAGTTCGGTTTGTTCTTTTAAGATTCCCTGAAGGTCAGTACTACTTCAGTATAGATATGCATCGTGTAGATGCGACCCTTCCAGTCTCTATTCTTCGCCCTTTCACTGATTTCTCTCACACTGCCTTTTACTGCTCCTGGGTTCCCTACACCCACTGTTAATATACAGCCAGCTCAGCCTCGGGGGAAATAATGCTCCCTGCCTCTGTCACAAGGGAAAGTCCATGTAACTGAAATCTGAAGAAAATTTTGGAAATTGAGGGCAGGAGAGATGGCTCAGTGGTTAAGAGCATTCGCTGTTCTTCCATCTCAAAACCACCTATGACTGTAGTTCTGGGAGAGAGAGAGAGAGAGAGAGAGAGAGAGAGAGAGAGAGAGAGAGAGAGAGAGAGAGAGAGAAAGTTTTCTTGTTCTGGGGGGTGGTGGTAGCCAGCCAGGCAGCTTTGGTTGAGTTAGATCATAGAAAGGAATTCAACCTCTATTTAATTAATTATTGCTTAAACATGACTTTAGTAAAAATTTGAGGACAGAAATTAGGCTCTATAGGATTTATTATATATAATAGAATGCATTAAATTGAGTGAGGAGTACTGAAGTGAGGTACAGACAGGGGATCTGAACATAATCACATATTGTATGAAAAGCACAAAAATCCAATAAAATGTTTAGAAAAATGTCATCAAATATAAAAAGCACAGGTAACTTTAGGTTGTAAGGCAGAAAAGCAAACTGTAAGTACGTATGTGCAAAAATATATGTGGTTTTGTAGTTAGTAAGAAAAACTGTGTTTGTGTTTTAACAATTAGGCATATAGAGTCAGATGGAATTCTAAGAAGATAATGTTATATCAGAAATTCTGGTTTTTTTTTCTTTTTTTCCCCTCTTTTATTTGTTTATTTTTTAAGGGATTCTACAATATAATAACACAGGTGTTTTCAGATAACATTGATGTTACTCAGTTTGCCATACAATTGGTGCATTTTTTTAAGTGAGCCAAATTATTAAGCATAAGCAATGAATGTAACATTCATGTTAAACCAATTTTCAAGTATCTATGTCCAAATTTTGAACAATCCAAGTTTCCCATATTCCATTTGGAGATGCTTGTATGCACAGGCACATTGATTAATTAGGAGTCCAGTCTATATTTCTGTAGTCTCACAATTTACCCCAATCTCTCTGCAGCCCTTACATTCTACTACGCCTCCTCTTCTGCAATTTGTTCCTTAGGCTTTGGGAAAGGGGCACAAGTGGGTGAGAAGCAAAACAGTCTATTTTCTCTGGAGATGTCATTTTGGACTCTAGTCTGTTGAGGTTGTTTCCCTTCATGGGTTGACAGCTTATCCAGTGATAACTTTTTAGTCACACTAACAAAGCACAAGCAATTGGATGTACAGGCATTATAAGCAGTACTAATTATTATGGCAAGCTAAGCTGTGAGCATAGACACAGATGCTTGGATGGTATGTTAGTCCACAAACTGTGGTTTCTCTCTAAAGGGTGACAAGTTCTTATTGTGGTTTATAACATCTCCTAATCACTAGAGGACATAAGCTTGTGGCATCTGCTGTGAGTTATTCCTCCGAGGAGAGAGCTAATAGTCAATTAGATTTGGGATATATATAGACACATGGCTGCCACTGCTGCAGTGTCTCCAGGCAGTTGAGGTGTAGCTGATACTGACAGGGGAGACTTGCTTGTCTCAAGGACACCAATATTTTGCTGTATTGCTTTAGTGGTCTTTGGTAACGCTCTCTGGCATTTCAGAGGCCAGTTGTACATTAGCAAGTGACGTCCCATAACATTTTTTCATCCTCACACCAGGTCTTTGACAACAGGGACTTACTGCCTTTCTCCTTGCATATATCCCACTTATAGGCAAAAGGCCTTTATAATTTTGGGGGTTTTGAATCCACTAGCCAACTTCTCCTAGGCAGAATAATTCATTGCTGATATCAGAGCTTTCCTGTACTAATATATTTTGCTTAATTATACAGCTTATAAAGACTTTATTATTGAATTTGGCTCTAGATAGAGAAATATCCTTTCACATTCCTATGCCTATCAGTCAATTAAAAAAGGGTAGTTATACCTGTTTTATAAAAAATTACCAGTATAACAGCTGGCTCTAATTTACAGTTAGGGAATGACTTCAGTACCATCATGTTTTTCTTTTTCCTATAAAGGGGAGAGGTAAGAAGGTTTCTCAGCATCTGGAAGGTAAACTTCGTTAGGGCCCATTATAAACAGTTAACCCCAATAGAATTCAGAGAGATGCTCAGTGTCTGTGACTCAGGCAGTCTGAGGTTCTGCTTTCTTTAATGTTCAGATGGGTCAGCCTCTCTGCTGGCATTTCCTAGTCCATCCTGCACAGCCAAAAGTTGTACGTTTTCAGGCATTTAGATTGGTGTTTTTACCTGTGGGAACATACAAATCTCTTCTCATTGGGAGTTTCAAGATCTTAAAATTGAAAATTTATCAATAGGATTGGAACAGAGAGTTTTCCATTTGTATCCCAGAAGGGATACTACTCCACCTCACACCTCCCTCTTTTTGTTTTTTAAATTTTTATGTTTTGACCTATAGATGCCTAAGTTGTATTACACATACACATAAAAAGGAGCCAAGGTATAAATTTTGATTAAATTTACCCAAACTGTTTCTCATTGACTGTATGCTACTTATTTGGGAAGTAAATTTAAACTTAATTCCTTTAAATTGTTCTACGAGTAAAAGAAAGTGTTACAATGTGATGTTGTATAATTCAGAAAAATATAGAGACCATTTGTGTACCTTAACCTCTAAGTTACTGTTGGAAGTTCAATACAAATTATAAATAAAACAATTAACATTTTATATTCCCAATTAGTTCAAATGTATTACCATTTTCACTGAAACCTACAACCACATTTAACTAATTTAAACATTTCACTAAGCCATAAAATATCCTATAATATGTGGATAAAGCTTGGACAGAGTTGAGTACCTGCCAAATAAATTTTACCCAATATACACTTTGTTCTTTAAAGCTATATGCTGGATTATGACTTCAGAGAAATCAAGTCCATTAACTTATATGATTTATTTTGTATTTCTGTATAAATCTCTACTGAAATACCTCTCTATATAAATATGTTATTTTTAAGTATACCCTTTTAAACTGCAAATCTTAGAGTGGATTTTAATGACTGTCTTCCTCCAAGCTCTTGGCCTCCTTCAGGCTTGGCATGAAAACAGGCTTTAAAGACTTTTTTCAGTATCTAGCTCCTTTTTATTTTTTTTTTTTTGAGTACAAGCATCCTTCATATAAAACCAATTTGCAAGCAGTTGTGCCCAAACCCACAGATCCCAATACTCCCATCATCCAGCTGGGGGGGCTTGAATGTACAATCAAGTTGATCAAATAAGTGTCCAGACTATACTGCTGTAGTTTTACCGTTCACCCCAATCGCAGCCCTTACATTCTACCACTCCCCCTCTTCTGCAGATTGTTCC
Source organism: Rhizomys pruinosus (assembly GCA_009823505.1). Lineage (NCBI taxonomy): Eukaryota > Metazoa > Chordata > Mammalia > Rodentia > Spalacidae > Rhizomys > Rhizomys pruinosus. The sequence continues at coordinate 6,571,571 of VZQC01010467.1, read as the reverse complement.
TTAGGCTTAGAAAAGGGGCACAGGTGGACGAGAAGTAGAACAGTCTACTTTATCTGGAGATGTCGTTTTGGACTCTGATCAGTTCTGGCTGTTTCCTTTCATGGGCTGACAATTTGTCCAGGAATAACCTTTCAATCTTACTAATGAAGTATAAGTGATTCGATATATAAGTATTTAAACATTGCTAATTATTATGGTAGGTTACTTTGGTATAGACACAGATGTTTGGATGGTGTGTTAATCTATGGATTACTTTTTTTCCTGTAAAATATGACAAGGTCTTACTGTGGCATATAACATCTCCTAATCATGAGAGGGTATAAGCTTGTGGCAACATCCATGAGTTATTCCTCCAAGGAGAGAGCTAATAGCCAAATAGATTTGGGATATACAGACACATGGCTGCCACTACTGCACAGTATCTCCAAGCAAGTGAGGTGTAGCTGATGTTGGTGAAGGAATCTTGCTTGACTCAAGGAGACCAACATTTGCTTTATTGGTTCAGTGGCCTTTGGTGACACTCTCTGGTATTCCAGAGACCAACTGCACAGTTACAAGTGTGGTCTCAATACAACCTTCCCAAGCTTACATCAGGTCTTTGACAGCAGGGCCTTACCGCCTCTCTTCTTGCAGGTATCCCAGTTTACAGGCAAGAAGTCTTTACCTTTATGGGGGGGGCTTGGATCCCCTGGCCAAAATCTCCTTGGGAGAATAATCCATTGATGCTATCAGTGCTCCCCTGTATTAATATATTTTGCTTATATGTACTGCTTAAAGAGACTTTAGCATTATATTTGGTTCTGAATAGAGAATAATCCTTTTTTACAGTTCCTATGTCTATTAGTCAATTAAAGAAAGCAGTTTTAACAGTTTTATAAGAGATTACCTCTATAACAGTCAGCTCTAATTTACAGTTAGAGAATGGCTTCATTATCACCATGTTTTTCTTTGTTCTATGAAAAAGAGGTAAGGAGGTCTCTCATATTAAAACTGTGCTGCACCTAGAAGGTAAGGTTCATTAGGACTCACTATAAACAGTTGTTACACGTATGGTCCTCAGAGATGTTTGATGCCTGTAACAGTCTGAGGCTTTTCTTCCTTTTAGTGTTAAGATGGGCCAACTTCTCCGCTGGTATTTCTGGGTACAACCTACATTATGGAAGGCTGTATCTTTTCTTTCTCAGCCATTGAGTTGGTGATGTTTTGACCTGTGGGAATATACAAATCATTTCCCATAGTTAGTTTTAAGATTAAATTGAAAGTTTTTGGCAAAAAGCCTTAATATATAACTGTAACCCCCCTTTTTTATTTTAGTTGTTTTTTTTTTTTTTTTGACCCACGAGTCTCAAAAAGGCAGTTGTAGTACACATACCTATAGGCAGGAATCAAGGTGTAAATTTCATTAAATTTATCCAAGCTTTTTTGGGAGACTGTATGTTGTTAATTTGGGAAGCAAACTTAATTCCTTAAGTTAAATTATCCTACAGGTAAAAGAGAATGTTACAAGATGATACTGTATAACACAAAAATTATAGAGAACATTTGTATATGTTAATCCCAAAGTTATTTTTATATAAATTTTAAGTAAAATAACATGTAATTTTAAATTAAATATACATTAATAGAATATAGACCCGTGTCCCTCTCCCCCACCCCATCCCTCCTGGTTCACCATTTCAGTCAGTTTTCTGATGAAGTATTTCTGTTGTTGTTCTTTTAATATGCATCCTTCTGCACAAGAAATATTTACAACTGGGTTATTGATGAGGGATACCATCCACAGATGAGGGATAGCATTCATCGTTTGTTTTTCTGGGACTGTGTTACTTCACGTAATATAATATCTTCTAGCTCCATCCATTTACCTGCAAAATTCGTGATGTTGTCTTTCTTTACTGCTGCATAGAACTCCATTGTGTACATGTACCACATTTTTTCTATCCACTCATCAGTTGAGGGGCATTTGCGTTGGTTCCAGCTTTTTGTTATTGTGAACAAAGCTGCAATATATATAGCTGTGCATGTATTTCTGCAGTAAGATGAGTCTTGTGGGTATATACCCAGGATTGGTATGACTGGGTCACATGGCAAGCTCATTTTGAGTCTTCCAAGGGTTCTCCATACTGCTTTCCATAGTGGCTGTACAAGTTTACATTCCCACCAGCAGTGGATGAGTGTTTCCCTTTCCCCACAAGCTCTCCACCACTTGGTATCATTTGTTTCCTTTATCCTGGCCAGTCTTATCAGAGTGAGATGATATCTTAGAGTGGTCTTAATTTGCATTTCCCTAATTATTAATGACATTGAACAGTTTTTAAAATGTTTCTCATGAAGTGCACTTTTAAGTGACTGCATGTTGTTCTCCTGGGAAGGAAAATCTTTGCTGTGACACTTGGTATAATACTTTTAGTTCCTTTCATTTACTTGCAATTTATATCATTTTGTTTTGTATGGTTTTTGGCTGCTCAGCAGAGCTCCATTGTGTAAACATTTACACATTTTTATTATCCACCAGTCATAGATAAAGTTTTCTCTTTTCCCACATCCCTGCCAACATTTGGTGTCATTACTTCTCTTGATCTTAGACAGTATGACTTGGGTTAGATGAAATTATACAGTAGATTTGAACTACTCTACTAGGACGTTAAAATTTTTAATTTGTTTCCTATCCATTTTTTTTTCTTTTTTCAGTATACTCCACTCAGATTCATATCCCACTTCTTTTAGTCTTTTTGAGAAAGGGGCTCCCTGTAGCCCCAGCTGGCCTGGAAGTCACTATGTAGACCATGTTGGCCTTGAAATCACAGAGATCTGCCTGCTTCTGCCTCGTGAGTGCTGGGATTAAAGACATGGGCCACCAAGCTCATCATAGCACATTTTTTAATTAGGTCATTTGTTTTATGTCTTTTTTTCTTTTAGTTCTTTGTATATTTTTGTTATAAATCCTCTGTCATATGTAGACCTGGTGCATATTTTCTTCATACTCTCTACATTTCCCCTTTACTGCATTGGTTGTTTTGTTTGGTTTATAGACTCTTTTTCAGTTTGGTGAGGTCTCATTTGTTGATTGCTGACCTTAATCATTGAGCAACTTAGGTCCAGTGTAGAAATTCCTTTTTAGACCCTATCTTGTAGAATACTGCCTATTTATACTTCTAACAAGGTTAGCATTCCTAGCTTCACACTGAGGTCATTGACATATTTGCACTTGACTTTTTGAAGAATGCTAGGCATGGTCAAAAGCAGAGAGTGTTTGTAATACACTTAACCTTTCATGGCAACTTCTACACTTATAATGAATAGATTTCTCAACTCTCACCAAAGAAACTTCCATACAAAGCAGATTGTGATTCACACAGAAAACCACATGTGACCAATATGCAGAGTAACAAATGCCATACAATTTTAATTGCTAAATAGGATACCTATTTTAAACCATTCCTGCCAAGGCTTAAGAATCATTAAGAGGAGGTAGAAAGATTGTAAGAGCCAAGGGACATTGCCCAGGTGGGTTTCTAGTGAACAGGCTGCCCACCCTGGGCATCTGCCACCCATAGAGAGGAACTGTGTGCAAGTGGATAGAAGGACTGCCAGCAGCTCACACACTCATCGCCCAGGTGGGTTTCTGGCATGCAAGCTTGCAGGTGCCCACCCTGTACATCTGCTGCCCACTGCTAGAACCATGGAGAGGAACCATGTGCATGGGCAGAAGGACTGACAGCAGCAGACACACTCATTGCACATGTGGGGTCCTGCGGCGGGCCAAAGGAATAACACCCCCACCCCTCCCCCACCCATGCTCAAGCTACTGGTACTGTGGTGGAAAGTATAAATTACTGTTACTGTGGTTTACTGTGGTTGGGATGATCCAGCACCATCAGTGATTCTAGGTCACATAGCCAAAGCTGAGGAAGAAACCAGCAGGAAGCAAACTGAGTAACCAACCAGTCCTCCATTTTAACATTTGAGATTAGCAACAGATGCCAAACAAACAAGCAAAAAAACAAAAACAAAGGGGGGGCAACAAAACAAAACAAGACAAAACAAAAAATACACATGCCAAAGACACAATGGAAAAACTACAATATGGGAAAAACTCATAATAAATCCCCACTGAACACAACTAGTACTGTTGAAAATCACAACGTAATCTCCCTGTAAGGAAAACAAGACACTGACCTTAGAAGAACAATTGTAGACATATTCAAAGACTATAAAGAACAAATCAGAGAACTAAAGGGAGAGAATGAAAAACTCATGAAGGAACTAGAGGGAAAGAATGATAAACTCTGGAAAGAACTAAAGGGAAAAATTGACCAACTCTGAAAAGAGCTAGAGGAAGAGAAATACAAACTCAGAAAAGAGATAGAGGAAGAGAAATACAAACTCTGAAAAGAACTAGAGTGAGAGAATAATGAACTCTGGAAGGAAGTGGAAACGCTGAAAAGATCTCAGGCTGAAAGGAAAAAAGAAACTGACCAGAGAGGCAAGGAGCTACAAAAAGAGAATGAAAAGCTGCAAAAGGAAGTGGAAGTACTGAAGAAATCACAGGATGAAATGAAAGAGGAAATTGAACATTCATTCAATCAGCAGGAAAGGAAGGGAAAATCCTCAGAAACAGAATGGATGAAGAAGAAAAAAGAATATCAGACATACAGGATAACACAGTGCAGCTAGAAACCTCAAGGAAAGATTATGAAAAATTGAAAAAAACACAAGAGTGGAACAACCGGGAAATGTAGGACACTATGAAAAGATCAAACCTCCAGATATTAGGAATAGAGGAAGGAAAAGAATCCCAAGAGAAGGGTAGTGATCAGATTTTCAACAGAATAATAGAAGAAAATTTCTGCAAACTGAAAAAAGACAAACTCATTCAAATACAAGAAGCACATAGAAAACAAAATAAACAAGACCAGAAAATAAATTCCCCACTTTGCATCATAGTTGAAACACTAGATGTTCAAAACAAGGACAAAATACTGAAAGCCACAAAAGAAAAACAAGTTACAAACAATGGGAAACAAATCAGAATTACAGCTGAGTTCTCAATGCAAACTATGAAAGCCAGAAGAACATGGACCAAAGTATTCCTTGTGCTAAATGACTTCAAAGTATTCCTTTTGCTAAATGACTTCAGATGTCAACCCAGGTTACTATACCCAGCAAAAATGTCAATTATAGGGCTGGAGAGATGGCCTAGCGAGTAAGAGCATCGACTGCTCTTACAGAGGACCTGGGCTTGATCCCTGGCACTCACATGGCATCTGAGAACTTTCCTTAACTCCAGTTCCAGGGGAATCTGATGCCCTCTTCTGACCTCTACGGCATGGCACGATGTGGGTGCACAAACCTACATGCAGACAGTACATTCATACACATAAAAATAAATAAAATTAAAGTTCTTTAAAAATGTCAATTGTAGTTGAAGGAGAAAGAAAAATCGTTCATGACATAAACAAAATGAAAGAACATATGTCAAAAAAACCAACACTTCAGAAAATAAAGCAATTCAAACAACAGAGAAAAGGAGTAACTACCCTTAAACAACCAAAGAGAGAAATTAACAAAAGCATAACAGAGTAAATAAATACCTAGACCAAGAATGCAAACGAAAAGTAAGTTGAAAGGAAACAACACACATCTCTCAATAATAACCTTAAATATTAATGGTCTAATCTCCCCAATCAAAAGACAGACTGGGAGAATGGATTAGGAAACAGAATCCATCTATATGCTGCTACAAGAAACCCATCTCACCCTCAAGGACAGACACAACCTTAGAGTGAAAGGATGGAAAAAAAAATTCCAAGCTAATGGTAGCAAAAAGCAAGCAGGATTGCCTATTCTAATATCAGACAAAATAGACCTCACAGTAAAGTTAATCAGAAAATACAAAGAGGGCCATTATATCCTTATCAATGAAACGATTAAGTAGGAATATTTCACAATCTTAAATGTTTATGCACCAAACTCTGATGCATCGAATTTTATAAACACAATCCTTCAGGACCTCAAGACACAGATTTATTCCAGCATGCTAATAGTGGGGGGCTTCAATACTCCACTGAGTCCCCTGGATAGGTCAAGTGGACAAAAATAAACAGAGACATCAGAACTGAACAATACAATACACCAAATGGACCTCACAGATATCTACAGAATATTCCACCAAAAGAGCACTTTCTACTCAGTGACCCACGGATCATTCTCCAAAATCAACCACATACTGGGACACAAAATAAATGTCAATAAATACAAAAGGACTGAAATTATTCCATGCATTCTATCAGACCACAGTGCAATAAAGCTCAATATCAAGACCAGGGTAAGCCCTACTCGCTATAAGAACACATGGAGACTAAACAGCACAATCCTGAATGAGTGGGTCAAGGAAGAAAAGTCCATTCACAGCTATGTTTATTGCAGCTCTCTTCACAATAGCAAAGAGCTGGAACCAACCCAAATGCCCCTCAACTGATGACTGGATAACAAAAATGTGTTACATCTGTACAATGGAGTTCTATGCAGCATTAAAGAAAGATGACCGGGGGCTGGAGAGATAGCCTAGCGGTTAAGAGCACCGATTGCTCTTGCAGAGGACCCGGGTTCGATCGCGAGTACCCACATGGCGGCTGAGAACCGTCTGTAACTCCAATTCCAGGAGAACTCCAGTTCCAGGAGAATCCAAGACCCTCTTCTGACCTCCACGGCTAGCACGACACGGGTGCACAAACCTGCATGCAGACAGTACATTCATACACATACAAAAATAAATAAAAAAATAATTAAAAAAATTAAAAAAAAAAAAGACGACATCATGAACATTGCAGGTAAATGGATGGAGCTTGAAGTCATTATGCTAAGGGAAGTAACAATCCCAGAAAAAAAAAAGGTGAATGGTTTCCTTCATTTGTGGTTGCAAACACCAAATCCCCAGTTGGTAGGCAAACTGAACAACTTTTTATTACATGTCATTGTATCTGAAAGCAACTGTGTTATTATAATGTGAATCTCTTAATGGGCTCTAGAATTGACCTACCACTTATACTCACAAATTTTAATTACTGTTAAAATTTGGATGGATGGAAAATATGTATTCATATAAAAAGGAATGAAGTTATACTTCCTTTTACATGCATGCACCTGTACTGTTAGAATGTGAATCTCTAAATGTGTTTTGGAATTAACCCATAATTTATTTTCAGAATTTGTATTTTGATTTATGTGTGGATGTATATATGCATATTTTGGAATAATATAAAATTAAAGAGAAGAAAAAAGAGAGAGAAAAACCTATTCACAGAACTGACCAAAAAAACAGTAAACTTGCACACCAAAAAAGTTATAAAGGACAGAAAAAGATGCAAGACAGGACTTAACATGTATGACAGAATCCATGAGCTCTGGTGGGGGTGGGGGCATGTGAGGGGTGGGCATGGATGGGGGAATGAGTTTAAATTTGATTAAGAAATGTTGTATGAAATGTGCTCAATAAAAATTAACTTAAAAAAAAGAGCCAAGGGGGCGGATGACCACAAGGAAACAGTCTCTTCTAGGTAGCTGGTCAATTACTCATCTGAGCTGTCAGCTATGGTTTGAATATGAACAAGTCCTATACAAGTGAAAAAACAAACACAATCTCAGCATATTCTTCGGGAAGGGGTACGAAAACTGAGCCCTACATAAGAAACCTGGTAACTGAAGGCTGCTGGGAGGAAAAAGACAGTGTTTGACAGGGATAGGAGTCTTGGTGGACCCAGTGGATGGGCTTACAAGGAAAGAAATTTGGGGACATAAAGCATGCTCTTTTTAAAATTTTTATTATTTTATTTTATTTTATTATGTGTATGAATGTACTGTTTGCATGTAGGTCTGTACGCAGAGGTCAGAAGAGGGAATCAGATTCCCCTGGAACTGGAGTTAAAGACAGTTTTCAGCCTCCATATGGGTGCTGGGGATTGAACCTGGGTCCTCTGCAAGAGCAGTCAGTGCTCTTAACCCCTAGGCCATCTCTCCAGCCCCATAAAGCACACTCTTATATTTATAAGGGAGTACAATAAGTTGTGCAGAGGGCAGTGTAGGAATGTGCAGATATTGGAGGAGAGGTAAATACTGTCAAATTATATTGTATAAAAATCACAAATTCAATTAAAAATACCACATGATCTTACTCATACGTGCTATTCAAGATGTTAACTTAGACAATCAGGTTGTATGATTATATATTTATTAGATTTATTATAAAATAAAGAATACTATTTATTTGTATCCTCATTGAAATTATCAAATAAATTCATTGTATCCAAATTTTAAAGTAAATGTCTACCATATTCCAGTTTAAGAGGCAGACAAAAATTGTGTCACTGATGTTAGAACCAATTCAAACATCACAACAATATGTGAAGGTCAACTTGTGGACCACGAGGCAGTCACCAATTCAGAGATCACAACAATATGTGAAGGTCAAGTTGTGGACCACGGAGCAATGCTTTTTCTGTGTACTGAGATGAACTGGGTGTTTTGCTGCTGCCTGTTTTGATCAGAGGTTGCATAGTGAATAATCAAAAAAAATACTTCACAAATACTTCTGTGTTCCACTCTCCTAATCCAAAGGTGTGATAGGATGCAGTCAACTGTGGCAATTCGACTTGGAACAGTTGTTATTGGAGATAAAACTTGATGGTCAGCTGAAAGGTTATAGAACTTTAAAGGCATCTAATGCTTTACCAAATATAATACACACTATTTCAGCTGTGATTTTCAAGATAGATAATTTATACTCAAAGTTGAGAATTTGTCTTAAAAGACAATTGAGAATAGAACACATCAACTATTTCCCAATATCTGTGTCCTTATAATCAAACTTAGACTCCCTTACCAATTCCCATTAGTTATAGCCCCACCCACACCAGATTTCAAGTATTGTGTCCTATGTGTTAAGTTCTATCCTGCCAAGTATTTAAACCCAAATGTCTTTTGGCACAAATTAATTCACTGGAGTCTTCTTAGCATATCTAGATTTATTCTCTTAAAGAAGATCTATTCTGCCTCATCACACATTAATAGTTTGTCAATAGTTCTTTGGCTAGGGTTGGGGCCTGCTGCCCATTTCCAATGTTTTATGATGGGTTTTTGTCTGATTCAGCCTCTATTTCTTTATGTTAATGCACTAACCCTGGCCTTACAATATATACTCCCTTTCATTTACAGTGGTTTGTGTTTGGAAAATAGTAATGAGTAAACTCAATTTACCCCTATCCATTCCATTTTCAGTTTATGGAGAGACAATACATAGCATTATGTAGAAGTAAATAAACTCACTGTCTTAAACTAATTTTACCCTTAGACTCCAGAGCCACATGGATATAAGAATAATAAAAGACATAAAATCAGGAAATATAAGATGGATAAGAATATACACGTGTGAAGAAAAATAGAGGAAACATAAGGAATTAATTAATTTAAAGGGTGCTCAGCTCTAAATTGGAAATCTTGATCACTTTCCCTACCCTCAAGCTTCATTGAAGAAAAGGAGGTAGAAATACTGAAGGAGACAGTGGAAGAGGATGCCTGCAACAAAACAGTATATGTCGAATATTAGAGGACTGTTGCACACATGAACTCATAGCAGTTGAGACTGCACACACAAAATATGCACATGATCAAGGATCCCAAATCATAGAAGGATGATGGTGGAGGTCATGGAGATCATGAAGGTTTGCTTCTAGCTGAGGAGCTATTCATAAGTGATGGCTGGGAGAGAAGAGTGTGTGTTCCTCAGAGCTACCCATGTACATGACTCTAAACCTACACATAGGTGGACTCATTTATTTTAATAAAAGAGCACTTGAAATTAGGAGGGCAAAGCTAGGTGAGAACTAGAGAAGGGATTCGTGGAAAAGGAAGAATTTTGGTTTTACTTAAAACATGAAAATTTCAAATAATAAAATTTTAAATAAAAAAATAACTTGGAAAAAGAGAACATGTTGAATGAGAAAATTGAGAAAAATATCTCTCATGTTTATGTGTACTTTTTATGGTCAATTTTTTTCTCAAATGGTAACTTGCCTTTTTGACTACATAATGATCTTAATATTCACATTTGCCATAATAGCCCAACATTAATATTCACCTATGGCTTAGCCCATCTATGTTCTTTATACTCTCATTCTTTGTCTTTGCCTGTTTAAAGTAGTTTGACTTTCTATTATGTGGAAGAACACAGAGAAGTGGCATGACTTAGGTAAGGAGTAACATTCATATGAATAGATGAGTAATATTCAATATTTACAAATTTATGGAAATCGTTTTAAATGCATGAGACTAAATTCACTAGCTGTGACTGAGTCACAAATTGCTTAGGTAATTTGATGAACACCACAGTTTCTTCTTTATCTGGTTAGCCTGCATTACTTTTAAGAAACACAGAAAGGATAATAGAATTTAATCAGGGCTCTTCACATCTCAATGTGAAGTGACATATTCTTCTAATCCCTGATATGTAACTAATTCAAAGGCATCAAAATCCTTAGGGCAGGGGGAATGGGCCCAAAGTCTCATCCTTAGCCATAAAACTGGCAATTTTATGGCTTCTTGGAGAAGGAAAGTCAGTTTTCTTTAAGAACTTAACTTCCTCTTTTGCAATTAGTAATCATTTAGTTTTCTTCCCTTGTCTTATTGCTCTTGCAAGGGTTTCAGTCATTATTTTGAAAGGGAATGGAGATAAAGAGCAGCCCTGTGTGGTGCTTGATTTCAATGGGAATGCTTCCAATTTTTCTCCATTCAGAATGGTATTGGTTATGTTTATTATAAACAGCTTTAAAGATTTTGATGTTTGTTCCTTCCAGACCTATTCCTTCTAGGACTTTTAACATTAATGCATGCTCAATTTTGTCAAAGGCCTTTTCTGCTTTTATTGATATGATCATGTGACTTTTGTCTGCAAGTCCATTTATATGTTTTATGACATTTATTGACTTGTGTATGATGAACCATCTTTGCATCTATGGAATAAAGCTTACCTGATCATGGTGGATGATCTTTTTGATCATCCTCTGTATGTGCCTCTGTATGTGGTTTTTTTTGAGTTTTTTGTTGAGTATCTTTGCATCTATTTTCTTAAAGGATATGGGCCTATAGTTTTCTTTCTTTGTTGTATCCTTACTTGGTTATGGTATTAGGGTAATGCTGGCTTCATAGAAGTTTGACAGTTCTCCCTCTGTTTCTGTCTTTTTTAATAGTTTGAGCAGTGCTGGTTATAGATTTTCTTTAAATGTTTAGTAGAATTATGCTGTAAAGCTGTCTGGGACTAGGCTTTTATTAGTCTGGAGGATTTTTTTATTACTGTTTCAATATCCTCTTTTGTTATGGATCTGTTTAAACTGTTGACTTCTTCTTGGTTTCAATTTGATGGTGTCCATGTCTCTAGAAATTCATCCATTTCAGAGTACAGATTTTTGAAGTATTCCTTTACAATGTTCTGGATGTTTTATGGTGGTGTCTGTTTCAATGTTTCCCATTTCATCTCTGATTTTGTTGATTTGGAGTTACTCTTTCTTTCTTTTCAATAGCTGTGCCAAAGGTCTGTCAATCTTGTTTAGTCTTTCAAAGAACCAACTCTTAGATTCATTGATCTTCTTTGTATTGTTTCCTTGTTTCTATTTCAATAATTTCTCCTCTGATTTTTGTTGTTTCTTCTCATTTGCTGGGTTTGGGGTTCATTTGTTCTTGCTTTCCGGATTCTTGAGTTGTGCTGCTAAGTTTTTTATATGTGCTCTTTCTGATTTTTTAATGTAGGTATTAAGTGTTATAAATTTCCCTCTTAAGACTGCTTTTAACGTGTCCCAGGTTTTGTTCCACTGTATTCTCATTTTCATTTAGTTCCTGGAGTACTTTTACTTATTTCTTAAATATATTCTTTAAGCCATTGATTTAAGAGTGTTGTTTAATCTCCATGAGTTCCTGTGGGTTTTGGAGATTCTTTTGCTGTGATTATAAGTGTTATTGCTCTGTGATCTGTTAGAATGCGTGGGATTATTTCAATTTTTCTTCAATTTGTTGAGCTTTGTTTCATGTCCCAGAATGGGATCAACTTTAGAAAAGCTTACATGGGCTGCTGAATAGAAAGCAAATTCTTTGATAGGTGGGTGGGATATTCTGTAGATGTCCATTAGGTCCATTTCTTGTAAGGTGTTATTTAATTCAGATTTCTCTCTGTTTACTCTTTATTCAGTTGATCTGTCTATTGAAGAGTGGTGGGTATTGAAGTCACTTACTATTATTAAATTGGGGTTAATTTGTGTTTTATAGTCCAGAAGTATTGTTTTTATCAATTTGAGTGTACGAGAATTTGTGTATATATATTCATGATTATAATATTTTCTTGGTCAATTGTTCCTTTGATTAGAATGAAGTGATTCTCTTTAGAAACTTAGAGTGTAACATTATGCCATGAGAAATTAATACACACTTTCTGAACATTAGTGCATGGGTTGTGAAACCTGGTAGATTGTGGCAAGGAATACTATGCAAGACTGAGGATACCTCCTTTGAATGGTTGGTGAGAGTGATCAAAGTGACTCTCAAAACAAAAGCTATCTTAAAAGCTCTATATTATCTACCAGAAATAGAAAATAAGACATTATTCTTCAGAACAGGACATGTCTCAGGGATAGGACTTAGATTAATGGAAGAGGAACTGACCTGCAAATTTTCTACCTGAAGTTAAGAGCAAATAATGCTATAATATGTGCTTACTGCTACAAGAAATCAATGGCATAAATAACCCAGCACCAAAGTCTAACAGCCATGATGAGCCACCCAGAAAACTACCTGTATTGGAACAATAGAGGCACTGTTGTCTGGGGAATATTCAACAGCTGTCTAATTGGACCTGGAAAACTCTCAATAGGAGTGAACCCATGAGAGTGACTGTAAACTCAGTCAAATACACATGACTGGAAATAGAGCCTAGAGAAAAGCCTATAGGTGTCATATCTCTCAACAAATGAAATTTCTTACCATACGCTAAATACGGAAACAATTTTTCAGAGAAACTTCATATGCTACTAATTAAAAAGTTATTATTTTCAACAGATGTAGGGCACTGCAGAATCCCACAGATTCTGGTCAGCCACAGAACATATACATCTGAAAAATCCCCATTCCTAAGAGACACATCTACAATTGAACCACTACTCACTACTTGTAGAATAAGGGAGAGAGAGAGAGAGAGAGAGAGAGAGAGAGAGAGAGAGAGAGAGAGAGAGACCCTCAATTCTTACCAGTAAAGATTCCTTACCCAATGAAGTGTGATGCAAATGGAAGGCCACATGTAGTGAAGCATCAAAGAATGGGAGCCCCAGAATATGTATCCCTGGTTGGAGCTCCTATATTACATCTCACCTACCAACAGCTTAGGAATCATTCTGAAAAAGGGGGTGGAAAGATTGTAAGAGCCAAGGCTGCTGCATGAACATAGAGAAGCAGTGACTTAAAATGGACTGTAAGCTTTCACATGTATACTTGTGATAATTTAGGCATCAGACACGGGGCCCATGCCAACCAGGACAAAGTTCCAAGTAAAGCAAGAGAAATGGATTTGGGGACTGACCCTAGGCTGAGGACCATAAGAGACTTAGTACTGTTGAATGAGGAATATATGCTTACCTAGGATTCCTAGATATGCTGACTAGACTCCAGTCGACCCATTTGCTCAGAAGGACATCTGGGCTGGGGAGCTTGTCTGAGCAGGTCTTTGCCTGGATATTATAATGCACGAGTTATGATGGGGATTGGGAATGGGTTTGATTGGGAACTGCAATAGTTGTACAAATGTTCAATAAAAAGAGTTTGACTTCAGATAGCTTGATCTAACTCCAGAAAATGGGAGGACACTCAAGGGTATCTTGGGAACAATAAATTGATTCAATTGGCATTAAAAATGGGGGAAAAGGTGTAAAGTTGAGTGAGAAGTTACAGAGGTTTGTATCTGGTAAGGGATGAGCGAGAATGAGTAAACAGGATAATATCTTTGTATTAAAGTGACAAAGAATTAATAAAATATTCTTTTAAAGGAAGCCTTGAATTACACATTTTTTTTATCACATATTTTTTGTCTTTTTGAAATAGGGGTCTCTCTTCAGTCCCGGCTGGCCTGTATGTCACTATGTAGACCAGGCTGGCTTTGAACTCACAGAAATCTGCAAGCCTCTGTCTCCCAGTGCTGAAACTAAAGGCATGCGCCACCATGCCCAGCATACTACACATTTTTAAAATGGTATGAATATCCTTTACCTGTTCATTCAGCAAAATGTTTTCCTGTAATACACCTAATCTGAGGAATTTGAGTAGTTGATTTTTTCTGTTCTCTTTTCTTTTATTAAATTTAATTTATTTTGTTTATTAAATTTAATTTATAAATTTTATTAAATTTAATTTATAAAGTTGTACATATTTATAGAGTCACATGATGCATATATACAGTGTTTAAACCATAAAACAGGAAGTCCAGCATGGTGGCACATGCCTTTGATCCTAGCACTTAGGAGGCAGAGGCAGGCAGGTGTTTGCAAGTTCCAGGCCAGCTGGGGCTATAGGGAGACCCTGTCTTGAAAAGACCAAAAGAAAATAAATAAATAAATAAATATAAAACTTAAGACTTCTGAACATCTCTAGCTCATTAAACACATATAATGTCTTTGTGGTTAAAATTCCACAGTTCTAAATAAAATTGCACAGTTCTTTCTCTGAGGCTTTTGAAATACATGAAAAGATCCAAACAATCATATAAGAATATTTCAAAAATTGTAGGTTACTTTATGCTAAAGTAACCTACCATAACTATTAGTGCTGCTTAAATACCTATATATCTAATTGCTTGTGCTTCATTAGTAGGATCGAAAGGATATTCCTGGACAAACTGTCAGCCCATGAAAGGAAACAGCCAGAATTGACCAGAGTCCAAGTCAACAGCTCCAGAGAGAGTGGACTGTTTTACTTCTCATCCACCTGTGCCCCTTTTCTAAGCCTAGGGAACAATCTGCGGAAGAGGGGGCATGGTAGAATGTAAGGGCTGCGATTGGGGTGAATGGTGAAACTACAGCAATGTAGTCTGGACACTCATTTGATCAACTTGATTGAACAAACAACCTGTCACCCCCCACTGGATTGTGGGGCTGTAGGGGTTTGGGCACTACAGCCTGCAGATTGGTTTTGCATGAAGGATGCTTGTACTCATGGATTATCACTTATAGCTAACAATGAAAAAAAAACTGAGAGGAAGATGCAGGACAGTTATGGCAGAATGCATGATCTGGGATGGGGTGGGGGTGGGGGGGAAGGGAAAGGGAAATAAGCCTGAACTGAATTGGAAAAAATGTATGAAATGCACAAAGCATCAATAAAAATTAAATAAAAAAAGAATATTTCAAAAATTGATACTCTACTAAGTTTGAAAACCAAAGAGAAATGGTTGAATATCTGAAATCCTGGGAATCAACAAAGCTTAACCAGGAAGAAGTTGATAGTTTAAGCAGACCCATAATATTTGAGGAAATTGAAGACATAATAAAAAAACCTCCCAGCTAAAAAAAGCCCAAGCCCAGATGGTTTCATAGCAGAATTCTATAAAACATTTAAAGAGGTCTTACAACATTTACTACTCAAATTGTTCAGAAGGATACAGAGGGAATTATCCCAAACTCCTATGAAGTCAGCATCACTCTAATAACAAAACCAGGCAAAGATCCAACCAAAAAAGAAAACTATAGACCCATCTCATTAATGAACACAGATGCAAAAATTCTCAACAAAATACTGGCAAGTCGCATACATATCCACATCAAAAAATCATCCATCATGATCAAGTTGGATTCATCCCAGAGATGCAGGGATGCTTCAACATATGTAAATCAATAAATATCATAAAACACATAAATGGATTGAAAGAAAAAAAAATCACACAATCATCTCAATTGATGCCAAAAAAACCCTTTGACAAGATCCAGCATCCCTTCATGTTTAAATTTCTAGAGGGAATTGGACTTAAGGTAACATTCCTAAATCTAATCAAAGCCATATACAGCAAACCCACAGCCAACATCATCATAAATGCAGAAAAGTTGGAACCATTCTTCTTAAAGGCAGGAACTTACAAGGCTGTTCCCTATCCCCACTCCTCTTCAACATCCTTGAAATGCTTGCTAGGACAATAAGACAAGAGAAAGAAATTAAAGGATTACTAATCGGAAAAGAAGAAATTAAATCCCTTTTTGCATAGGATATGAGTAGTTGATTTTATACTAGATTTCTCTTTTTTTAAGGTAATTTTTGGCTTTTTTTTTTTTGAGACAGGATCTCCCTGTATCCCCAGCTGGCCTGGAACTCACTCTGTAGACCAGGTTGGCCTTGAACTCAAAGAGATTTGCCTGATTCTGCCTCCCAAGTGCTGGGATTAAAGGCATGCACCACGGTGCCTGGCTTAAAGACGGTTCTCTGCCATGTGGGTGCTGTGAATCAAACCTGGGTCCTCTGCTAGAGCAGTCGGTGCTCTTAACAACTGAGCCATCTCTCCCCTGTATTAGATTTCAACTTCAGCTACTCTTGTCTCTGTCTTCTTTTAATTTTTTTCTTTTCCATTTGTCTTTACAGTAATGATATCAAATATGGGAAGCATATATTTCAGGTTCTAACTTCTAATTCTGACATTCAATTTGACTTGTAAATGATTTCCTGCACCATGGGTGCTTTAATTGAACAAAAAATATCATTGCTTATACTTGTGAGGATTATGGTTCTTAACTTTTCTTGTTTTGTTTAGTTTTTACTTTGGACTTCATGAAATTTCCATTAAAAGTGTGTCACTTATTGTTTGGGGACTTATAGATGAAAAAAATGTAATAATGCTTTCAAAAAATTATTAAAAGCTTCATTTGAGTTTTTTCCCTAAATTAATGATTACCTCTAAAAGCACAGAAGAATTCTTATGTCCATTAAACATTCTATTTCAATTTAGAATTAGTATGTTCTATTTAGAACATACTAATTACAGAGTACTAATCAAATTTACTACACTTGACACACTGGGTCTTAGCTACAATCTAAAAAGGGATAATGATTATACCTTCAAATTATCAACATATTTTTACTATCAATGGATCTTTGATGTGTTACCTCTGCTGTGCACAACTCATGATATCTTTTATATTTGTTATAAATGCTTTCTTCAGCTGATTGGATGAGTCAGAGTAAATGCTAACAAAAGAAAACAATGGGGGACAATTGTCTCCATTTCATGACCTGTTGTGATAAAATATCACAATATAAGCAACTTTGATTGACTAGATTATTTTAGCTCAAAATTCAAGGTACTTTCCATCATAGAGGCAGAAGTTAAATCAGCAGAAGCTGGAAGTTGCTGTTCACACCTTTTGTATCCACACTCAGGTTGTGCTCACCTTGCTTTCCCCATTTTCTGCAGTCTAGGATCCCTTGCCTATGGGATAATTTTGTCCACGATTAATATGGATCTTCTCACTCTGTTGCTGAAGACACCACATGCTTTAGCCACAGGACATGAAGAAATGAACCTGGTATTAACTCTTGAGCTTCATCCCTTGTGGCTAGTTTTCAAAGTGTCAAAAATTGTATGAATGCTACTGGATGCAAAATGGAATCAACTGTGAACCTGGTGAGATACAATAAAATATACCCTAATTGAGACATCCCTAATAGTCAAATAGTGCCATGAATGTTATAGTAATGACTAACTATTTTCTGATAGGAGTCAAGGCCCCCACCATGAGAGGAAACTAATGCACGGTACTAGTAACTGAAGCAGAAACTTATTAATGGGTTGTTCATAGGCAGTAGGGGAGAACCTACTTCTATTTTTCTGTTAAGTATTCATCACATCAATCCACCTATATGTAATTAACTTTATATCCATAGATTAGTGCATCTCTCAACCCATATCATAAAAGCTTCTGTGACAATTAATAGAGTCTCAGAAATTGCCAAAGTGTATGGAATAAGAGACATAGAGTTGTCAGCCATAAATGGAACATCTCTATAATATCCTCCTTGCAGGGTTAAGGGATGCTTGTGGAAGATATCCCAAAAGATTATAAGAGACAGATCTTGAAGAACTAAAGCAAAAAAGAAACATATTCTGGACTTAACAGGGCTATTACACACAGGAGTTCAGAGCAGCTGTGACTGATTGCATAAACAAGACCAGAACAAGAGGAAGATACCTAAAATTTCAGCATGGATGAAGGAAGGGTCATGAACAGTGATTCATACTTGAAGAGCCATTGGTGTTTGAAGGCTCCTGGGGGAGAAGACATGGTTTTTCTTTAGGGATTTTGATTTCCAGAGAAGCATATCATGTTTGGGTACATGGTACAACACCCATGAACATACTAGTACCACTAAGTGGACTCAGTTTGTTAATAAAGTGATACATGTAGTTGAGAGGGACAAGGGCTGGTAAGAGCGTGGAAAGGGTTGGAAGGGAGGGAGTAGGGTATATTATATCTAAATAATTATATACATGTATGAAATTCTAAAACAGTAAATAAAATAAAAATTGGTAAGTTTTCCATATCAATAGTGGTAATCAGCTAATCTCTCATAGGCAGCATGCATGCCCACATACTGGTCCTGTGATCCTGGACTTTGTTTAGCTGGCAACACAAATACCCACCCCAATTTTAAGAAGGAGATGACATAATATTTCTCCCACAAGGGACAAGCAAAACCATAACACCAAAAACCCGGCATGGTGAGATACACCTTTAATCCCAGGTCTTGAAAGGCAGGCTCTATCCTTTGAGTTCAAAGTCAACCTAGTCTACATAGCTATTTCTAGTCAAGCCATAGAGATATGAAGTAAGTCTGAAATGACAGTATGCATTTATAAAATATTAGATTTTTAGTAAAATTAAAAGCATAATTTTGAATTCAGGAAAATATAATACTTTTGTTTATGAGAGAGCATTAGGTATTTACAAGGAGGAAATGAAATACTCAAGCATTTTTTTTATAAAATATAAAGTTTTGCATGATATTTTATTAGACCTTGGAATTCCAAAACTACCTTATAATTTCCATAGGATTATTATGAATACTAGAAATATATGTTAATGTATCTTCAAAAGATATTTTATCCTAGTTTTAAAGAGAAAATTAAATAGATTCTATTCTTGTCTGTCCTTCCTATGTTTACTTTTCTCTTCTATTAATTGATTACAAGTAATTTTAACTAACAAAGAAGCACCAATTGATTCATCTTTTAAACATGGCAAGGTGCTTTAAAGCTCAAATGATTTTAGTACTAGTCAGTTTCAATTACAAATTAACTTTGATTTGTTGCTGTTCTTGTCTGTGGCATTTGACTGGAATGAATAACTGTGTTCTATGAATTCTGGGCTCAAATCTAAATTGCAATTCAGTATAAATAGTCTTTGAGAGACACAAGTAACTTAAAAAAGAAACAAGAATAATTCTTCCATGTAAAGCTCCCTTAATTAGAAAAGCCTAGTTCAAAAACAAATTATCTTTTTCATATTTTAATTTTAACTGAAAAGATTAAAATGAAAATGAATTCAATTTTTTCCTTTATAAGGCTAAAATAAGACTCATTAAAAAGTATACTAAAGTAAAAGCAGTTTTCTTGATTAACAAGTGATTTTTTTTTCTGGGTTTTTTAATGTTGTTGTGATGGTTGTATTGGGGGTGGTAGTAATGATAGTATGGGGTAGTAGTGGTCATATGATAGTGATGGTAGCTGAGATAGTGGTGCTTTGGGTGGTGGTAGTGGTGGTGGCTCTGTTAGTGCTTATAGCTGTGGTGGTGGAGATGTTGGTGGTAGTAGTGGTGGTGACATTGGTGGTGATCATAGTAGCATTGTAGGTGATGGTAATGTCTGTGATGGCTGGAGTGGTGGCTATGGTAGTTGTGATGCTGATCAAGGTGATAGTATTGATCATGGTGATAGCTTTGTTTAATACTGGAGACTGAACACAGAATGAAATATTTAATGTTCATCACAAGGTAGGTATTCAGCTTACCACTGAGACTCTCACAGGCTGTTGCCTCTTATGCATTTGGCATTTATTTTAATCAATTTGCTATACAAATTGTTACCATTCAACTATACTATCATTCTGGAGGAAAGTCTGAAATGAGATTTTACAAATTTGGTTGGAATAAAAATGATGAAATAGTAGATAGCATCTTTTAAATGAATATTTGTTATTGAGTTTTGTGCATCTCATATAAGAAATCTTAACCATCTTTGACTCCCTTCTCTTTCCCTGCCCTTCCATTAGATTTCAGGCATTCTGTCAAGTATGTTAAAGCCTATCTAGTGAAGCATTTGTACCCTTATGTCCCTCAGTATAAGTTCATCCACTGGAGTTCAGTCAGCATGTATGGAATCTCTCCCTTAAAAAATGATCAACACTCCCTCACTCAGCAGTAATCAGCTGCCTTAGTTCTTTGGCTAAAGTAGGGGTCTCCTCCCCATTTCTCCAGCTCTATTCTGAGTTTTTATTTGACTGAGTCACCATCCTTAACTTGCCAATGTAAAAATTCCTTGCCAGAAGGAAACTTAATCAAGTGCTATGGGGTATTCCTCTTCCTCAATACTTGTATTCTTATGTCTCTTTATCCCTTTTTATTTCAGGTGAACAAATGTAATTATTTAAAGCACATAATGTATGTTCGGTCCTTGTATAAAATTTCAATGCAAGACAGCCAAAAGTCATCAACAATTTCCATATACCCCTGTTAAACTTTCTTTAAAAAGCACTTTTCCTGTCATCTGGACTTCAGAAATTTCTAGAAAACCAGATTTCAGTGGTCATTTTCTCTCTTCAGGAAATTATTGTTGTTTGTAATTAATATGTTTGCTTATTTATGGAAATTTCTTAATGTTTTCAAACTTCAAATGTAGCTTAATATTCTCTTCCAGAATCGTGACTTCATTTCACTCATTAACTGCCCTCTAACATGGATCACTTTACTAGAAGGCATTGAGCAATTCTGTCCAAATTTCTACAGTGTAATGTATTGCTTTTAAAGACTTGTCTTACCTTTGTGAGTGTATTTGATGTCAAGAGTTACCAGTTGTGATCCTAATTAGTATGATAAAAAGCGTGCTTGTTGTTACAACAACTCTGTAGATCTATAAATTTAATAAAGCATTTTTTTCCTCTTCCAACATTTAAGGTGCTAAGCTGTGATAAATCATGCCCATGGAGATTATTGCCACTGAGTTTCATGATTATTTCATTAGTGAATGAGACTTTTACAACACTTGTCAATCTTTTGGAGAGCTATCTATCATCTCTCTCTCTTATTCTTGAAAAGTGTCACTATCTTAAAATAAGTAAAGGAAGATGAGCATTTCTTGTCTCCTGTTTTTATTTTATCAAAATGTTCCTCCTGTGGTTGATAAACACTCAAATCTTCTAGACATTTTATTTCTTGTTGAGTATTAACTTTTTCCACAATCACAATTTACTTCAGCATGAAAATGATATTTTTTTCAAATATAATTCTTTATAACATGTTATCTTTGCCAAATTATTTTTATAATAACAAATTTACCATACTATTGCTCATTAAGCAAGTCGATTATTTACACTTCACACTTAGGACATATGAAATATGAAATATCCTGTTTTCTAAGCAATTATTCCATTCTCATGTTTGCCAAAAGAATGAATGTAAAATGGATCAAATATCTTGAACTTGGTGACACAGTTGTGAATCTTAATCATTACAATTAATACATGTTTTAAAATCATAATTACAAATTATTTATGGATTCAAATTTCAAATTTTGAGTTGCTTTGTAACAGGAATGTGCTTACATGTTGTGAAGTGGTGATGTCTGCTTTTTGAGTACTGATAATGAACTTCCTCAGTGCCATTTTCAGATCAGATCATGATTCCTCACTGATGTTTGATATTAAAATTAGTTTTATAGCAATTAATTATTTATATGTTCAAATGTGTTTTTTCAATTCTTATTCCCTTTCTCAATTTGCATATTACTTAATAGGTGCATTAATGTGACAGTTATTGGGATTTTACATATATATTTTTTTCATATGTGAAAGTATTTTCCCTAATTTTAATGGCTTTCATTTAAGTTTCATTGTAAATATATAATTATATTATTGCACTGAAACCCTTTATGGTCTCAAGACATCTCTAGAACTGGAGAGGAGGAATGATATTATTTTGTAAAATCTCATGCATTGAAAGAATCAAACTAAACTTTAAACAACAAAGATTTTTAGGTTGGGTTTGGGATTTCATCCCAACTTCCCCATGTCTATCCTAGGATTTTGTCTGGTTTGAGCTTTCATGTGATTTGTGCATGCCGATACCATTGTTGTGAGTTCAAATATGAAATTGACCAACTGTCTGGAAAACTGTTTCGTTGTTGTCATGCACTATCTCTGACTCTTATACTCTTTCTGTTTCTTCTTCCCTAGTGATCCCTGAACCATAGGAGGTAGTTTGAAATAGGTGTCCTATTTCTGGCATTAGTGCTCTTTATCCTCTTGTTCTCTGCACATTGTCCAATTATGGGTTTCTATGATAATCACAATCTCTGCATAAGGAAATATTTTTATCAAGAGTTAGAAAGATGCATTCATCTATGTGTAGAGATTACATTGAAAATGTCTGTGCAATTTCTCACCAATAATTTTATCTATGTATAATCAGTTGTTATTCCCATATGTATGAAAATAAGCTTCTTTGGGTTTTTTTTTTTTTGTTGTTGTTTGTTTGTTTGTTTTACAAATTTTATTTATTTTTTTTATGTGTATGAATGAACTGTCTGCATGCAGGTTTGTGTACTCGTGTTGTGCAATGCTGCGGAGGTCAGAAGAGGGTGTTGGATTCCCCTGGAACTGGAATTAAAGACGGTTCTTGGCCACCATGTGGGTGCTGGGGATCAAACCCGGGTCCTGTGCAAGAGCAGTTGGTGCTCTTAACCGCTAGGCCATCTCTCCAGCCCCGAAAATAAGCTTCTTTGAAGAATGGTGAGAGATACTCTTCTCTGTAAATATGAAGACACATATTTAGAAAACAGTAAGAAATTACATTGGTCTGGGATCATGGTGAAAGTAGATTTTCTCCTTAGGACCTTTGACTCTTTAGCTATGTTTACAGTCAGTATCATACATGATTTTTCTCCCATTGAGTAAGCCTTAATTCCAGTTAGAGAGCTGTTGATTACAACCAAGATAAAAGTGCCACCACTACAACAATGTCTGTACTTTTCTTAGCCAGTCATTCTTGTTTATTAAGATCTACAACCAGGTAGGACAGTTGATTGACAGCTTGCATAGTATCCTCTGATACCATGAGAGTTAGTCTTCATGGCAGAGGCTTCAGGTCAATTCCAGCTTGATTACTCCAAGTCATGTGTTTGAAATGTGGCAACAGAAGGAACTTTTGGCAACTGATGGTTTTGGTAGGGAGGAGAGACATTCTAACAGAGATAGGATGATTGATAAGTTGACCAGCCTCCAGAACATAGACCCATGCTGATGAACATGTGGGGACAAAAACCCCACTCTTTAAGCCTTATTGTACATAGATTAGAGTACATTCAACTGGGCATGGGCCAGTGAGAGAAGGTGCAGATGAGGAATGAGGTCTAAATAGCATTGTATTACATAGTATGAAAATCATAGAGTTTTTTGGAGCATCTGTACATCTTATACAATGGTTGAGTTGTGCTGTTAATTCTTTTACATGTGCTGTCTATGATTTTTTAATGTAGGCACTAAGTGCTTCATTCAGAGTTACATAAACACAGAAGCAGGCCTGATTATTGAAGGCAACAGAGGGGATGCATTAAAAATATAGCAAAAAAAAATAATAATAACATAAAGAAATGACAAATTAAAAAAATACAATTCCAAACATGAAGTATTCAATTAACCACAGCCTCTAATGCCTAGTATAATGCAATTTTTAGATAAAGAAGGAAAGGAAAGAAACTTAGAGGAATGATAATGTCAAGTGGATGATTGTAAGTCTAACCCATTAAATTAAAAACTAGAAGCTGTATAAGACAAAAGAAATATCTAATTTTGGCACTCTTTGAAGATCTGAGACTCAGCTTTTTAACCTTCCAAAATGGAATGAAGACTCATGTCTTTCCAAGAATCCTCCAAACCTTTGGTGCCAGATGGGGACTACTAAAATACCCAGCTTATGGACTGAACAGCTAAGGGGATTTCAACCTCATCAGAATATATACTGCCATTGTTGGACTACCTGGGCTGTATCATGGAGGCCAGTACAAGGGTATCAAGATAGGACGCGTGCTTACTGGACTTCATTTGGGGGACCATGGGAGGGAAAGACCCCAATGTGGAGCAAAAGTGCAGGATTGATGGTTGTTTGGGATTGCCAAGGAGGAACCTTCGAGCACCTCCTTAAGGAAAACATGACATCTTTTAGGAAAAAAAATCCTCCAATTCAAGTGATATGTGTATGTATGTATGTATGTATATATGTATTTATTTATGTATATATATATATATATATATATATATAAATATATATATATATATATATATACTGTAGCAATACAAGTTGGAGAGAACAACAACAAAAGAGCTGAAAGAAAAATAAAAAAAAATTCTAGGGGGACTCATAGAGGGATACAGGACATGTAGGACAGAGTGCAGGGACTTGGAAGGGGGCAACTCTGGATAAAATTGAGAAATGATGTATACCTTATGGAAAAAGTTTAATAAAAATAAAAAACCTAAGAAAAGAGAAATATCTAATAACAAAATTATATACAGTGAAAATTACTTCCAATAATGAAGGCACTACAAATTTTAACGGAAACAAGAACAGAAAATATTAAACATATCAGTATTAAAGGGACCTTTTAAGGGAGAAGTAAAAGGGTTCAGATGAAAATAATGAATACATACAGGGAAGAGAGCTAATTCAGCAAAAAATATTGTTTTATAAAATGAAAATATCATCTATGGAGTTCATATCTTCACAAAAATATACCTCAAAGTAAATAAAAACCTTAAAATGGAGTAAATATATTTCATTTTTATGCTTATGGTACAATGTGTCATAAATTCAACAAATCCCAATACATTTCCTTTTAGTATAGTAATGCTAAAATTTGTATTTTCTAGCATGGATGTATTACCTAGATAGGTTGACTAGACTTCAGTGGATGAATTTGCGACAAAGGACATCTGGGTACAAATGTATGAGCAGATAGGACTTAACGTATATGACAGAATTCTTGAAATCCAGAGTGGGGTTATGAGTGCCAAAGCAGAAGGGGTCCAAATTTATTTAACTTCTATTATATGAAATACACAAAACTCAATAAATGTATATATTAAAAACTTACAGATATTCTTCAGTGAAATTAAACATTTATTCTGTATTAACCAAAAATTAAAATAAACTTTTTCCCAACACTGTAACTAACATCAGTGCAGAGTGATTTTTATCTCAAAATACACTTGTAATATATTTTTATATTTTTATTATTTTAATTTATTTTGGCTGACATATACAAACATAAAGTATGTATTTATAGGGTTACATGATGTTTCATGCCTATATACATTATTTAAAACACAAAACTGCTGAACATGTCTAGGTTGTTAAACATGTATAATTTCTTTGTGGTTAAAAATTCCAGAGTTCTTAACAAAATTACACAGTTCTTTTTTTGAAGCTTTTGAAATGCATGCAATATACTTGTACTTGTACTTGTGATATATTTAAATGTAGATAACTCATGGAAGAGTTGCAAAATGTTAAATTAACTTGGCTAGTCAAGCAATGAGAAATAGCACAATTCTCAAAGAAACTTCTTTGTAAGTCTGATCTTAAAGCAGCAAAGGGGAATTTAGTAGTTTCAATGGAAAAGCTTTACCCAACTATCAGCCTTAATCATGACTTCCTCAATTGGCTTTGGTCTGGTATTAAGAATTTTCCCTCAGCACTCATAGTACTTAGTATTCAAATTAAATTTTGCTCTTTCATTGATTTCTAGAATCCTCTTCTTTATAAACTGAACTCTAGAATTGATTAAATTAGTCATTAATTTCTCTGGAAATGATTTGGGGGGGTTGAATTCTTCTAATATTTATAACAGAACTTTTATAGAACCACAAAATGTTTCATTTAATAACATTCCTATGCATCTGAATGTAAAAGAAAGAAAATTTTTGATTGAAATTAACTTCGTATTTATGATTGCCTAACTTTAAATTATTACAAAATTTTTTGTTTGTTTGTTTTAAGGAAAAGAGACATTGTTAACTTGTTCAAACCATATAATTGTTTCGTTAAGTAATACTAATTTGAAGATCAATTTATATCATCAGTTATGGATGAGAGATACCTGGGGTATATTATGTTTTATATGTAAAATATAATTCTGCAAAAGATAAGGGAATTAAAGTAGAATCTTACCACTCGTTCTATAAAGCAGCTATAGATACTCTTCCATTTACTAAACAAAGAAAGAGAAAATCTTCCCAATAGTTCCTGCAAGTCTCTCTAATATAGAGGCAAGGAAAGACAGTACACCTTCATGAAAGAGAAATGCATAGGAAAAATTTTTATAGGTTGATTCTGAATGTAGCCCACCATTGAAACAATGTCCAGAGCACTTGATACACCAATTGAAGTTCCATCATCTTCTCAGAGCAAAGGAATTAAGGCTGGAAATAATGAAGTTACAGTTGTTAGAAACAAAGTGGGCATCACTAAATACAGGAAATGAAAGATGCCACAAGACTTCCACATAAATTTCAAATAAACACAGCTAAAATTCCAAGACACCTACTTAAGGTTTACTGAATGGACTGTAAGTCAGTCACTGTGAGCAGGACTTAGATTTGAGTTGCTTTCATCTTCACATGCTTCAAGGATATGAAAAAGACTTTATGACTTTGAACTCCTATTATCCATGCATAAAATGAAGTAAAAAGCAAAACATTCCCAGGGGATAAATAAATTTGAAATATGTATTTGAAATTGGGAAATTCCAGAAATGAGAACTGTACCATGTGAAAGATAAATTGGATAAGGAAGAAATTAACTTAAAATAATAGAAAAATCGTACTTTTTGTAAATATCAAGAAAAATTAAGCAATTGGAAGTGGAACAAAAAGGCATCAGAAACAGAGAGTAGAGTTTCTAGGAGATTACAGAAAATTTAACTTGGCCTAAGTTGGATGAAAATGTAAGTGGAGAAGGTACAAAAAGTAATGAAATTTTATATAAATCTGGTTTCATATACTTTATAAAATTTGTAATGTTAAAGGTGGTAAATATAAAAGCATTCATATCTGGGCATAAAAATTGAACGATGGAGGAACAAAGATAAGAAAAACATCTGGAAATGAACCAAAAATAATAGCAGTCTAACATACACAGGTTAGGCCAAGAGATCCAAATACATTTTTCAACACTGTAAGTTGGCAAGAACACAGAAGACAGGGTATAGTTAGACAAGCCAAGGGTTAGAAAGGTTAATAAAACTGTATCCACAAGGATGACAAATGTAGGATATATTAAGAAAAGCAATCATTTAAAGGTTTATGGCATAATATAGAAAACAATAAATGGTCGGATATCGTAACATAAAAGTATAGAAAATACATTACATTCATGGATTACAAAACCTCATATGATCAATATGTCAAGATTTAATTACTTGAACTATACACTTAAGTGCCGGCACTCTAAAATTCCACCAAAATTTTCTTCAAAAGTGATAGTGAATAGTCAACTGAAACTTTATGAGGAAAGTCATAAAAGTGACAAAAGAATTTATACATCAAAACATACTAAAGAATATATTTCAGAATTAACATTTAATATATGGTTTATCAATGAAAATAATTAAGACACTGTTATTAGTAAGAGAGAGGATAGGTATAAAATCTTGCCTAGACATAAAACACATTGATGACCCATTGATTTTCAGAAAGTTTCAAGGTAGTGCATGGGTGAAAATAATTTTCTTGTATAAAGTTTTACTAGAACAATTGATTAGTAGTATAGGAGCATGTCAAATATCCTTTCATCTTAAAAGAGATTTGTAATAGAAAAATATTAAAGTTATTAAAAGTAGAGAAAAAAGTATTTGTATAGTACACAATGATAGATACTGTAAAGTAAATAATGTAAAATCAGATTTATCTAAAATAATAACACAAACCTTCATTAAAAAGGATGCCACTATGAATATGACAGTAACCATATTTACCTTTAACTGACATCTAAATTCCTGCCTCTTTGTTGATAGATTAGTTCAACTCTAAGTATTGATTAGAGAAGTTTGTTGCTGTAGTGAACATTGGAAAACATGAAAACCAACATCTGATGTAGTGTAGATATGCAATGTTTGGCCACAAATAGAATATCTATAACACATGCACCACCCCTCACAAGGCTTATGGAAAAGCAGGGAAGAGAAGCCAAAAGACAGTAAGTAACTGTGTTAGGGGAAGTCCATAACAATTCAGTGTCTTCTGCACAAGCCAGGAAAAGTGCTCAACAGCTGTGGTTGCCTGAACAAGACCTGCACAGTATCAAGGCACTCAGTACAGAGAAGGGCTCACTAGCCCCTATCCTTAGCTGAGGAACTATTGAGA
This sequence comes from Rhizomys pruinosus, assembly GCA_009823505.1. Lineage (NCBI taxonomy): Eukaryota > Metazoa > Chordata > Mammalia > Rodentia > Spalacidae > Rhizomys > Rhizomys pruinosus. The sequence continues at coordinate 6,542,874 of VZQC01010467.1, read as the reverse complement.
GTTGATGTTTTTGAGGGGAAGGAGAGCCAGTTTTCTATAAGAATATGACCCTAGGAGCTAAAAACCCTTCTGGTGGATGACAGGGATGAGGAGAATATATAGAGAGCACAAACTGGAATTAGGTTATAAATAAAAAAGATACAAAGTTGGGAGAAAATGTGGAGGTGAGGTGGATCGTAGAGGAGATAAAAGGAGTAGTTGGGGGTAATGCAATCAAAACTGATTGAATGGAATTCTCAAAGAATTAATAAAATATATATTTTAAGATATAAAAAATTGAATGCAACATAGTGAGAACTACTGACAAGGCATTTATAAAGCAGTTAACTTTTATCTATTAGTTTCTATTTTATTTTTAACTTTCAAAGAACATATTCTTATGTATAGCAATACAGTGTACATATTTAATAGCATTATAATTAAATGATCTAATATAGTCTTAAATAGAAATGAATTGGAAATTTCAGGCCACCAAATCTACTCCAAAACAATATTTAATGATATTAACTTTTTTCTAAATAGGTCAATGTGACATATGTATTCAGTGACTAGACATGTCCAATTCATATTATGCTAATGATAAATGGAATTTAAAAGAAAACCCAGTTTACATAATCCTTGCCTCAAAGGAATAATACATGTTAGATTCTTTTGACATGCAAATATGTTTCTAGCTACTTCAATACTCAGAATATTGAATTCAAATACCACTATGAAGAACTAGAATGTAGTTGAAACTAGAAAACATAATTTAACTTTATATTCTCTTACATGTCTCTTCCATATTTATGCCTAAATTCTAACCTTCTATTTTCTTCTTTTGTTTTCCATTGAAAATTTTAGACTATACTCAAAGACAACTTATGCATATAGATAGAGAATAGAGAGATGATAGATAGATAATAGAAAATGATGTTATATAGATTGATGATTATGACTATGAACATAGACAGATAGATAGATAGATAGATAGATAGATAGATAGATAGATAGATGATATTTAGATTACTTGGAGATTTGCTTGAGGAAGAATATGCTCCTTTATTTTTATTTTTTCTTTCTAGGTACAGGACACATCACTTAACATTATAATTTCCACGACCACTATATTCCTGAAAAGTTAATGATTTTTACTTATCTTTAAATTTGAATAATACTCTTTTGTGCATATTATATGCAACATTTTTATTATCCATTATCTGTTGATGGATATCTAGGCTGGTTCTATTTCATTGATATTGTACATAAAAAAATAGCATTAAAATATATATGCAACTATCTCTGTATTCTATATAAATTTCTTTGGGTATATAAGCCCAGGGGTTATATATCTAGGTTACATTGTAGTTTTTAAATTTTGATGTACCTCCACAACTATTTCGTTACTGTATTAATTTTCACTTCTCTAGCAAAGTATAATTGTTCTTTCCCCAGATACTCTTGAAAACATAAAGATATTGAAAAACACAACCAAACAAGACATTATATAATGGAAAGATTTTACATGCTCTTGGATTTGTAGAACCAACATTGTGGAAATGGCTACTAGGATTATTTTTTTCTACATATTCAATTAGATGCCCATTGTAACTTCCAATGTCATATTTCCTATACATAAAAAATGTCCACAAATTTACATGGAGCCTGTGCTGGATAGCTTTAGTGTCGATTTGACACACCTGGGTTGAGGGAGCCTCAGTTGGAGAATTGGCTCCATTGGATTGGCCTGTGGCCACATCTGTGGAGTTTTGTCTTGATGGTCCAGCAGTGTGGGAGGGCCCAGCCCACAAGAGTGGTGCCACCCTGGGCAGGTTGTTGTGTACTGTATAAGAAGGCAGGCTGGGCATGAGCCAGGGAAGCAAGCCAGTGAACAGTATTCCTCCATGGCCTGTGCTTCAGCTCCTGCCTCTAGGTTCCTGCCCTGAGTTCTTGCCTTGGGCTCCCTGAGTGATGAATTATGACCCAGGAGATGTAAGCTGAATAAACCCTTTCCTCCCCAAGTTGGTGTAGGTCAGAGTGTTTTGTCACAGCAATGGAAGACAAACTAGAACAGAGCCACAAAAGACTACAAATAACCAAGATAATACAAAGAAATAAGAACACAGGTTGGGTATCACAATACCTATTCAATCTCAGAATGTACTACAAAGCTACAGTGACAAAGACAACCTGATATTGGCATAAAAAACAGAGTTAGACTAATGGCACAAAATTCAAGTCTGGGGGATAAACCAACAAAGTTATTTTGAACATTATTTTTATAAAAGCATCAAAAAATATGAAACGATACAAAGATATCCTATTCAACAAATTTGTTAGCAAAATGGATTTTTATCACCAGAATCGAATGAAATTAGATGGAATTTTGTTTACTAATAATCATAACAATATGCAGAGTAAGCAATCCCTATTGGTGCGGTGGCAGCACCATTATTGAGGGGTAATCAACAGTTCCTGAATTGGACTTAAATACCTCTCAATGGGAGTGAACTGATGGGTGGCACTGTAATTGGCTGGAGAGGACATAGATACTAGAGAAAGCACTACCTCTGTCATATCTGTAGACAAATGATATTTCATACCATAAGCTAAACATGGATCTTATATTTACAGAGAAGCATACTGTGCACCACTCATCAAGGAAGCTTTTTATTGCAACAGATGGAGGCTACTGCAAGGTTCTACAACTGATCAGACACAGAGAATCTATACCTTAGGGATGCCTATTCCTGGGATACACACCTGCATCTAAATTTGAACATCTGCATCTAAATTTCATGTATCATCATGGAGTGAGGGATATAAAGAAAATCTCAACTCTCACCAGTAGATAGAGATACACACAGAACACTACAACTGGCCAAGTTTTAATGAATAACAGACTGCAGTGTGTTCCTGGTTAGGACCACTCTATTGAATCTTGCCAAGCCATGTCTCAGGGACCATTGCCCAGGAGTGGGCTGAAAGATTGTAAAAGCCGGGGCTGGTTCATTAATGCAGGGGATCAGAATATATCATGGCATGGAGTGTGGTGGGATGGAGCACAGGACCCATGCCAATTCAATTAAACAAGGATCCAATGAGGAGGAGAGAAATCCCAGGCAGTGGGCCAGCCCTAGACAGAAATTTTGAAGAGTGATTGCTACTAGATGAGGAAGATTATGAATTACTTACAAACTCTAGATGGCCTGACTAGATTTCGGTGCATGAACTTTCCCTTAAGGTCATCTGGGTGCAAATGTTAACTGGATGGGTCTTACCATGTATGGCAGACTATATGCGGTTTGGTGGGATGTTGTCGGGGCATAGATTAGAGAAAGGGTCTGATTGAGAACTACTCTAAGAAATTACAAAAGCTTAATAAAAAACATTTTTCACCCTATGCACAAATAAAAGAGAAATGGATCAAAGTCCTTAATCTAAAATCTTAAATTGAAAATGGAAAAGGAATATACACAAAAACTTGTTCAACAGAACTCAAATACCACAGGAACCATCTCCAAGGCTCACTAGATGAAAATACATGAAGTTAAAATTTCTCCCCCCAAAATGAAGATATTAGCATATCAGGGAGCCCATGCTATGGGAGAAAATATTTATCAGCTCTAATTCAGATAGAGGACTAATATCTGGAATTTACAAAGAACTGCCAAAGTTAAATACAAAGAAAAATAAATGTTCATTGACAAAAATAAATTCAGGCTAAATATTTTATGTTGTAAAACAAAATATTTTTATTTTCTAGACATATAATAAACATTTCTGTTTTAGAAACCAATTTAATGTACTATAAATTAGAATTATTAAGTAATTATAACGTTATGTTCATCAATGGAATAAATGAAATTAAAGATACAACATGAGGAAAGTAAAGATGATCTTTGCTTGTTGTAAGTGAAGATTTTCTATCAGAGTACACATAGGATCATGTGAAATAAAGGTATTATTAATGCTAATTATAATTTTCAATGTCATGTTGGTAAATGAATTCACAATTTTTGTTTTCCTTGTTGTTTGTGTTTCTGTGCTTGTCATACTTATTTCATATTTTACAGTACAAATATTGTTTTAGTTATTCCAAATAAACCTTTCTAGGAAGCTATTCTAGAATTCAATTCCAAAATGCTCTGAGGGACCTGTGAAATGGATGATTGGTGGAAGGCACTTGCTTGCAAGCCTGACAATTTCAAAACAGTCCATGGAAAGGAAAGGAGAGAAACAATTTCCTGCAAATTGCCCATAGTTCTCCACATGTCTTTGCAGGCATATGTTTTGGTACACTCACACACAAACACACACCAAATCAGTCAATCAAACAATCAATAAATGGAATTAATATAAAATCTGCACAAATAATTTCATAAAGGAAAGTATTTAATAATTTATAGCATAAATTATTTATAATTATATAAAATGTTTATTATATGAATATATAAATATATAAAATTTGCATTTATATAATTTTATATAAGTTTATTTTATACAATATAAATAATATTTATATTTATATAAATTTGTAGATATAAATAATGCATGATATATAAATGGATTAACGTTTTGTTTGTTGATCCTTTTAAAATTTTTATCAGATCTCACCCATCAGCCCAGCCTGGGTCTTTGGGATGCTTCCTTGCCTCCATCTCACTCTGTAGGTACAGTATACCATGATGTTAATCCTGTAATCTCAACTCAAAATTTGCATCTATGTGTGGCAGATCTGAGGCCATTTTTATCATCCCACTTGCATGTACATACACATAAAGTGGACACCAAACAGAATATCAAGCAAAAGTTGTACCTAGGTATGATTAGAAATACAAAAACACTATAAATAAAGTAGATAATATGTCTAATACAGAAATTACCAACATATCCTAATGTTCTCTGAGAATGACAGCCTAGTGGTTGCACAAGACAGTGATTTCAAAATAGTACATTATGTACTAGTTAAAACGGTAAATATAGCAGTCCAAAGTATGCCCATATGCATGTTATATATGTACCAGAATTATGTCTTCCAGTGTAATAAGGGGAGGTTTTAAGGAGATATTGGACCAGGTGTTTTATTAAATGAAAGAGGAGGAAATAAGTGATTTAAAGAGATAAAAGTAAATGTAAAAAATAGATTTCACTTGGGAGGCAGAGGCAGGCAGATATCTGTGAGTTCAAGGCCAGCCTGGTCTACAGAGTGAGTTCCAGGACATCTGGGGCTACAGGGAGACCCTGTCTTGAAAACACCAAAAAATGACATAAAATAAAAAATAGATTTTGAAAGATGTGAGATTAAAAGATCAAGTCACAAGGCCCAAGTCAGTAACAGCTATGGACCAAAATCATACACATCATAAAATAACACAGAATACAACCAAGTCTTGTATATCCAGCAAGTCTATCTGTTGTGATTGAAGGAGGAAGAAAAATATGCCATGATAAAATCATATTTAATTAAATTATTGTGGAACAGGTGACAAACCCTGGTATAAGAAAATAGCACTACAACACAAACAAAACAGTAATTAATAAACATTGGCCAATAATCACTTTCAATATTGATGATATCAAATTCCCAGTGAAAAGGACACAGGTTAACTGATTGGATTAGTAAACAGGCTCCATCAGTTTGGAACAACCAAGAACTGTACCTCATGAACAATGATCAACAGCAACTCAGGATGAAAGGATGCAAAATATATTCGATTTAAAAGAACTAAGAAACAAGCAGTTGTAACTATTCTAGTATTTGAAAAAAAATAGACTTCAATCTAAAACTAGTCAGAAAATATACATAGGGTCACTTTATAACTATTGAAGAAAAAATACACTAAGAAGAATGTACTTTATCCATCTTACACAGGGCATCCAACTTTATAAGAGAATGTTTTTATAGTTCTGGCATCTCAAATTGATAGGTTACTTCAATATCATGTTATCACCAGTAGAGAAGTCAACCAGGCAAAAACTAAAGAGAGAATCTGTGGAGCAACATGACAACATAAATCAGGTGGAATATACAGATATCTGTCTTCTGATGTTCCTTTAAATGTATTGCATGTGTACTGCCTTCCACGAGGTGTTCTTCCCACCTGAATCAGGGCTCACAGCTCCGTGGTACTGCAAGCCTACAGATTGTCCCCAACCAGGAGGTTAACAATCCAACCTTGAGCCTTAGCAGGGAGGGTGAGGGTGGTAGGAAGTAAGACCCAGAGGAATAGAAAGAGGGAAAGAGAGATGGACTCAGACGAGAGACCGGGAGTAATTCCACAAGGGAAAAACTCTGTTCGTTGTTGTAACTCAGGTTTTTTTTTTTTTTTTTTTTTTTTTATATAGAACCTTGTAGGGGATTGGGACATATAGAATTGGGGGCTGGGCCAGGTGGGATTTCAGGCCATATGCTCCAGATCACTAGGGGAATGTGACAATGCTTTGCCCAAGGCATGAAAGAGATTGGCACCAGGCAGGTATCACAGGCAAGCAAGATATCAGCAGGAGTCCAGGCTTGGAGGCTGCTTGCTGACTCTACAAGTGCTTCTGCCAAAAGGATATCTACAGATATCTAACATTCCACCCAACCATCAAAAAAATAAACTTTTTTCTCATCATCTGGTGAAATTTTCTCTAAAATTGGCCACATATTTGAAAACAAAGCAATAATGTATACATTTATGAAAATTTAACTATCATCCAGTATCCTAATCAATCAAAAATAATAAAGCTCAATGCCAATGCTAATAAAAATGCCAAGAAGTAAGCTGGGCCTAGTGGCACACACCTGTAATCCCAGCACTCAGGAGGCAGAGGCAGGCAGATCTCTATGCGTTCAAAACCAGCCTAGTCTACAGAGCCTACAGAGCGAGCTACAAGCCAGCTGGGACTGAAGAGAGACTCTCTCTCTCTCTCTCAAAAAGAGCAAAAAATGCCGAAAATACTAAAACCGATGTAAGATAGACAACACAATACTGAAGGAAAATTTCTAAGAGGAAAATTTCTAAGAGAAAATTTAAGTGGATCACATAAATATCAAACAGAACAATAACAACTATTGAGATAGCTAAAGTAATCCAAAACCTCCCAACCAAAAAGAGTGGAGGACCAGGTAATTACACAGAATTCTAATAGACAAGGGAAAACTAATATCAATACATCTCACAGATTATTCTGTAAAATAAAAAAAAAATCAACACATATTCCCAAATTCTCTTATGATGTCAGTATTACTCTGATACCAAACTAGGCAAAGACACAACAGAAAAAAAAAAAAATACAAACCAATCTTTTTTTTTTTTTTTTTGGTCTTTTTTTGACACACTCTCCCTTTAGTCCCAGCTGGCCCGGAGCTCACTCTGTAGACCAGGCAGGCCTTGAACTCACAAAGATCCACCTGCCTCTGCCTCCCATGTGCTAGGATTAAAGGCATGTGCCACCATGCCTGGCCAAACCAATCTTTCTGATGATGAGAAATATAAAATTCTTTTTTTAAATTTTTATTTATTTGTTTATTATTTTTTATCTGTATAAGTGTACTATCTGCATGTAGGTTGGAGCACCCATGTCGTGCAATGCCATGGAGGTCAGAAGAGGGCGTCGGATTCCCCTGGAACTGGAGTTAAAAACGGTTCTTAGCTGCCTTGTGGGTGGTGGGAATCGAACCCGGGTCCTCTGCAAGAGCAATTGGTGCTCCTAACCTCTGAGCTATCTCTCCAGCCCAAGAAATATAAAATTCTTAATAAAGGGGCTAGAGACATGGATCAGTGATTGTGAGCACAGGGAATCTCTTCTGGCCTCGACCTGCACGACCTAGGTGAACTTAAACACGTGCAGGCAATACGGTAATACACATAAAATAAAAATAAAATAAAATATTTTGAGAAGTTCTTAAGGACATACTAATCTCCCTCAATATGCAGCAATCAGTCTCCCAACATTTCCCAGGTTGGGGCCAGATGGCTGCCCGTCTCCCTTACTCTACTCTGGGTCCTTGTCTGATTGAGTTGGCATGGATCTTCTGCTGGATACCATTGGTGCACGTTAACATGAGCAAGTGTCCAGTGGCCTTAAAGCCTCTGCTTCTTTTTTTTAAAAAAATTATTTACTCATTTATTTGTTTGTTTATTTATTTATTTATTTACTCACTTATTTATTTGTTTATTGTCTTTTTCGAGACAGGGTTTCCCTGTAGTTCCAGCTGTCCAGGAACTCACTCTGTAGACCAGTCTGGCATTGAACTCACAAAGATCCCGACTGCCTCTGCCTCCCAAGTGCTAGGATTAAAGCTGTGTGCCACCACACCCGGCTTATTTATTTTTTATGTGTATGAATGTACTGTCTGCATGTAAGTTTGTTACACCCTGTCGTGCAAAAGCCGGGGAGGTCAGAAGAGGGTGTCAGATTCCCCTGGAACTGGAGTTAAAGACGGTTCTCAATGGCCATGCGGGTGCTGGGGATCAAACCCTGGTCCTCTGTGAGAGCAGTTGGCACTCTTAACCGCTAGGCCATCTCTATAGTCCCAAAGCCTCTGCTTCTTAATCATGAACCAACCTTTGTCCTTACATTCTTTCCACCCCTTCTTGGGCAATCATGCCAGAACTGTAGGTGGGTGAGATTTAATATAGAAGTCGTACCCAAGGACAAACACTCTGCAGTCTCTTACTTAAAAACCATAAGCAGGGGCTGGAGAGATGGCCTAGCGGTTAAGAGCGCCGACCGCTCTTACAGAGGACCCAGGTTCGATCCCCAGCACCCACATGGCGGCTGAGAACCGTCTGAAGCTCCAATTCCAGGAGAACTCCAGTTCCAGGGGAATCCGAGACCCTCTTCTGACCTCCGCGGCATTGCACGACACGGGTGCACAGGCTTGCATGCAGACAGTACATTCATACACATACAGAAATAAATAAAATTAATAAAAAAAAATTAAAACAAAACAAAAAACAAAAAACAAAAAACAACAACAAAAAAAAACCATAAGCAGTTGTGGTCCTCTGTGTGCATTGCACTCTGTTGTATAAGGAAGCTTTGCTGGTGAAAGTTGAAGGACTAAATTTGATAATGAACTCTTGTAGGAAATACACTAAAACTCGATAAAAATACTTAAATTAAGGGCTGGGGAGATGGCTCAGCGAATAAGAGAACCGACTGCTCTTGCAGAGGACCCAGGTTTGATTCGCAGCACCCACATGGCGGCTTAGAACCATCTTTGACTCCAGTTCCAGGGGAATCCGACACCCTCTTCTGTCCTCCACAGCATTGCATGACACAGGTGCACCACCTACAAGCAGACAGTACACTCATGCACATAAAAGAAAACTTAAAACTTAAAATTTTAATTCTTTATAAATTGCTTGCACACTGATTGCAAAACACTCTGAAATGTTATCCACCTAGATCAACTTTTCTTCATCCCAGAGATCAGGGATAGTTCAACATACACAGGTCAATATGCGTAATCCACCACATAAACAGACACAAAGGCAAATAGCACTCAATCATGTCATTTGATGCAAGAAAGTTCTGTGACAATATCCAACATACATTGATGATGAAAGTCATGGAGAACCTAGAGGACCTACCTCAACATAGTAAAGGCAGTACACATATCCTACAGCCAAAATCTTATTAAATGGAGAAAACTGAAAGCATTCCCATTAAAATCAGCAACAAGAGAACTGTTAACTTTCTCCATTCTTGTTCCATATAATTCTTGAAATTTTGGAGCAATAAGACAAATGGAACAGATAAAGGGAATACAAAGTGCAAGAGAGTCATTCTCCTTATTTGGAGATTATGATTTTGTATGTCAAAGATCCTAAAGCCCCCACTAGAAAACACCCAAAGCTGATAAATGCATTACATAAAGAATCAGGCTCTAAACTCTTAACACCCTAGCATCAGTAGCCTCCTTATTTACCTGCAACAAAAATGCTGAGAAAAAAAATCTGTAAAACAATTTTATTCATGAAAGCCTTAAAATCCATAAAATATCTTTGAATAAATGTAACAAAACACATGAAGGATTTGCACAATAAAAATGTAAGGCTTTGAAAAATGAAATTACAGAATATAACAGAAATATAAAAAAATGAAAATTTTATTGAACTTTTATGCCTTCTATACAACACACCTGGATTATATTTAATGTCCCTTTACTATCTTCACCCCTGAGTCCACCACCGCAGTAGGATCGTATATCCTCTCATATATGTTAAGACCTATCAAGTCAAGTTTGTGTCCCCAAATTCCCTAGGTTCGAGCTGTCCCTAATCATATGTGTACCTGAAGGCTATATAACAAAAAACAGTGCAAAATAGAAAAAAATCTCCCTTGGAGTTGCTTTTTTTGGTCTGAATATTCCAAGAGACTCCAAAAATAACTTAGGCTATTGCCACATCTCTAGATTACCACCCAGTTCTTGAAGGTAAAGCCTTATTGCTGAAGACAGAGCATATTTCAAACACAAGCCTTGCAAAAATCAAGCTGGATCTAACCTGGAAGCCTCCTCCCTGAAAACTAGCTCTCATAGTATGGAGGATACTATGCAAGCTACTAAAGGGAAATAAATCAATGGTCCAACCCAGGTATAATCCTAATACCCATAACAAGGACCTATACACCAAACTGTGTGATTGGTGTAGTAGTGACACTTTCTTTCTGAGGGTAATCAATAGCTATTTAAATAAAATGAGGCTTGCTCAATGGGAGGGAACTCATATGTGGCACTGTAAACATAGCCAAATACACATAGCTGGAAAACTCATGAGAAAATCCTACCTCTGTCACATCTCTAGACAAATGTAATGTCTTAATCTATGCCAAATATGAATCCTTATATTTATAAATAAGTATATCTGTCACCATTCGTCCAGCTTATTTTTTCTTATAATATATATATTACAATTTCTATCTCTAGTGCTCAGGAGCCAGAGATTTAAACAAAATTCTTACCAGCACAGTTTCATACCTTTATTAAATGCACAGTTTCTGTTTCCTGTGTGCATCACTCAGTTTATGTTCAGTCTTGTTTTTGTTTCTGCATTAATTTATACAACATTTGGTATAGGGACATCCACATGCACAAAGCACATTGCCAGGACCTGCAGATTGCACAGACAGTTTGTGGAAATTTACCTTGATCATAATTACTGTTCCACTGTGTTACATAAAACTTTTCTATCTTTAGTAGCAACAAAATGGTTTCCATAAGTATCTGAGAACTAATATTAAGCATATGCAATAAATCTTGTATTGGTGACATCAACTTAATTTTTAAAATATAATGTGTATTAGTGGTTTTTCTGTTGCTGTGATAAATCACTTTGACCAAGGGAGCTTATTGGAAGAATTAATTTGAGATTATGATTCCAGGTTCCAGAAGGATTAGTGTCCATTATGGAGGGGAGGTGTGGTGAAGTGTAGGAGCAGGATCAGAAAGCTAAGGGTTCATATCTTCAAGCAGACATAAGAAGGTGATTGTAACTGGAAGTTGAACAAGGTTTAAAACCTCACAAAGCAATGTTCCTCTTACAGCAAGACCACATCTCCCAAAACCATGCCACCAGCTCTGGATAAAATGTCCAACTACCTGGAACCTAAGGAGCACATTCTCATTCAAACCTCCAAAGACTGTAAACATGTCTGTTCAGTGTGTTGTGTTCATTAAGTTGATACTCTGAATCTTGAGTGTTAGACAGAGATCTTCGAAGTTCCAATATGAATTCCATAATTCATTTTGGTAATAAGGTGGTATCTGTTGAGGATTTATTTTCATTCCAATGCTGATATTTCTGTGTAAAATTAGTATGAAATCTGCAAGTGTGTTCCTGGATGTGTACCTCAATTAAAGGAATGAAATACATTGGTTTTGTCTGAAGTTACTTGTTTTACAAAGTAAGCATACAAAGACAAATGTAATCCTAGCACTTGAGAGGCAGAAGCAGGTGGATCTCTGTGAGTTCAAGGACCACCTGGTCTACATAGTGAGCTCTGGGCCAGCTTGGACTAAAGGGACCCTGTCTCAAAAAGAGCAAAAGAAAAAAAAAAAAGAAAAGAAATATTCAAATCAGAAGTTTTATTGATTTATTATTAATATTCATTAACATTTATGGAAAATATATTATTATCATCAGTAATCTTGAAAGAAACCCATGATGAAAGGCATTTAAAGAAACAAATTTGATTGTATATGCATATATATATATATATATATATATATATATATATATAAAGAGAGAGAGAGAGAGAGAGAGAGAGAGAGAGAGAGAGAGAGAGAGAGAGAAAAGAAAGCA